>JBAIZL010000001.1:372970045-373127545 GCA_036971475.1 Prosapia bicincta
ATATATATATATATATATATATTATTAAAAGCATATTAGTAAAATAACATACTTGTACCTTTTTTATATCATATGAAAGATTTTTGTAGGTCTTTCTTGAGAGCTACATGAAAATACAGGGAATACTTGTGATATAAATTATTTATGTGTAACATACGCATTCATTGAGTTGCATGGATTATTTTTACTTAATTTATCTTGCAGGAGATTGAGTAGAAGGTGTTACCTTAGCTGAAATCATAACATTTCTATAAGATATAAGTTACAACGCAATAATTTATGTTAGAATTATTTTAAATAGTAATTTAGTTCTATACGTTAAATAATCTATGTAAGAAAAGATGTCTCATAATGAAACTCTAAATGAATTTCACTATAAAACAATTTAATTTTTTGTTTTATTGTAACACACTATTAACTTGTATTTAAGTATTTAAAAAGTCAATTTTGATACATTTCTTGAAAATCCATTTCGTATAATAGAAAAGAAATTATGGAATTTTAATAGTTTAGCGACAAATTTGTGTAACTTTATATCCCTGAATTAAAGTAGATACTTCATTTATGTTTGTATGTAACTGATACTTATATTTGTTAAAAGAGAGCAAGTTAAAATACAATCCTGAAGAACGCCTACTAACTTTCAATATTATTGTTCAATGAAGACATCATTTTCAATTTTTTATTTATATTGTTTATTTTAACATAACATTAAAATTAGAGGTTTATTATTAGTTTTAGAATAATGTTGTGAATTAAATTATTGAAAAATATAATTAAATGTTAGATCGTACAAAAATTTTAAATGCTACAAAATAATTAGAAGTTTTATTAGAACGTTAATATCATTCAAATTCGCTGTCCTGCCAATAACTACAAATAAGTGTTAAAAATACATTTTACAAATTTAGAAAAAGCACATCTGTACTTAGTTTAAAAACATCTCTCGTTGTAGAATAGTGTAAGTTTTATATACACGTAGAATGAGAATGTTGGTAACGTGGTATAATGGGCTAGATAAGGGCTAACGTACAGCGTTAACGAGCCGTACAGTTATGGTAAGTGTAATGTACTAGATGCGCTTCCAACGATAGCTCTGTCGTGTGGCATCGTTTCTGCACACTCAAATAACACAAGTCGGTCCTCATGAGGAACAGCTGGTAAATTGTTTCTACATATTCCTTATAAAATAAACTCAAATTGACAGTAAAATTAACATAATAAAAACCCAATATAAAAGAATAAATGAGATTATAAAATGTTTACACTATCTTTATATCCACACTATTTTAGTGTCGTCTTTTGAAAGTGTTCTAAAAAACAATGTTTGAAATTTAAAAACAACTCCCAAACTTATTGCTGCAAAAAATCTCTTATTGGGGAAATTATATATGCTAACTATATAATAAGAAATATTTACAATAATAACCTAATTAATAATAACCTATAACACTATGTCCAGAAATATATTAAGAGATAATGTTAAAACAAAATATTTTGCTAATTATGACACAGTAAAACTGTGAACGGCCTTTAAACAGTGATGAAAACATATGCTATAAAAATAATGCTTTTTGAACAATTTCTACTTATTTGATAGCTGACTCTTTGCTGTAGACGTAGGCTACAATAAAATCGTAATTACAAAACATAAAAACATTATATTTCCAATAAGAAGATAACATTTATTTTTTAACCTATTAAATAAGAACTTGAACTGGTTATTTACAGTAATTATTTCATAAAATAATAAATTACAAATGTTTGTAATACCATTTTTGAGTTACAGCTTCGGTATTCAACATAAAAAATTATAATATTATTAAACATAATTAAGAAAAATATTTATATAGTATTACGCATTAGGAATAACAGCTAACAAATAGCAGTCATAAATATTACTGATAGGTTTGATTACTAGAAAATCATTAGTGCTTACATATTAGGGACATTTTACTGACAATCCTACATCCCTACTGTAAATAAAACAATTCTGAATAAAAGTATTTTTCAATTTCCACTATAACTAGAGAAATAATTTAAATAAAAAGACTACAAATTGAAAGTGACAATTATAAATAAAAATGGTTTTAGTCAAATTTATTTGTCTCACAATTAAAGTACTAGGAACGTAAAAGCAACGTCTTAGAACAACCAAACATTATAAGGTATTGTCCAAACATGTTTATTGATACTGTAATAACGAGCATAAATTTTTATTTTAACAATGTAAATTTTTGGTGCAAAAAAATACAGTTATAGGCAAAAAATAGACCTGTAGTAGAAAATATTTATATAAAAAAGGCACAAATTATAAATATGATTTTAAAAAAAATTGTTCTGGCGCTCGGGGGAGTCCAAACAGGAGTAATAACAAAATAGAGCTAATAGTTTCGCAAATCTTTCAACGAAAATTACCGAAAATATGAATTCATGCATAATTCATTCAATTTTTATTTTTTTATTTGAATAATTTGTTTGACAAAGACTAATATTTATTTTAGTTAATAATAAAATAATGTGGGTAACAAAAATCTCATATTAGATGTTTTCTGAATACCATACCAGTTTTAAAAAAATGAATTCACAACGGTCTTTAAAAATGTTTTCTCTTACAAACTGAAATTAAAATACATAAATTATTGCTATCATCGTTATGTTCAATTATTTGTATTGAGATGTATTAAAATTAAAATAAATTAATATATCTATTAACCAATCAAACTATTTAATAATAATCTACTTGTAAAACAGGCTTTCTATAGAATAACTTATAAAACAAAATCAGATGTTACATGAAATCATATGTTATCATTTAATTGACTTTGAAGTGACTATTAACGTAACCTGACGAAAATATATGTTGTAGTTATGCGTTTTAGGCACAATATGGCGCTAGAGTAAGGATTTAATCCAATTTTTTGTACAGCACGCTTATCTCGTCAAAAGATTTGAAATATTTTCAAATTGCTTATGATTCTTCTAGATAATATTTAAAGTGTACGTAGTACATTTACACGTGTTTGAGCAAAAAAAAAAATTGCTTCTTACACTTCATGAACTTGTGAATAAGTCATGCAAGTAGTGACACGAGTCAAAGTTTTTGAATTACATTAGGCCTAATCTGCATTTAAACAATTTAAATAAGTTTAGAAATTCAAGAAATTGTGTATTGTTTCTGTTTTGGATAGTTAATTCATATATGAATCTTTGATTTTCTAAAGAGCATCCGGAATGCAATAGAAATGTCCAAGAATACTTTAAAATAGCATTAAGCTGGTGTTCCTTTTTTTTAACCTTGATAATAATACCCAAATATCAATCAAAATACAGAGATAAAATAATATTTATATTTAAAAAGTGTATTCATTAAACTATATAATGAGCGAGATTATATTTCCTTAGAACTTACATAAATTAATTACATAATAATATGGCACTGAATTGATGACAGCCAGCTTGCGATAAGGGTAGCGTAATCAGCCCATGCATGTTGCTTCGAAGTAGTGACGTAATGGGGTGTGTATAATTTAATTTGGTTTGGTAATTACGATGATGCAATTTGAAAGGCGACATGGAAGCGATCAACAACCTTATCTCAAGTAATAATTATCGGCATACATTCAGCAGGAATATGTTAAATTAGTGTAAGCTATATACAGTGAGGATCGTTAAAAGCTGGTTTTAAGATTTAAAATATCTTCACAGTTTTGAAAACATCCCGAAAACTTTCCGTGTTTCCTCCCCTTGTACTAAAATTGAATCCCTTAATAAAGAGTACGGTAAAATGGTCTGCATATTTATAAACGTAAATAAACACATTGTTTCTATGAAAACAACAAATTAATTTATTTTAATTCATTCTACGACAAGGGAAAATGTTTACTACTTGGTAATAAATAGGAAATCGGAGAATTGGTGACTTATGTTGCCAATATACTGCTGCAAGTGAATGCTGAAGCTAGAAAAGGGTCTCTCCAGCATGGCTTGAGGTATGCGCCGGACTTCGTCCTGTATTGCTTGCATTAGGTTAGGCACATTCCACGATGTTTGAAAACCTTCAAATAAAACCACAAAAAAATCCCAGTGGGTTAAGTCGAGAGATCGTTCTGGCCACGCAATGTCTGCTCGCCAAGAAATCAATCGACCAGGAAACATTTGGCACAAAATGTTCATTGTTATACGGGCAGTATAAGCTGTGACACATAATTTAACCAATTTATAATTCGCTAATGAAACATTTTATGTTGTATATGTATTTTAAGTATTATATACAATATTTATGTCTGTAGTTTGAAACATTAGTGATACTTTGTGTATTATAAAGTATAAAATGTGCCTTTCACCAACTGTTTCAAAATTAGTCCATTGTTTGTTTTGGAATTGATAAAGTTCAATAAATATTTACTTCCAAATCTCATTCATATGAAGACTATATATAAACAAGTTTAGTCTTCGGGGAGTGTTTTAAGCATTAGCTAAACCAAACAACTTATGCCAAACGACAGGAAAGAACGTTAACAGTAAATTGCTTTTTAAGAAAATAAACAATTGATTTTACTTTAAGCTTTAGTTTTGTTTGAATTATAATGATTTACTTGACTAAATTTGGTTAAACTTGACTAATTGACTAAAGCTTTTTTCTAATATCTAAAACTGTCGAGTAGGTTACATAGATGAAACTAAAACGAACCAATCTTAAGAGAACCAATGCCGTAGAGATACCTCTTGAACATAACAATAGAACATGAATAAGAAACTCTCTAAATGGCAAAGTGTGAAGCATTAAGAAACACTTTAATTCCGTAAGTGTGACGTAACGCAAGATATAGCACAAATGTCTGACGTCATTAAAGAGATAGGCAGCAATCCACTCTGAAACTACATGCCATTACTTGTAAAGACTCTCCGTGGTGAACTGGAATGTATTCTTGCTGTTTTTGAGAAAGATACATGTACATCTTATAGTTAAATCTTACTTTACTTTGTAAATAGTGAACATACGGAATGTATTTCTTGACTAACATATTTTACCAAGTAGCCAACTGACCTGTAATTTATAGTTAAATTACTCAAGACGTCCAACCGAAACAGCCCAAAACAAGTTAAAGTTACAAACCCCATTAGTAATTTTATTTTCCTTGTGAAGAAGTAAAATATAATGACAAAGATGTTAATATAAAAATGCGTATGTTGCCTGAAAGATTTACTGACAATTGTAGTTAATTAAATTTTGTAGGAATATGCAATTTATGAATAATTACAGTAGAGTCTCGAAAATTCGAGTCCCGATATTTCGAGCTTCCCTTAAATTCAACCTGTTTCTATTTGAGCCTATTTCTATCTGAGCCCATTTTATCTATTTGAAAAAAAAATGATGAATCAGACTTCCAAGACATATTTATATCAATACTGTATGCACAGGAAATGGGTCGGCTTCCAAGAACTTGTTATCGCCATACAGTATGCAAAGGGAGTGGGTCGAGTTTCCAATAATTGTTTATATCTGTTTGGTATTCAAATCAAAAGAATCGGGCTTTCAAAAAATATTTATATCATTAGGATAAGTAAAGGGAAAGAGTCGGGTTTCTACAATATCGTTATATCAATACGGTATGCAAAGGAATAAGTAGTGCTCCTAGGAAATGTTCATATTAGGTTCTATAAATTTATTTAGTACATTTTAAGTTATAGTGTTAGGGTTCATGAAAACTCCTGTATTTGTTTTATAATGCACAGGAACGTACTTTCGTGTAATCTGACTTTTCGGTGATCCAAGGGTGGTCTCTGTCCCATTAACCTGGAATTATGGAGACTCAACTGTGTTAGGAAAATAAATAGCCTATAGTCTTAGGTTTGTGTATTTTATTCAATTATTTGCAATAAATAAGTATTGAGAAATTAAAAAACATATTTATGTTTATTTTAATGTTTCTTATAATGTTTATTTTAATTTTAAATTCGAGGGACTTATGTCAAAACTAAGTTTAAACTATATTTTCGTGTAAACTAAATTTGAATGGAAAATATTTCACTATTGTAATTCCTGCAAAATTAAAATATAAATCTTTTCTGAAAATTGTATTAATTAAACTAATTTCTACTAACACCTGAAGTACAATTTCAAAACTTCTATAATACAGCAAAATTTTTCATTCATTTTAAAATATTTATTTATGTATGTATTTATATATTTGTTAAATTTATTTAAAGCGATATAAGTGAAATGTTTATGATCATCGTTATAGCAAGTTCCAAAATCGGTTACAAAGAAAGTAACAATGAATAGTCTATCACGGTTTCATTAAACTATTAATACGTTGTCCTTTATATTACCATATTTCCGATTTTTGTTTCATACGTATGAACAATGAAAACAATAACATTCCCAAACTATTTAGAGACGGATCTAATAAAAATAATTATAAAGTTGTTGCCAATAAGCCCTGGTAAGAAATTTACTGCAATGATTGTCTCATAGAGATAGGTATTTATTTTGTTCTTCTTAACAGTATAGATTTTTAGAACGAAAAAGTACAATACTAAACAATCAGATTTTTATCTTTATAAATAAAGCAAAAAATATAATGTTTAAATTATTATTTATTGCTCAATTGTTTACATAGCTTTGAAATCTTTTTCACAAATAAGTTATTTAAATCTTTTCTAACGTAATATAAATATTTTTCTTTCTATAACTCCAATTATTTACATTTTATATCAAAGAAGTAAAATATATTTATCTGATCTTAATAAACTAAAACCACGATTTGGCTGTTAGGTCAATTTGTTTCAGTAAGTGATCGACTAGGTTATGTTAGTGTAATTCCTTCCAGGTTGGGTTATGATCGTCCTATGATATTCGGGTGTGGGACGCAAGGGATGTACCCATGACCACAGTATGACCTTTAATAATTAAGGCGTTACCCAAGCCTCCCTATAATTCCTCCCGTAATAGATGAAACACGTATTATCTCATTACACTTACTTTATGATCTTTTTATATTCTTTTAATTATTGGCAAATTTTATTTATAAAAACCCCTACCAGGTTATTAAACGAGGTTTTAACACCTTTTAAATTAACGAGCCTCTATATTAATCTTAGCTTTTTCAATACTAGGTAGTTTTCTCTTGGGGTTACTAGGTGTTACCATTTTTCAGTAACTACAGCTCAGATATAAAACAAATAAGATCATCTCCAGTATGTAATAAAACACATTGAATTTTCTGGTTTTTCGTGAGTATTCATTGAAATTATTATAATAGTCAGTATATTATTTAAAAGATATAGACTATATGCTTCATCTTTGTCGAAGAAAATATTTTGATACAGAAGAAAGATTGTTTTTTCCCCATTTTTAATATATTCTAACGAAATTATATTTTAGTTGAAAGGTTTTTATAATTAATTAGAGAAACGAAGTGATTAATGTTGCAGACAAACTGTGAGTGGAAGTTCGGGAAGAAACGATGGGCGGCCAAGAAGAGGTACTTTGTTTACTCATCACTCAGTTAACTAAGAGGTATTTACTTTCAATTAGGAGAACAACGAGAAGTCCGATGGAGGGAGTTGATCGATCGAAAAACTTGGCCTTAGGCGGCCCTCTTGTATTGTGTCGAAATGTGAGCGGGTATTCAAGTGCGGTAAAAATAATGAGAGTCTTTGCAAAAGGTTTTATTTGACAATAAAGTTGGGTCACACATAAAAAAAATAGACTGTTAATTGCAATCTTCCGGTATTATTTTGAATTTTAAATTGAACCAAAACTTACTTAAAATAGCGTCTATAGGTTCGTATAGATGTCTTATTATAAAGATAACTGTATAGGTAAAATGACCTTCGTTCTAATTGTTGTTAGGTCAGATTCAATTATCTTACTAACATTTACTTTCCAGTTGGCAATTCAAAATATTTGGTACTTGACTATTTGTTTCTTATATAGAACACATGCGAGAACCACCAATTAAACATTATATATATTTTCTCTTAAATCATCTGAAAATACATTTTTATTCAGTAACAAATATTTAAATTTTAAAACTTTAAATAGTATATATTATTTTTAAAATTCAGTGGTAATTGTGAAAATATAGATTTTGATATAGGCTAATGACCTATCACAGACAACAATTCATCCTTTTTTAACACTCAACCTTCCAAATTTCCTTCCGAAATTCTTTTTTCAAGAGCTCGTTTTTATTAAACCAATATACAACATAGCTTACAATTTATATTATTCATAACATTACATTAAACATAATAAAAATCAACAATGCAGAACTCTTATTAAATATTCTCATTTAGAAGTCACATTTGTATCACAATAAAACAGACAAATCACAGATACATACACTAACTCATCATACTAATAATAACAGAGCCAACACTTTAAATTTTAATCAACACAATCATCATAATACTCGTATATACAATACCTTGAGTGAACAAGAATTTTATGTAATATTATGAGTTTTATAAATTGTAAGTTATGTTGTATATTGATATATTATAAACTAGCTTTTGAAGAGAATTTCAAAAAGAAATTCGAAACGTTGAGCTTAACACATTTTACACGTTATTAAAATCATGAATTAATTGTCTGTGATCTGACACTAGCCTATAAAAAAAATTAATAGTTATTAACAGACATTAAATAAAACTGTTTGTAAAAATATAGTTAAAGAATGAAGAAAAATAAATCTAAATACCAATTGTATAAATAAACAACCTCGGCAGTAAATTTAAATATTTAATTTGATTATATCAACAAAACCTACAACAGTCATTACTCTCTATATATAAGGTTGCATTTAAACTATAATGAATGTAAAAAAATAGTTGATTAAGATATCAAAATATAAATATATAATATAATAGAGGAATATACACAGCAGTATACAAGAAAAAATGTTATATTTTTTAAAAAATATCATAATACATATTTACTATTGGTGCCTTGTGCAAACTAATTATTAAAGTATCATAATAGTAAAATAAAATCGTTTATAATTACATGAAAATACCTCAAAAACTATAAACCCTCACTATAAAATAGTTACTCAGTCTCCATGTACATTTCGCTAACACTGTTACATCATTAGAAAGTTATAAATGAACTGAGAACTCAGTCCCCCATAGAAGAAGGGGGTTTGGTGGCCCCGAGGTTTCTGCAGGGTCTGTCACGCGACGCACTGGCTGGGGCTAGGAATTTAGGATATGGGCTCTTGGTGAATGGCTGGACTAAAACTCCGAACTAAATCCTGAAACCCTTATTTATACTGCCAATGGCGCCATGCCCCTCATCTGTCTAGGGACTGGTTTAACCACTACTAGTGCAGGACGAAGGAATATGACAACGTACACCACTATGTTTCTTCGTCTTTATTGTTGGATAAAATGGTCGTTGGACAGAGGAGAGGGAATTGTTCGTATTGAGAGTATAAATAAGATATTAGGATTTAGTTCTCATTTGATTTCATACCTTTTTAATATATAATTTGTGTTAGGGAAATATTCATAATGGCTGTGTAACTCATTCGTAGCGAGTGTTTATAATTACTCTCTGTTAAATAAATTCCTGTTGTGAAAACACCTCCACAAAACTTAATCAAAGTACTCTCTATGAGACTTTATACGATTCTATTACTGAAATAGTATTTTCATTTTTATCACTTTCATTTATAATATTAACGTTACTAATTTAATGTTTAACTAAATTTACTTAGAACCTACTTTACTTTTTAACTTACTTCAGTATATGTTACAAACTGGCGTTATTTAAATATTGTGTCTAAACTAAAGGCTAGTTGTAGTAATTTAGCTTGGCACGTTAGACACAGCAGCAGCAGAAGTTTATATCTGCTATCTATCCGTTTTCCAAAAAAATATAAATGGCAATTATGTATCTATTCAAAATTTCCACTGTGTGTTTGGTCTATTTACTAAAATTCAATTAATTCTTAGGTTTCACATTAGTTAAATATTGGTTTAATGTAGCAAGCATTTTCTTCACTGAAGTGTAAATTTTGAAGTGAATAATTTACTTCTTTTATCTGGGTATGAAAGTATGTTTCCCAGAGCAGAAACATCACATTTGCACGTCACGGGAAACTCTTTATATATTAGTCTAAACTAAGTTATCTCATATGGTTTCATACAACAGCTGATGTTATAGGTTATGTTGTAACACCGCTGTTTCAGTACATTTCATTTTAGTACACAATTAGGTTGAAAATGTTAATATTAAATATCGTTCATCGGTTATTAAATATATTAATTTATTTAGAGTATAGTTCGATAAATTTAACTAACATTAAGTAGGCCTAAATATGATAATAGAAAGCTACACATTCTTAAAACATTCTTAAGTGCGACTATGAGGATCTCAACATTCGAAAAGAGGAAGCTCAGCTGACAGTGTTAAGCATTTCGTCAATGAAACAAAACTTCAAAGTGGGAGCAGTCTACTTCCCCCCGAAACATAACCTAAAAGAAGACGATTACACAATGATAATCCGACATCTAGGAGAGAGATTCGTCCTTGGAGTCGATTTTAACGCCAAACATTCCCTATGGGGTTCCCGATTGGATAATACAAAAGGGAGAGAACTTAAAAATGCAATAGAAAAAACTGGATGTAAAGTACATTCAACTGGGAAACCGACCTACTGGCCTACAGACAGAAACAAGACCCCAGACGTTCTGGATTTTTACATAACCAGAAAATTTGCGGCAAATTTCATTACCTTGGAGGACAGCTATGACTTGGACTCGGATCACTCATCGATCATCATGACATTGAGCGAAACTATCATCAAAAAGCCAGCGAAACCGACTTTATGCAATAAAACTACGGATTGGGAAAGTTTTAAATTACAACTAGATCAGAGAATTACCCTCGACATTGACCTGTCTACTGGGGATCATCTTGACGAGGCGGTGACAAAATTTACCAGTCTTATTCAACAAGCAGTGTGGGATAACACTAGAACAATTACTCATAAAACACCTGGATACAACTACCCTATGGAAGTAAGAAACCTAGTAAAGTACAAAAGAAGAACCAGGCAAAAATGGCAGCGTACAAGAGATCCCGTCGTTAAAAATCATCTCAATAGAGAATCCCAACAAATCAAAAGATTGATCCACCAACTGAGAGAAGACTCTGCAAACTCCTTCCTCGAGAATCTGTCTGCAGACAAAAACACTAACTATTCCCTCTGGAAAACAACGAGAAGACTGAAAAGGAAAATCCATCATGTACCACCCATCCTGAAAGAGAACAATGAATGGGCAAGATCGGACCAAGAAAAAGCTAACACGTTTGGAGATCATCTTGAAAACATCTTCAAGCCGAATGAAGCCACGAATGAAGAAGAACTTCACCTAAACACTAATAATCAGTATAAAATTATTAAAAAAGTGACATTAAAAGAGCTTAAACGAGAACTAAAATACAACTTGAACCCGAAGAAAGCACCAGGATACGATTTAATCACAGGACTAGTGCTGAAAAAACTGACAACAAAAGGACTAAAAATGTTTTTATTATTAATTAATGCGTCCCTTAGACTTATGCACGTCTCTGCAACATGGAAAGTGGCGGAGATGATCATGATCCTGAAACCCGGCAAAACAGCAACAGAGGTCAAGTCGTACAGGCCGATATCACTTCTACCCATAATGTCAAAACTCTTTGAAAAGCTGCTTCTCAACAGGCTTAAACCTATTATCGTGGAAAAGAACTTACTGCCCGACCATCAATTTGGATTCAGGCGAGGACACTCTACGGTGGAACAGGTGCATCGACTAATTGACATAATTGAAAAAGCACTGGAAGGTGAGGAGGTCTGCTCGATTGTCTTCCTGGATGTTTCACAAGCCTTCGATAAAGTTTGGCATGAAGGCTTGATTCACAAACTCAACATGTTTCTGCCAGCCCAGTTTGTGAATCTACTGAAATCGTACATATCGAACAGACTGTTTCGAGTAAACCACGAATCTACGTATTCTGACTTCAAGGAAATACAAGCTGGAGTCTCACAAGGCAGCGTATTGGGACCAATCCTGTACTTGCTGTACACCAGTGATCTTCCGCAAACAGCCAACGTCATCACGGCCACTTTCGCAGACGACACAGTAAACGCAGCGACAGCGAAAACCGTTCAAGAATCGACAACACGCTTACAAAGATCAAACGATTCAGTTGAGGCTTGGACCAAGAAATGGCGCATCAAACTCAACGACCAGAAGGCAGTCCATGTGAACTTTACAAACAAGAGGATCCCAAACCCTCAGAGGCTCGAAATGAATGGAAGTGTTATCCCATATCATGATTCAGCTAAATATCTCGGCATGAATCTTGATGCAAAAGCCAAATGGGTCGAGCATGTCAAAATAAAACTCACAGAACTCCAGACTCGCTACAGGCAAATGTATTGGCTACTCGGTCGAAATTCACGGGTATCAATATACAACAAGCTATTGGTATATAACCAAATCCTCAAACCGGTTTGGACGTATGGTATACAGCTTTGGGGCTGTGCCAGCAAATGTCACATACAAGGGATACAACGCTTCCAGAACAAAGTACTAAGAAACATCGCCAACGCTGCTTGGTATGTGCGTAACAGTGACTTGCATTGCGATCTTGGTGTACCCATGGTCGAGGAAGTCATAAAACAGAACGCCATCAAACACGTAAATCGGCTCACTCAACACGAAAATCCTGAGGCACTGAGACTTCTCGACAACAACCACCTGACAAGATGACTCAAAAGGACAAAACCATTTGAACTCGTTGAACGACAAGAGTGACAACAATACCCTTCCTCACTCCGGTTGGCTTCCAACATCAAACAAGATACAATAGAAATCAATGGATTCTTTGTAATAAAAGCTAAAATCTAATTATCAAATGTAAATTAATGGTTGGTCAGAAATGACCAGTTTTAATAAATAATATTAAAAAAATAAATAAATAAAAAAAAAAAAAAAGTGCGACACACTTTTTCCAGGGCTGATTTTATTTCAATTATTTAATTAATGTTTCTATTTAGATATTGTTCAACATCATTTACAGGTTTTCTAATAACTATATTATTTATTATTAATTACATCAAACAGATTCTATTAAAACGTCTATTAGTATATTCTCCAAAAGAGGTATTCACTTCTGTGGCCCAGTCCAAATGAATATGTTTTTTAACAAATAATAATTTAATAACACTGTTAATTTTGTTTTCCAGTTTGAAATTTTATTTTGTATTAAAGTCCAAGTTATTGAACATAGTAAAAACAATTCAATCACATTTCCATAATGTAATTAAACTGACTAAATATTATTGTAGAAATTATAACGTATATTGTGCCATTAATAGTCTATACCTCAAGAGAACCACGGTAAAGCTACCTTTACTTGAGTAATATTACACTCAGATATAGTAAAATCCACTACTAATATTAACCATGACTAATACCCAAGGCTTGATCCCAGGTAGGGCTAATAATATCAACCTGTAGGCTAGTAACACTCATAAATTCGTTTGAATCAATAACATAGTTTTATACATACGCATGACGCATACTAAAACGATTTTACATGACTGAAATGTAATAATTTTTTACCATTACTAACATACATAATATCGGTTACAATTGTATTTGGCTACACAAACGTTTTATTTTGCTAAATTATTCTAAAGTGAGAGTTTAATAAAACAAGTAATATAAAGAAATACTTATAAACATTTTTCCTAAACATTCTTTCCTAGGGCAACAAATTTATATTTTGTTTCAGTTAAATAAATTTCTTTAACAAATTATTACATTAACTATGAATATATAGGGTCTATATGCTACAAATGACAGAATCACAATATTAAGCGACAAAATAGAAGGCGAAATTAATTAATTAAATGTAATCATTGAATTAATATCTATAAAACTATATTAGTATTAAGTGGCATCAGCTAGAAGTTTAAAGCAATGTATTTTAACTTGAGTAATAGAATTGAATGTATTTTGTTAACGATTAAAAATTCGAACAAATATATATTACGAGAGCATGAAGTAATAGAAAGAATTGAAGAAATAAATATATTCCATTAAAGATTACGTTATCACCTGTAGCTTCTTGAAGCAACTCTAATCTTTGTTTATTCAAGTTATTTGTTCACTCGGTTTTAAAATTTAACAATTTAAATTTCATTCCAAGTAATTTAATTAAGAATTAATTTAATTAACGAGTAATTTAAAAAGTTAATATTCGGTTTTAATTAAACTTATGTTAATTCATACAGATTAGTTCATTTATTATTCATTCCGTAATTCAAATAGATAAATTACGGAGCGAACAGTTTATTTATCAACCAAGCTTTTTGCAGCAAAGGGCTACACATTTAAATACGTTCGGTGTAGGAAAAAATTCATATCTATTAGCACGTCTAAAATTAAAAAAAGTATGGAAGAAGGATATTTTTTATTCTTAAAACCTCACCTTTTAAATACATTCTACAAAAAAAAACCTAAAGGCCTAGAGGAAGTTGTTGATTAACGAGGGAATAATAAATATTTTGGAAATATATGAGTATTTCTTATGTTATTAATCCCGATTTGCCTCTTCGAGAAGTTAGCAGAATTTTTGTAATAGTGATACAAACTGAACAATTAAGAATAGTACCCAGCCAAGTGTATTAATCGACTGTAAACCTAGAGGGAAAGTTCTACCCTCGCACAAAATGGAGGGGTTGCCCAGATTAGTGTAAAGACCCTTCTGTAATGTTAGAAAGTTTTATGGTGCAGTGAAAACGAAAGGGGTTTTATTTATTTATTCTTTTGCACCCGTAAAATTTATTCTTTAGACCTACTTTTTTACTGCAGCTGATAAAATATCTTCATTTATGTAACTTGATAATAAATAAATATATTTCGTAACAGAGATATTCAATTATTCATATAAAGAGAGAGAGAGAGAGAGAGAGAGAGAGAGAGAGAGAGAGAGAGAGAGAGAGAGAGAGAGAGGAATATTCAAGCAATAGTTGTTGTAATTCTGATTCAACCAAAACCACTATCTAAGAACAGTAAATGTTTGTTTTAAATAGGAATAAAATAAATTTACTTAACATAAACGAAAAACATTTTAACATTTAGATAAAGAGAAACATATCTAGTCTGTTGAAAATTGTATCCTGAATCTGAAGTAGGAGTAGACTGCACAGTAAACCTAAATAGAGCTTTGAAATCAGCGTACATGGTCATGTATACTTAATCTTGTTCCTGATCTTGTACATGCATAGATCTAGTATTTGTCTTCTATCTGTTTATGTAACACGTTTTCCTTCGTAGTTACACTAATCGCAATATTAGTTACAAGACGCTAGTTAGCTAAGTAATACTTTTTCTCTGACTATTTTGGGCTTAGCACTTTTAAAAAGTTATACTACAAAAAATGCCCTGAAATACATGATGACTCAACATTTTCATATTCTCTACCAGGGTATAGTTTTACGGTTTCCTTACTCCTACCTATATTCCACATCTTTTTTTATGGAAACAAGTAAGTGGGGTAAGCATGTCGACACGAGCCCGCAGGATGCTACAGGTATATATATATATATATATATATATATATATATATATATATATATATATATATATATATATATATATATATATAAAGAGCTAAGTCAAAATACTCAAGAATACATATTAAGAATTTCTATATATATATATATATACGGGCACTAAGCCAACTTACCCATAGTTAAAATCGTACTTCTCAAAGAAGTATATAAATTTTCTTCTTGCTACAATCTGCTTGTCGTCGCAACCTCCATTGTACAACCTTAAATTGTTGCCATGTTTACCACATAATATCATAAATAATGCTCTAGAATTAAAAATGAATGAAAAAATACAATAAACAATCTTGATTATATAACGGTATCGAACCTTGCTTTAAAATTGGGCAATGCCAAAGGAAAACAAAAAAAACTACAACGCAATGCAAGCGACGACTAAAAAGAAAATGTATTAATAGTAACAAACAAAAATAACACTCCGGCATCATACTTAGCAAGGACAAAGGAAAATTGAAAGAAAATTCCCTTTATATTTTTCTATTTAATCGGGTAATTCTGAGCGAGATAGCCCCTGTTTTTTTTAACACTTATAACTCCATACATTTATGTTACAGACAGGTGAATATTTCTCTGGAGAGTCATGGGAGTTGATACAATATGTAATTACAGTTGAAACATATATAAATTTGACATAAATTGTTTTATAAAATAAAAGCAAAATTATACCACTGCTTCTTCTCACCCGGGATGTAAGGGTGAGATGTTCCACGGTCTATGGAAAAGATGGACCAGGCTTGACAGTATAAAATAAAATTATCCAGTGCATTATGGGAAGGAATTTTAACGTTTATTATTTAACTACATCAGCATACAACCAAAATAAGTCATATAAATTTATAAAACACGTTATAAGCACTACATTTTATAATATATTAAATGTTTTCTCCTTCCTAATTCCCACCAGCCGTTTCTTACGTTTTATACTACGGTCGCAGTTGTCACATAGGTCCAGTATTTGGTGTAATTTTAATGTGACCATCTTGAACATGTCTTGCAAGTCACCCAATCATCTTTACTTGTTGTACTGTTGTAAATTTCAAGAAACAACACAAACTGATCTTCATTCCAGTCTTCCCCTTATTGACCTTATCTTCATCCTTGTATATTTGTGAGCACTCTTGAACACCTTGGCCTTTTTTGTTTGCTTTCATCTTTACCCCTTACATTTTAAATCCATATTTTTTTTTCATTGGACAAGGTTATAATATTTATATTTTATTCAGATATTAGAAGTTTTGAAAAACTACCATTTACAATTCGTGCTGTAATTTACGTTTTCAGAACAGGTATTCCTGACATATTGTGAAAGTTTTATAAACGTTAGTTCTGAGGATGTACCAGGTACCGGAGAGTACCTTTGGATTACTTGATTAGGCTGATGTGGTAGACTCTTATCCCTTAAAGAGTTGTCTTAGGAATGACAAAACACATGCACTCCACATTGACACCCATAGTTTTCTCCTTCAAGGCTTGTATCGCCTTGCCCAGGTCATCTTCAGCCCAGCTGCCCCTTATAGAGCACAGGACAACTTATTTTGTTGGCATCTGTACAAAAATAAACATGTTAATGTCTATTTAAATATCAGCCTTTCAAGCTATATTAGATAGATAAAGTAGCAAAAAATAAAGGTAGCAATGGAGTATTGTGTCCATACACAATATGTACATCATACTATTTTGTCTGTTATACTATATGTCTCATACTTACTCTTATATTCTGTTATTTACTATTACTTACTCTCTTTAAAAATAAAACAATCTAATCCTACTACATAAAATCTGGTCCATCTCTCCCCATCGCTAGGGAGAGATAGACCGGGACGCCATATTGGACCCTGTAACATTATTTAAGCAAATGTAATATGAATCTACATATTACAGCAGATTCATAAAACAAAACGAGATATTAATTTAGAAATATAAAATAAAAAAATTGTAAATTATAAAGTAAATTATACTGGTTGAGATAGGATATCCACAAAACGTGATATCGAAAGATGCGCCGGAACTTTGAGCAGAAGTTAAAAACTCGCATTGTAGCCATATCTTTTTTTTTGGTTTGCGGTCGTAGACCCATACACACGTCGCAAGGTGGGGCGAGCAAAATAGATTTTTTTTTATTTTAACAGTTTTAATCATGTGAAGGTATAACTTATTATTTTATTTTGTTCCAAGGAAAGTTGCTTCACTAATACTCAACATCGGGCGAGGTTGTCAATCAACGCAAATCCAAAATGCTGAATGGCGAGATCTGATCCAGGAACCATGTTATACATCACAAATTCCAGTTCAGATAAGCTCTAAATTTAACATAAAGTGATGTGAAATCAAAATTTAATATTCAACTTTAAATCTTCGCGACAAAATAGTTCAAGTTTCTATATATTTAAAATGCGGGAAGTGATAATTAATTGGTATGATGCAATATCAATTTTTTTAACTTATGAATAAAATTAAATTGAAATGTACTTTAATTTATGTAGAAGCAATCTCTTTATGGATATCATATGCCATGCCATAAATTCTAAAATTTTTCATAAACTCATGACATGTTAAAAGAATGTAAAACCATATATAAAAAGAGTGTAAACGTTTCAAATGCATTTTCTTTTTATTGTATTTTTGTATAATTTTGTGCATTAAATCTTGATTTATTTAAATTTAAAACTTGTTGGTAAAATTATTTATTGAATGCACCATTCTTAAATTCAATTTAGTTCTCGACTTTGCAGGTCAATTAACTAATAAATGTGACAAATAACTGCAATATTTAACATCCTAATTCATTGAGAATTAATATCTAAAAATCACGTTACAACCCAGAGGGCGTAAGATAACAAATGTGCTATACAATGGTTACTAATACGTTTATTTTCATTTATATATCAAATTTACAGAATGATACGTAGTAATACACAGTATAACAGGTTGACAACTCAACTAATACACAACTTTTCACTTTCCTTGATATTATTTTCAAAGATAATTCAAGAAGTAATTGATGAAAACAAGCACAATCGTCAAAGCACATCAAATCGGTCAGACAAGACATTAGCACGTTACCTGTAGTAAACTATAGTGGCTAGTTTTGGAAATGTCTATAGTGGTCCATCTCACCCGAGGGGTCATCTCTCCCGGAATTACCCTATTCTGACCTATGTATATATATATATATATATATATATATATATATATATATATATATATATATATATATATATATATAAATATATATATATATATATATATATATATATATACTTATTTATATTATTTGTAAATATAATATAAAAATAAATTAGAATAAATTTTTCTTTTTTACTTAAGTAGAAATTGACTTTTAATAAAAAATACGTAATCTTCTTATGACTTAGCTTCGTTAATGAATCTTGCTCCTTGTGACTTATGTCTGAAGTATAATCTAGGATAACATAAAAATATTCTACTTACTCTATTTTCATCAAGATACTTTGCTATATATTCGAGTATATGTTTCCTTTCCTAACATTGCAATATTTTCTATACTGCATCTTTGCTATACTACAAGAATATTATTTCGCCCCTTTCAAAACAAACTCATCATGCTGAATGCGCATACAAAGTAATCACAGACACCTGCTCCGATTGCGAAATAAATTCAGTTTAAGTGTCTGTTGAACGCTTTATCACTCTGTTATTCCTATTGCCACTATCGTGATCACTTGTGGCGCTGCCATCAGCAAAGGAAGGTGCAGGTAAAATTCAGTGTCTTTGGCCTCGACTGCTTTGGGTGGGAGGACCTATAGCTAGGTGCAGACGTATGGGCCGTGGATACATTTTGTGTTTTATTAGTGTTAAAGGGATTGAGTTAGTGTTAGCACTTTACTTGATAAATCCTTGTACAATCCTAGTACGACTTTCTTCTTTTGCTCACCTGACAACGTTTTCGACATAACGCTTGATTTTTCCGCTAATCACTATCTGTATGCACTTCACAATATTGTTGTTACGGCCCTACTTCCGCTACCACCACCTGCTACCACAGTGGATAACGCTGCTCTTTATACACAGTTACTACAACAGTACATGTATATGTAAAACAGAATTTATGCGCATTCAGGCCTTGTATCTAATGTATTACTGCATAAGACAGATATCAATACAATCGTTTATAGAATTAAACGCATAAAATATATTTGTTTACCGACTGCGACGCAGCTCCTTCACCGTTCATGGCGTTCGCCTCGTCCCCCTACCTACGCTCTGCCTACAAGTAATGTTAAAATGTTCACTAAAAGGTTTTCCTCTATTTTATTTTTGGCCTATTACAAAAACTAATGTTATTTAAAATAGTATTTTTCGATACAAGTTCTCTGTATGATAACTGAATAAGAGACTAAGACGCAACGAGCGATGTATTTTTGAAGACGTGCTCTAACCGTACAACCCATGATGTTTTAACTTCTACCCTCTTAGTTTGACGGTTTACGAAGCTCCTAAATTAAAATATTTGTAAACACCCTTTGCCACTATATGAATTACAACGTGTAACCGTGGGGTTGAACAGAGAAATGAAGAGTTTAGATTAAGAGTAAGAGATTAAGGTTGTAATTACTCACTGGGGGGGGGGGAGGAATTATATAATTGAGGTAAAGATATTTTTGAAATGAAATTATTGTAACATATTTTGTTCCTAAAATGGCAAATTCGTTTACAAGACCAAGTATACCATTTTTGTTTTCTAAAATCAGTTATGGTAATTTCTGATTAACTTTTCATATGACGAGTGATTTTATTTAAAACATTTTAGAGAAGTTTTTATATAAAATTTCATTATTTCTAAAAACTAAAAATATTTTTTTATGCTTGCTGCCTTAATGCGCTTCAGTTGAGTTACGTGAAAAAAAAATTAATTATTTTGTGAAATTCTTTGCAGATGAGAGAAACATCGCCAAGCATGTTAGGTGAATTATGTCGTTAGAGAGTGACATATTTTATTATCCTTACGTTTTTGTTTAAAAAACATCACTGTTTTATCATATTTAGACCCTCGTAGATGGTAATTTGCCTGTAAGCAAAGCGAACTGATATTTGAAGTTTTGCATTGCTATTACAACTTTTAAAACTCCTAATGAACTATTAAAAGGAACTTCTCAAAACAAGGCTGAACCTGTGGCTTCTTAAGTTAAATAAACAACGCAAAGAGAATAAAAAAGCCAATAATTAAAATTTCTGTTCTTAAAAGAGCATTATTTTCCACTTACTGTTAGTTTTCTAGACATGTATGGTATTGCAAACAAAATTGGCCTATATTTTTAACACTTTTGGAAATTATATTAAAAATTGAATTATTATTAAAACCATAAATATTTGCTTCGAGCCAAAACTTTATTTAAAGTTTATATCTAAGGTTCATAAAGCAGTATAACAGTAATGCTTGCTAGCAGTAAATTAGATAAGCATAAAGCAGTATCTAATATCGTATAAAGAAGTAATCAGCTAACTTGTTAATTAGGGAATTAAGAATTTATTCCATAACATAATTGCTACAAGTTTTTGATAATTCTAATATCTATAAAGAAGTAATTACATACCTTATTCATTATTCAATAATATATATATATATATATATATATATATATATATATATATATATATATATTAATATATATATATATATATATATATATATATATATATATATTAAAAAAACATAGGTTATTCAAATACAAGAATATTTATTAATTTATAATCAAAGGTTTTCGTTGGTTAACAGTACCAACATCATCAGGAATTCCTGATGATGTTGGTACTGTTAACCAACGAAAAGCTTTGATTATAAATTAATAAATATTCTTGTACTTGAATAACCTATGTTGTTTTAAATTATTAAACAAGAAAATATATTTTATATTTCAATAAATATATATATATATATATATTATTTGCTACAAAAGTTACATAACTATTACGGCCTTAATTATTTAAAAAATCAGATCAGAAATTTGTAAAACCGCAGTCTAATTATTTTGTATTTAAAACTTCCGATTTTTAATCAACCACTTATAAATATTTAAAAAAAGTAAGCATATATCATATGATTTACAGATACCAATGATTTTACACTAATTTTACAAATATTATATCATCAAATCTGTATCACAATGGACATAGTTTATAGTAGGCTACCTGTCTATCTAAACTTCCCACATGAACATGTTAAACTAAATTTTCAAATGCAGTTCTGTCACACCTGAATATGTGTTGACACAACCGTTGACAGCCGTCCTCTTTCCCCTGTCATACAACGAGTTTAACACCCATGACAACGTAAAATTCGAATATATTTCTACAGATATTAAAGTGATTAAAATTTAAAATATAAACTCTAAAAACCAGCCCTTAGTTTAGCTCTGAAGGGTTGAAATAGCAGAATCATCATAAACGTGTAGCAAACATGTTAAGAGTTATTGTCTATATTGCCTAATGAATAGGTTATCTAATTACTTCTTTATACGATATTAGGATTATTAAAAACTTGTAGCAATTATGTTATGGTATGATTTCTGTATTGCCTAATCAACAAGGTAGCTAATTACTTCTTTGTACGATATTAGATTCATCAAAAAATTGTGGCAACTATGTTATGGAATAACTTGTGCATTGCCTAATGAATAAGTCAGCTAATTACGTCTTTTTACGATATTACAATTATCAAAAACTTGTAGAAATTATGTTATGGAATGATTTCTGTATTGCCTAATGAATAAGGTAATTAATTACTTCTTTATACGATATTACAATTATCAAAAACTTGTAGCTTATATGTTATGGAATGATTTTTGTATTGCCTATTGAATAAGGTAATTAATTACTTCTTTATATTATGTTAGAATTTTCAAAAACTTGTAGCAATTATGCTATGGAATGATTTCTGTATTCCCTAATGAATAAGGTAATTAATTACTTCTTTATACGATATTACAATTATCAAAAACTTGTAGAAATTATGCCATGGAATAATTTCTGTATTGCCTAAAGAATAAGGTAATTAATTACTTCTTTATACGATAATACAATTACCAGAAACTTGTAGCAATTATGTTAGGGAATGATTTTTGTATTGCCTAATGAATAAGGTAATTAATTACGTCTTTGTACGATATTACAATTATCAAAAACTTGTAGCAATTATTTTATGGAATAACTTGTGCATTGCATATTGAATAAGTTAGCTAATTACTTCTTTATACGATATTAGATTTTTCAAAAAAACTTGTAGCAATTAAGTTATGGGATAATTTCTTAATTCCCTAATAAACAATTTAGCTATTTATTTGTTTGTATCCTACTGACTGTCTATTTTAGCTATCCATAAATGTTGTTCATACAAAGTCGTACAAGACACCTAATGGTAAGGTTATAAGAGAAGAGTTTTATTAAAATAAAAGGTTTACAATATTTTTTCAGTCCTTTCTACTAACAAAAACGTGGGTAACATTAACACCAAGGTACAGCTTTTAGACAAATGTTATTGGTTTGTCCGATAGTAATATTTTAATTATCTCGATAAATTACATTCGATAAAAGTTCGTCCAATATTCGTTATTGGGTATATTCACTTCGAGAATTGTATTTGGTTATGATAAATGGTTTGAAAGTTTTGGCATTTAGTTTACTTTATTGAAAAATTTTGAAACACCTTTAATAGAATCTTTAAAGTGAAAATTTTTACAAATTGTCAACTTAAAGACTGACTGCACACTACGCCTTTAATTTTCCGTAAATTCTATGTCATCAACCTCCTCTCACACAGTCTATCATTTGTAAAATCTAAAGAATACTCAAATGAGAACTGAAAACATATCCACATTGTAGAGTGCGTACGTAATACTTCTTACGCTGAGTATGACTTGTAGCAATTTCACTGTAATTACAAAAGATAAAATAGTGATCGTAGTAGATTATTCATCCATTAGTAATTATTCTCGTGTTCGCAACCTATACTGAAGAGTTTTATGTTTTTGAAACATTTATATTATCAATCATTTAAACAATAGTTTATGACTATCCGAACTTTAAATTTAGTAAATTTGTTAAGACATACTGAGACTTACAATCACATAAAAGAAACAGGACACAAATACACAGACATTTACCATAACCTAGAAATCCTACACATCAACGAAAAAGGACCACATCTCAACACACTAAAACAATATGAAATTTACAGACACACAAAAACATAAAGTACAAACATATTAAACGAACAAACACAATACAAATCACACATACTACTGTATTTGATAGTATCGAAAACCTATCTTTAAAACCGTCACCGCTTGACCCAACATCTCCAAGCAGAAGACACTGATGAAGATCGCCACATAGCGATCGAAAACGTTCTGTCTCAGTAAGTTTTAACTAATTTACTAAATTCAAAGTCCGGATAGTCATAAACTATTGTTTAAGTGATTAATAACATTCACCGAACGTAATGGACTATAAAATTCAAGAATTTATATTATTATTAATGGTAATAACTACAGACCATCATTCGAAATATATCATACAAATAACAAGAAATTAATATACTTAGACAATTTAACATTATTAATAATATGGGTTAGACCTTTGGACAAAATTACCAACTTAAATAAGTTGATATTTTTTGATAAACAGTATATATGGAGAAAATAAATGGACAATGTTTCTTCAATTATCAATATATTACTACTACCAATTCATTTATTACTAATAAACTATTTAGCGATTGAGAATAAACTCAATGATAAATACAAATAGAGTTTGACATTTGTTTTTACACTAGTTCTTAAAAAATATACTAAGCTTGTTTGTCTATTTTGGTTGAAATTGTTTTATTTTGCGAAGCGACTTCAATCAAGACTGATTGGTAAAAAATTATAGGTACAATGACATTGTTATTATTGCGACATTATTAAATGATTTGGAAATTTAGCTTTACGTGGATCACTTATAATTATATCTGCTCTACGGAGGACGACGAGGTTAGTCAATGAAAGTTGTTGGCGTTTAATTAGCGACGTATGGTTTCTATAGAATATGGCGAAATATATAAGAGCTAAAATCTTTTCACATTTTGCTGCTACAACCATCGTCGAAGAGATCAGCAGGGGTGCTGTCCATTCGAGCAGACAATTAGATTCCCCTCTGCTCAGAACAGTGTAAACAAAATTAGTGTTCAGCCGCCGCAGGCAGCGAGACCGAGCAGCAAGTTAGTCGATTTTCTGCACGTAATTGTCTTGAACTGATTGGAATCGTTGTTGATGCTACATTACTGTCTTCCGTTGAAGGCTTTTTGTGACAAAACAAATTACCCAATACCTTATATTGGCTCACACTCTCCTGATATATATCTTGTACAAAGTGTCATCGTTAATCAAATACGTTTTTATTTATCCAATCAAGAAAACAATACATTTCTTTTAACCAATAACGGATGACAATTGATGTTATTACCGTTTCTCCAAACCTTTATTCAATAATTAAATTATATAAATTTGGGGATCTTGGTCGGATTTGAACTTAGTATCTTCATGTTGGAAGTCTAACGCTTTGGCACTATGCTTTTACTTTCCCATAGCAAAAAATGTACTTCTCGAAAAAGTAGCCTATATAAGTTTTCTTCGTGCCTATATCTGGTTGTCGTCGAAGCATCCATTACACAAAATTATATTGTTGCTATGATTACCATACAATATCATAAATATTAATTTGAGATTAAAAATGAATGAAATTAATTAAAATAAACATACAGTCTGGATTAACAATATAGAACCTTGCTTCACAAACGGACAATGAGAAATGAAAGAGAATAAAAAATACAACACAATGCAAACAACGAAAAAAAGAAAGCGTATAAATAGTAACACACAAAAATAATGGTCAACCATCATACAAAAAAAGGAAATAAAAATTGCAAAGAAATTTGACCTCTATTTTGCCACTTAATATTGTTATTCTGACAAATGTACATACACTACATGTTTATACTATTTCTAATTATAAAATAAAAAGAAACCAAAATGAAATCTTTCTTTGTTGATTTAAGTATGAATTACTTATTCTTTAAAAACAATTTATATTACTTATTTAGTATTGTGAACATTAGTTTAGCTATGTGTTTAAATTTTAATAAAATACAGAATCACGAGTATTTTATAAAATTGTTGGCAATTAATTAGTAAATATTTTGTCACAACGTTCTATTGAAATTTGCAAAATTAGTCCAAATTTTACGATTTAAATACCACAAACTATATTTTTACTCGTGTCATAATTTACTAGAGTCTATTAAATTCTAACGGATAACATTTGATATATTTATAGAAAGAAATTATCAAATTAATTTTCCATTCCTTTGAAAAAAATTATTTAATTTATTCTACATACTGTTAAACATTTTCCTCTTCATGCTAACTTACCCAATTTCCATCCATCTTTAGGTGGTCGACGTTATTTGTTCCAAAGTATGATTTTATAGAATTAAATACCTCTGTGAATAATTCACTCCTACGTTATAAAGAAACCATTTTTATTATTACCATAGTGTAAAGTCTTATAAAATTTAATTTAATTTTATAACTAATATAAACATAAAAACTCCAAATTTATTTTAAACACAGAACAGTTTCAATTACAGAATTCATTAGAATTCTGTATTCTGTTATTGAATTACACATTGAATTGCATTCAGTAGAAGATCGGCTGTAAATATGTTGTTATTCCGTATAAACTATTTCACGGTAAAGTAATGTATTCTTCTTGGAATATTTACACTTAATACGAGTATTACAATATGTCAAGGGAGGGATGGTAATAAAGGAGGGCTGCATAATGCAGTGTGTAGCACTGCATATAGCTGTGTAGTAAACATGTTATATAATAACTGCATAAGAGAAACAAGCTGCGATAAAAAGTTGGAAACAATATTAATAGTACGCTGTATTATGCAGACACGAGTGTGGGTTTTGAAATACACAAGATAATATAGATGTCACTACAATACAGTGTGAGAATGTTTACACGTTTTTATCTCTACGAATATCAATTGCTTTTTTTACTGTCATATATAATATGAATAAAGTGGGATAAAGCTTTACTTAGGGATAAATACTTGAAATTATATATATATATATATATATATATATATATATATATATATATATATATATGAAGCTTAATTAATCACGTTTAAATTAGTTTATGACTATCCGAACTTTTCTAAAGTTAATAAACTAATTAAAGTTCGGATAGTCATAAACTAATGAAAATCATTAACATATATTGTTTAGAAACTTAGAACATTTCATCAAATTTTCGTATACTCCCTGAATTTTGATATTTCCTCTATTTAATAATACAGAGAATATTTCTGAGTTCTATGTTCTATATTTTATCAATACATATCAAATAAATTTTAATAACTTGTAATCTTCTATTAGTGCTTTATTGTTGTAATCTATTTCACAATAACGAAAATACAATATTCTTCAATAAGCACGATTCGTATTGAGAGTTATTTTTAAACATAATTCTGTCCTTGAAAAATGTTTGTGTTTGCATATTAATCATTTACTTATAAATTTAAAATGTTGAGCAGAAAATTTCAGAAGTAATTCATATAACTGTTTTTTACTTGACTCTCTATACTATTATCCAATTTATTTCAGAATGTGTAACACATTATAATTTATGTAAAAAAGGACGTAAAAAATGTTAAAGCATATTTAAAAAATAAAAATAAACCGATTTATTGTATGACCATTATGTCCATTAAAAATTGACTAGATAAAAAATATTTCTATAATAGTAATCATAGCTTACTATAATTTAAATATTTTATTATATATTTGTAATTAATAAAGTAATGAATTAGAATTTTTTAATTACTAATTTAAATACAGAGATTGTTAAACAATAACGACTTAGGTTTTATAGGAAAGTTATTCGATGTTACCGAAATATCCACTTTGTTTCTACAGCTACTGCATTCATGTTTTACATATCGAAGTGTATTTTCTTGTTATATATGTAAAATGTATGCTACGTAATCCATTTTTTGACTGAAATATTGAACTCATATCTTTAGAAACAAACGCCTTTCCACAGCTCAAGGGTAAAGGAAGGCAGGCCAAGTCTCTTAGGACAAGCTTATTGTTCAGTCCCTTGCATTTCTATACAAATGTGTTTCGATTTATGTCAGAACAAGTTCTTCTCGAACCGTAGAACAAAATTTATGTTGCAACTGCGAAGACGAAAGTAAAATATGTTTATAGACTTTATAATAGTATGAATTTATTAGTTTAGTCTATAAACATATGAACTCTTTGCTATTTAAGAATATTCTAAACATTTTATTAGATTTTATTTATGACCGGATAATTGTTTTAAGATTGTAAGTTATGTAATTCATAAACAAAATCAATGAAATAGGATTATATCTGGGTAGTATCTCGCTTGGAAGTACACCTTCCCTAAGTAAACAAGTTTCCCCAAGTTATGACATCCCTCCTATTTCAATAAAAATATTGAAAGGAACCCCAATACCACAAAAATAATCAAAAATAACAAATAAGACAAGTTACTTAAGATTAAACCCTTATGTACATTTCGATGACCATGTCATCATCATCAGAGGGTCTAGTTACAAAACACAATCTAGCACACAAGAAGTTACAAACTAGAATGATGCATTCTAGTTTGTAACTTCTTGTGTGCTAGATTGTGTTTTGTAACTAGACCCTCTGATGATGATGACATGGTCATCGAAATGTACATAAGGGTTTAATCTTAAGTAACTTGTCTTATTTGTTATTTTTGATTATTTTTGTGGTATTGGGGTTCCTTTCAATATTTTTATTGTAATATATTGTACCACTGTGCTCTTGATATTGTGTGTCCCTCCTATTTGATTACGAGGTATCAAAATAACAAATCATTCATTCTGTCTAATTGCATTTATATTTTCCTATCCCCATTTTCAAACGGAAATATAACGTCTGTTTATGGTCCCGATAAATACTTCCAATTTAGATACACGACCGCGTACTCGTGATACCAATATAACTATGGCCTCTACAAGGGCTTTTTTCGCTACTTTACCCTACCTATACATATAACCCAGTATGTAATAGGTCGCCTTAAAACGATACATAAAGGTGCTATAGGTAACCAGTCTATAATACCAAGACAATCAAAAATAATATATATATATATATATATATATATATATATATATATATAAATATATATTTTAAAACAACATAGTCTATTTAAATACAAGAATATTTATTAATTTATATTCAAAGCTTTTCGAAAATTATTAATTTACATTCCTGATGATATTGGCACTGTTTACCAACGAAAAGCTTTAGATATAAATTAATAAACACTCCTGTATTTGAATAACCTATGTTGTTTTAAATTATTAAACAAAAAACGTATATATATATATATATATATATATATATATATATATATATATATATATATTAAAAGAAAGATACAAAGAACATTTAAAGGCCTATATCAAACGAAACATATACAAATCAAATTTAGCTACTCATTGCATTAATAATGAACACGAATTTCCTAAAAGAGAAAATATGAAATTAATACAAGAATTAAATAAAGGATAAAAGATGAATATATGCGAAACATTGGAAATTTATAAGCATAAAGTTAAAGAGAAATTAATTGATGAACAAATTCAAGTGAGATCAAGGCACCAAACTATTTATAAGGTCATTGATGTTATAGAAAAAATTACATAAAGTGCAATACTTATAAACATATGGTCCTTTGTAGTACATATGATTAATTTTTGTAAAAATATTTTGTTAGATAATTATTTTGCTGAAGATGCTGGTACTGTTTTATCGGCGAAAAGCTTTGAATAATATATGCATTAAAAGTATTCTTGTTTTTGAAACGTTTTCAATTTGTTATATATATATTTAATACGTTTTCTTGTTTAATAATTTAAAACAACATAGGTTATTTAAATACAAGAATATTTATTAATTTATATCCAAAGCTTTTTGTTGGTCAATAGGTCTATAGCTTACATTATTGTAATTTTCATTCCTGATGATGTTGGTACTGTTTACCAACGAAAAGCTTTGGATATAAATTAATAAATATTCTTGTATTTGAATAACCTATGTTGTTTTAATATATATATATATATATATATATATATATATATATATATAATTTAATATAATATTTTGAAATATAAACAAAACTTAACTCCAACTTATGAAGTGGCTAATTTTCACTAATATCAAAGACTTTTTCTACATTACTCAAAAATAATAATTTTATATTTTTATGTAATAACTACACACATATTCTGTATAATAGAGTGAAATTAGAAGTTATGAGTGATTGCTACCCTTGTTAACCGCTAGTTCTGTCTTTCTATCCCCTAGGGCGTATTTAATATTTTAAATTTGTAACCCAATTTTTTCGGTGTGTATACAAGAATAAATAACCTATAAATAGAGTCTAGTGGCATAGTTCATTCAAATGTCGGTGGATAATGGTGAATTGTTTGTAAATATGTGATTTTAAAAGATATCTCAATATCACATATAAAATGATCTAATATAAAGCAGTTGATTGTAGTCAGCTAATGTTTTTATTAACTTAGTAAACTAATTTATTTTATACATTCAAACAAAACAGAATGTCTTTGCCAAACGTAATGAAATACGTTTCGCTTAACCCTAGTGTGTGCTTGACAGCCTTGTTACGTAGAATATTCATTCCTCTCTCTTTTTTCTCGATTGCTTTACAACTTTATCATCAGTATATTACATAAATCTAACAAATATAAACACCCTCTAATGTAGTCAATCAAGTTCCAAAGCCAATCCAATCAAAGCCAAAAGTTTCATAAATATACTTTCGATATTTCGCTGATCTTTTGCACATGAATCAAACTTCTTTGTTACAATGCAATAAAATATGGTTATTTAGGAAAATTAATAAAAAAATTGTATAAACTTCAGATTCCTGATCAAAAACTTCATTAGTAAATAGAAAAACAATGTATAAAAACCTTACTGAAACAAGACAAATGTTTTCCAAAGCATTTGACAATCTTATCAGTGAGACGCTGTTGTCTGAGTAGGATTTTTATAAATTTACTTAATTAAATTTCATCAAGCCGTAACAAATTTAAGTTGATATACAACTGTTTGCAGAGGTTAAGCTCAAAAATGTAAACAAATGAAAAATTTTTTATGATAGTTTTATGATAGTTTTTATGAAATTTATTTGATAGTTTTTTTGTGAAAAAAATTTATGTGTTTATTTTTAGTAGAAGTACGGACTTTTTTTATGATAATTAATAAGGTGTTAAAAATTAATTATTGCCTCATTGATGGGTTATTCAGCTCGTAGGGAAAGTAGTAAGGGAATTGCAGAACCATGTGTCTGAAGGAGAAATATTAACCTTCATTTTAGGTTAAAAATAAATAATCTTTGTGAGAATGTTAAATTTTTCAAAAATGTTTTTTAACCGTCAGACTTATTATTACTGTCAGGTATTCGTTGAACGCATACAATGATTTTCATATTTCTATGTGTGTTTGTTCATAAAATAATTTGAAAGTAATTATATAAGAAAATTGGATTTCTAAATCTTGCTCATTTTATTAAATGCCATTATCATTGTTGCAACATTATTTCCTATGAGCCGTGTTTACAAATATTTGTCAAACGTTTATTTTACAGCAGCTGTGACCATTATGGTGCAAAACACATGTGAAGCACGTTAATAAACAATTATTTACTTCAAAGTTCCAGACTTTTTGCATTGCAAGTTTTCGGCTTATGAATTAATTTTAAATAAATTGGGTTACCTGTTTTTCGAATTATCAATAATAATTTCATATATAAAAGATGTAATACACTGAATACATAGTGATAGAGAATAATTAATTTGTTTAACAAATAACTCCTAGTTAATAACGTTTAGATGTAAAGTAAACAAAATTAACATTAACACTAATATTGTATACAAAGCATTTTTAATAATACACAATAAAAACAGTATTAGCAAACAAGCTTAGATGCAACGACTGTTTTGCGAGTAAAATATTTTCACATAAATAGACTGAAATTCTATTTTAGTTTTCACGATTTTGGAATCTTTAAACGTTCATTTGCTTTACCAGTTTAAACTACTATTTCTATGCTCTATCAAAACACGCATTTAAGGTGATAATTGCAACCCACCTAGCTCTCAATCCCATTCACAGGAGAAGAAATAATACTTCATGAACTACCATAGTAAATCCTAAGTAATCCTACGATCTATCTGGTTAGGTTTTCTAGTTTAAACTGCCTTATGGAGAAAGATTCTATTATTGTTTTATAAATTAAAACATATTTACAACATATTTCATACTGTAAAGGTTTCCTATTGGTCTTTGTAATGCAACATAAAATGGAAACGACACAGTAAAAAATTAAACCCTTCTGTGTTATGTTTTAACTACCTATTAGTCATCAAATTGCTATGGTATTGATCCACATTACTTAGGGGTTTCAGCAATAATAGATTTAAGAAACATTGTGTCCTGTAGGTATTTATTATTATAAAGCAAACTTGTAAAAGAAATAATTGTAATATATTTAGTTTATACTGTTATAAAGTTTTGTATAATATTTTATTTTTCGGAACCATTGAACTAACTTTAATATTAGTTTTAGAAGTCATAATAGTCTCTTATGTTGCAAACATTTTACTAGTAGTAATTTGAAAGTTATTTTATTAAAAAGTAACTACATACTTGGAAAAAATATTTCTCGTATTTATGTAGAATGTAAAAATTAAATTTTACAACCTACAGTCTTTAGAAAATATTGACTTTTAAATCAAGAGATGAATTAATATGAACACCTTTGAAAATAAATAAATTTACGGGCAGTGTTGACTAGGGGACGAATATTGTGAAACTGTTTTCTTAATTTAGGCAACAATAAAGTGCTACTAGAGGCAAGTATTTGTTTAATGGAATATGGTAAATTTTAGCCATAAAAAAACTATTAGCTTAAAGCATAATTTTATCAGAACTCTAAGCATTAATAAAAGTACGATAAATGATTCATTATAATAATTTGTTTTTATTACTAAGAAGAAAATATATTATTTATTTAAGAAAGTAAATATCATAAAACGTCAAGGTTTACCATAGTTTAAAATAACACGAACAAACATTTTTTAAACCTATTTTAGCTAAACAATTATTCGTCCAGATAAGATTAACATGTATATTACAACCTCGTTTTGGAAATATAAGATTTGGAAGTTTAAAATGCTTTTTGGAATAAACATAATAAGTTAAAAAATGTTGATTTTGTGGATATCTAATAGTTATAAATAAATATTTACACATTATATATATATATATATATATATATATATATTATGTGTCATATAATATAATACATATAATATAATATACAATATATAAACACATTTTTTTTACTTTTGTGAAAAATTGTAATATTAGGGTACACATAATATGTAAGAAAAACCTTTTTCAAATTTTGAAAGAAACTATATCTATATTACGTTACTAAATGTAATTCAAATTACAAAACCATACACACAATGTACATAAATCTTACATATTAAATACATGATTTTGTTTTTGCTATTGTTCTTTGGCTGGGGGTTGTGCAACCTGGCCACGAACTGCCAGTGATATATATTAAGAAAATATTAAGCTATTACTAAGGCTTATTCAATAACACAAATTATAAATAGGAAATGTAAAAATATATGAACTTACATGATGAAATATTATTTAAAAGACAATCTCTTATTAATAAATACGGCTACAGTATTTTCTCAATTGCATGCGTTTTATGCACTTTCTGCATTAGAATAAAGGGAAAGTCGAGGAGAGATGAACATCAGCGTAATTCCGTGATCTGATGCCGAACATCGCTGTGACTCAGCCAGTGTTTACAGTGTACGGTAGTAACGTCCCGTAAACGTTTTTCTAAAATTGTCGTTAGTAGTTCCGGTTGTAGCGAAAAACGTTTACATTAACCTTCGAAATTACAATATGAATTAAGGTATATGGGCTTCAACATTGTTTTCGTATGTAATTTCGAATTTCGTAGCAATATCAGATGTGCCACATCTTAAGAATACTCATAGCCTCAAATAATTTCCATACGTTTACGTTGGCGGGAACTGATAAGGTTGCCAACTCTCCTCACAAAAAGGAGAGATGGCCATACACGGACTTCTGCAGTTCTCTCGCATTTGTCGGTTAGGCTTCTAGCGAGCGCGTATCCTCAACATTTATTTAAATTTATTTAACCTACGAGTGGGAATACAACCTAATTGTCGACCAGAGGAAGTAATTGCACAAAAAGACTCCAAAGTAGTGGCCTCAGCATTGTCATCAGAGCGTGGGGAAACGGTGACTGTTATCGCGTGTTGCAACGCCGAGGGAGTATTTATTCATCTCGTGGCTATCATGAAAGGTGTCAATAAGGAACAAAAATGGGAAGATGGAACGCTAACCGGATCAAAAAATTTCATGTCGTTGAAATCAACCTACGCCAACCCATACCTTTTTTATATTTGGTTGCGAGACTGTTTTGTGAAAAGAAAACTAAAGGGTAAAATACTTACGATTCTAGATGGTAATGTTTCACATTGGAATTCAGTGAAAATGATAGAATTTGCCGAAGAAAATGGCATAGTGCTCCTTTGTTTACCTAGTCATACCACACATTGCCTACAAACTCTAGATAGAGCGTTTTTTAAATCTCTTAAATGCTTCATCTATAAAGAATAGGTGGCAGAAACTGAAAGTTGACCAGAGAGTTTCAAGATTACAGTTAAGACAGCTGCTCAGTAATACATGGGGCAAATCAGCTATTGCTGAAAATGCTATCTAGTTTTCGCGCTACTGGTATTTTTCCTTTCAAATCAGACGTTGTGCCTGAGTATGCGTTTATCGAAAGAATCTTGGAGGAAACGTCAACAAACTGCAAAATATTGCAAGTAAAATATTTTCTCTCGCATTTGTTTTTGTGTTTGATTATTTCTTAGCCTAATTATGTTCCTGTACCTTTTATACTTATATTTTTGTAATTTTCATAACAATTCGGTTTATTTCTTAGGCTAATAATATTTTTGTAACTTCTATGTTTATATTACTGTAATATTTGAAACAGTTTAGTTTGTATCACGTGATATTAACGTTAATAAACTTAAGAATGTCTGTAAAAATGATATTTGTCTACTTTTCAACTTTACTTTATCTTTTAAGTCTAGGTGTACATCTCTCCTATGCTTCGTGACCATCTCTCATCGAAGCTTATGAGAGATGATCACTGCATTTTTTTTTAAATGCGTTTTAAAAACAATTATTGACGTATGAACCCTATAAAGCTTAACATCTGAAAACTGTATTAACAAAGCAGCTATGTCGTATTTTTCAAATGTTTGATATTAAAAATATAAAGGTGATGAAGAATAATATCGTTTTCATAACCACTGCTTTACTCATTCCGACTGTTCATAGGTGGAAACAATGAAAACCACAAATAGTTTTAAAACCTACGATCCAAATAGATTAGACTTGTGTGAAAGTGTCGCAATTGTATTCAAATTTGAATATTAAAAGAGAAAAACATTTTAAGATAAAACTAGTTCGAATAAATGGATAACAATTATCAGAGGATAGTAAGAATTTGGTACCATAGGTTGGTAAAAATTTGTCATTATAATAACTTTACCTATGATAAAAAAATTGATTTCCCTAAATGTTGTACTTTCACTAAAAACGTTTGATTTTTTTTTAAATGTGGGCACGTCAGGTTCATATTTAATTCTATTATAGTTCAATTTTATGTTTAGTTTATCTTTTGTTCAGTTTTCTAATTAGTTCAGGCTCTGTAAAAAATGTTATTATACCAATTGTAAGTATAAAATAATATTTAAATAAATGAATGTCTATTATTTTGAATTATTAGTAGTAAAAACACGATTTAACAACTTTTTTTTAATTAATATTTTATAATGTCTAAAGAAACTAGAAAGTTTATTCAAAACAATAGTAGCTGAAAATTTTAAAAAAATGAGTCAAGGCAAATTATACACATTTGATTTGTAAAATCAATTTCTCCTCACGATCTGAGGTACATAGATAGGTTTTATATTCTCTGTCTTATGGCCGGAGATATCTAAAACAGATTTTAAAAGTTTCATTATTGCACTGAAGTCTAGAGGTTTATAACAATGTACAATCAATAAAATCTTTCCAGGGCTTCTTTTTAGTGCCCGTTTCAACTTTTATAGCGAAACGTAAAAGCCAAATCTTATCAAATGTAAAGAACTCTTGCTAGATGTTGACTGGCAGAAGATATATGATTTATTTTATATAAATTACACACAAATGATGTTCTCATTTAGTGCAAATTCAGCACTTTAATTTTAGAAAATATAAATGTGTAGCGTAAATTAGTTTAGGATAAGCGTTATCTATAATTAAATAAGGATAGGATATACAGTTGTAGAGTATAAGAAAGACTAGACAAGACCGACTATAACAAATATTCCGATATATTGAGCGCTAATAATATTTTTTTAGTATTATAAAACCATTAAATAAAGCTGAAAAAAATTCTTGGTTCAACAAAATATCTAAAACCTAATTACAAAGTACCTTAAAATAGAACATTTCTACTTTCTTTAACCTCTATATTAAACAGTAACATTTATAACATAATTAAACGATGAAATATTGTATAATTTAACGACAAAATTCAGTTTAGAAATTGAGGTCAACAACTGAATATTGCAAAATGTACTTTGTCCTGTTGACAGATAACTAAGAGAAACTGAACTGAATGCCTCAGGCTAGCAACCACTGTAGGCGGCAAGGTGTTAATTGAAGTATAGAAGCAATTGAGGAATAAATTTCTGAATCTAAAGTAAAGATGTTAGGGACTGGATATGTTCGTTAGACTCTGTGATTTTCGTTCAATATGTTACAGCTTCTTGACATGTTTGCGCTAAATCCGAAATAAAAACTAACTTCAGATAAAAACAGAAAAAAGTTAGTTATAAAAGCCTAAATGCTCATTTACAAAGTTGGTTTTCAATTTATTAATATTCCGCACTTGTTTATACTAAAAATATCTACTATCTAGCATTTATACATTTTTCTCACTTCCTATTATTAACTCACACTCCCCTTATATATAAATATATATATATATATATATATATATATATATATATATATATATATATATATATATATATATATATATATATATAAGTTACGTGTTATATTAAGCTCGAAAGGTTTTTAAAAATGATTTTATTTTTACAAACCTTTGTTAATTAAGAAACATTTAATTTTGAAATGGTTACAATAATTTAGCTTAATAAAAACATAAATTCAAATACAACTGATGTACATTCAGCTGGAGCGGAAAACGTCTGTGCGATACAGAGGCGACTTACACACTGCCGGGGCTCTGTTCTCACCACCTATATAATACAAAAGCTGCGTAAGCAGGAATTTTCCTAGCACGCATTTAATTATGAAATGTTCACATAAATTGTTCATATAACTCCTCCATCCCTAAAGAAAACCTCGGGGGTTGGCGAAGTTTCGGCATCGGTTGAAGTCCTCTTCTTCTTCTTGATGAGGGCGAAGTATATAAGGCTGCTGAATACGCCTCCGTAAAGGGCAATAGTTCAGATACTGATGTGGTGGGTTATTTCCATAGTTGGGTCAATCCTTGAGATGGTTTCCATGTTTATTTTGTCCAACTCTAGGCGTTTAACGTTTACTGAGAATTCTAGCATTTTACTCATTGAAAATTGTAGTTTGGACGTGTCCATGAAAATAGGATGGCCTCCCGAAGTTGTTGATGTATGGCTCAGTTTCATGTTGTTGAAAAAGACTGAATCATTATTAGTTTTTATCAAATATATGCCTTGAAGGGTGATGGTGGTAGTTGCCTTGCGATTGGTAATTTCCAGAGTCTGCTTGTTGGGGAAGGTCGCCAGGTAAAGGTTGATTTCTGGGATCAAGTTAATTAAGTTGTTTGTAACTTCCAATGCAGTATATTCACAGTTGCTGGCATCGTTGTTCCTGATGATGGACACTTCACAGTCTAATTTATGGTGTGTTAGAATGTCGAATGAGCAAAAGTATATGGAATCGGTTTTACAGTTACATTCATTGTCTAAACCTAATATTACAGAGTTAGACACGAATATGTACCTTACTTTTGTTATAATTGTTACATAATCTGTTTCATATTTTGTGGGTTTGGAATGTAATTTATACCATTTAAATTGAGTTTTTTCTACAATGGGTAAATTTATAAAGTATACAATCCTTTCAGAATCTAGTTTACAATTAACTTTAATCAGTTTCTCTAATTCCCACATATTTTCCATTTTAGGTTCTAAAGGTAACCTCTCATTATAATATTTATAAATTTTGTATAATTCTTCATATAATTCTTGGGTTGAGATAACACTAGGGTGTACAACACCTAGTTTACAAAATGTAAGAGAATTTTCTAAATCTGTGATTACCTGTAACATTATGTCATATAAAATGTTCAATTGGTTTAGAATACTTCTAAATTTTTCTAGTTCAACAAAGTCATTTACATTACGATTCACAATACTTAACTGATTTTTTAATTCTACAAAATTTTCATCAATTACAATAAAAGTTTTATTTAATTCTTTCATAATATTATTACTAAAGGGGTATTGAGATTCAATTTGATAATTAATTTTAATTTGCTCATTTTCAATATCTTTAATTATTTTGTCATATTTTTTACCATCATATGCATCTAAATTGCCTGTTAAAGATTTGATAACGGATCCTAGTCCATCTATAATACCTCTTTTTGTTCTTTTGTTACCATTCTCTCTTAAGAGTATAATTTCTAATTTTTCTTCTATTACATTTTTACTGTGATTAACATATTTAAAATAATTAACAATATCTCTTATTCTATTACTGTTATCAGTTACATATTCATTGTTTAATAAGCTACCATTACAATTGTAGCAACTAGTTTCAAAATTTTGCAATACATCATAATAATAAGCATCAATGTTATTTAAATGAGCAACTAAGTTTCTTACATTAAAATAGTGTACAAAGGTATGGTAGGAAGATTCTAATTTGGCCGGCCCAAGGTCTATTGGGATTATTCCGAGGTTGTTATTGATTTCTCTGATCTCTGCTGAGTCGGTGGCTGTGCCAATGACGAACAGGAGGGACCTGGAAAATTATTTTGAGCATTAATTACATTTTTTATCTTCTTAGGCCTTTTAATTTTCGACAAATGTATTTTGTCTTTTGTGTTATGATGTCTAAGCTTTATTTTACCAGTTTTTCTTTCCTTGTTTATTGAAGCTATCTCTTCCTTGCTATATCTGTTTTTCGTTTTGATTTGCTTTTGAACTGTTTTTATATAGACTTCCGGTGGTATTTCTGGAAGTGGTTCCTTGTTTATTTTTCTTTTTCCTAAAATTTTTTCTTTAATTCTTTGATTGCTATCCCTAATGTTTTCGTAAAGTATTTTTGTTTTTTCTTTAAACAGTTAGTAAACGGTTTTGTTATCTTGGCGAAGTTTTTAATAAATTTTCGATAATAGCCTAATAGTCCTAAAAATCCTTTAATTTGTTTGGTGGTTTTAGGTATTGGATAGTCTTTGATTGCCAAAATCTTTGCTGGGTTAGGTTTTACGCCATCTGGTGTCACAACATGTCCCAAATATGCCACTTCTTTTCTTAAAAATTCTGTTTTATCCAGCTGTACTTTAAAGTTGGCTTTGCGTAATCTTTCGAAAACTTCTTTAAGTCTTTGTATATGTTCTTGGAGGCTAGTAGAATAAATTATAATGTCGTCTAAATAAACTAAACATGTTTCATTTTGGATGCCTCTCAGAATATTATTCATAATTCTTTGAAATGAAGGGGGGCTATTCTTTAGTCCAAAGGGCATTCTTAAAAATTCGTAGTGTCCCGTTTCTGTTGAAAACGCTGTTTTTTCTATGCTATTTTTATCCATTTCTACTTGGTGAAATCCTGAGGCTAAATCTAAAGTCGTAAAATATTGAGACCGTCCTAATTTGTCTAATATGTCTGTAATGTTCGGCAAGGGAAATTTATCGTCAATTATTTTTTTGTTTAATCCTCTAAAATGTATTACTAATCGAAATTTTTCTTTTGCCAGAAGCGTCTTGTTTTTTGGGTACAATCCAGACAGGAGAGTTCCATGGAGAATTCGAGGGTCTAATAATTCCTTGTTTAAGCATGTCCTCAGTTTGTTTATTAATTTCGTTCTTGTAAATCTCTGGATATCTATAATTTCTAGAGTATACGGGAATTTCATCAGTAGTCCTAATAACATGTTTTTGGGTATGATTGTCTTCTTGAGTGAATCCACATGCGTTTTCCTCTTGCGTTGAATCATTAAAGTCTATGTAGCTGTCAGGGTCCTCTTGCGGTTCATAATCCGTTTGTTCGGTCAGATAAGAGTTAGTCATCTGTTCAGTCAATCGATTCATAGTTTGATCGTAATTTTCTTCTTCTATTGGTTTCCCTGTCATCTGATAAAGTCTATTTTGTCTAATTGTGTTCCCTGTTTGACGTGTGGAAATGCTCATTGGTTCTGGTTCAAATTTTTGATGAACTTTTAGTGGTGTGTAATTGTTAGATTGTCTCGGTTGTTGATTTTGCTGTACGTATGAGTTAGGTTTAGTAAATTGGTTAGGATTATTTTGGTAGCTGGGCCTATAAGTTTGGAAGGTTTGTTTGTTAGGAATGGGTTTGCGAATAGGCGGGTATTGTGGGGCCCTAGGTGGAACGTTTTGTTTAATATTTTGAAATAATTTGTTATTTTTAAATTGAAAGTCATTAGTAAGCATGTTAAGTGCTTCGCTAAGAGAATCTGGATTTTTGGTGCGCATTAGCGATCCTACGGGTTCATGTAAACCTCTAAGGAGAACTCTTAACCCTAATTTCTGTACATATTCTATCAAAACATCTTTGGCCAATTGTTTTTGAGGCTCTTTATTAATAAAAAATGAGATCTGTAAATTTAATAGTTTTTGAATTCTCTCATAAAATTTAAAAGGTGATTCGTTATTTTCTTGTTTTAACTCAGCCATTTCTAAATTTAAAGTAAAGCAATGTCTTTTGTCTGAATAGCTGGTTAATAATATTTTTTTATCTCATACCAATTATATGAATTTGAGTTTACTACCATTTCTAATGCTTGGCATTTTAACTTAGCTAGTATAGAAGAAAATAGATATTCATTTTGAAAATCCTCTGGATTTTCGTTTACATAAAACTTATTTACTACCTTATCGCATATTGAAACAAATATGTGGAGCATAGTGGGCTCTCCACTATACTCAGAAATCATATCAAGATATTCCTTCTTTAATGTTGGCGTTGCCATTTTAAAATAATATTTTTTTTAAATAATAAAATTAAAATCAATGATATAAAATTAAAAAGTATTTACTCTACTTTTTCTTAACTCTATTTCTTACGATCTACTTACAAGTGGATCCAAAATACGTTGCTCATTTGAACAATTTTCCCTTTTCACTTTTCACTTACACGATATTCACTCGTGCTCTTAATAGATATGCGCTCTATTAAGTTGTTGTAGATATTCACTGTACTAAAGTTTTCTTGATGTCATTACAGATATGCGCTCTGGTAATTAATCGAGTTTTTGCAGTATCTCGGTTAACGATTGAAACCAAAAAAAAATATGTTCATTAACTTTCCCGAAATGCCCTACCGACTGCGCCATTTACGTGTTATATTAAGCTCGAAAGGTTTTTAAAAATGATTTTATTTTTACAAACCTTTGTTAATTAAGAAACTTTTAATTTTGAAATGGTTACAATAATTTAGCTTAATAAAAACATAAATTAAAATACAACTGATGTACATTCAGCTAGAGCGGAAAACGTCTGTGCAATACAGAGGCGACTTACACACTGCCGGGGCTATGTTCTCACCACCTATATAATACAAAAGCTGCGTAAGCAGGAATTTTCCTAGCACGCATTTAATTATGAAATGTTCACATAAATTGTTCATATAACTTGTATATATATATATATGTATATATATATATATATATATATATATATATATATATATATATATATATATATAAATATCGCAATATGTATTCTTGTGTATTAATAAAGAACTAAGTCAAAAAAACAAATACAAGTATTATAATTGAATTTACAATTCAAAGCTTTTCGTTGACTAACAGTACCAACATCATTAGGAATATATTCCTAAACTAAAGGATTTTAAAAAATTATTTGAATTTAATTGGACGAATATAATCGTATTTTATCAACGATTGAAAAATTTTTAATATATATAGGTCTACATATATATAAATAAATAAATATATATATATATATGTAGACCTATATATATTACAAATTTTTCAATCGTTGATAAAATACGATTATATTCATCCAATTTAATTCAAATAAATTTTTATAAACCTTTGGTGGAAGGCAATTAATGTTAATACAGTTTTATCAAATATTTATTCATGAATAAATTTAAGAAAGTTATTGTCTTCGTTAATTCAAACGGAACGTACAATATGTTTGAAATCCAACACTTTGACACTGATTCAACTTTTCATAGCTAGAAAATTATTACTTAAAAGATATATATATATATATATATATATATATATATATATATATATATATATATATATGAAATTATAAGAAAAAGTTTTCTTTCTAAAATGAAACATTTCAACAGATGTATATGATGAAATATTATATATCTCCATCAGCTTCATTAATTTAAACACCATAAAAAAAGGAAACGAATAGTAACAAACAAAAATAATAGTCCCCCACCATATACTGCAAAGAGGAGAAATTGGAAAATTAAAGGGTAATTCCCTTTCTTTTTTTGCATTTTTATTGTGCTTCTGTCACATGTATATACATATTTATATTAATTGTAGTTATAAAATAAAAAATAGTTAAAATAAAAATTTGTTTATTGCCCTCAGTAGGAATTGACTTTCAAAAAAATTATGTTTCATAAACATGTTATTATGACCACAACATGTTATATTGTCTTGACATTTTTGCGCTAAATCCGAAATAAAAACCAACTTCTTTAAGAAAACTAAAGCGAACAAAGTTAGTCATAACAACCGAACGCTCATTTAAAAAGTTGGTATGAAATTTATTAATATTCCGCATTTTTTTAATACTAAAATTATCTACGATTTTTCTTATGACGGAGAAACATCAAAGAGTTATTAAAACAAAATTACAATGAGTTCATATCGACTGATTCAAATAACTTTACCACCCTATTTTTAGAAACAGTATGTTTTATAACGTTGCCCCTTCCCCAAATTAACCATTGGATTTTGTGTAATAATATATCAGTTGTAAATACAAACAAGATTTCATATTAAAATATAAATAACTGAGGAATGAGAGAAGAGTAATTTGAGAAATTTCCAACTATACTGACAGTTAGGTACAGTGATTAAAAGTTTACCCAATATCTAACCTTTTGCATAATGTGTATATATATTTAACAACACTTTTACTGAGGTATAGGCTCCATAACGCCTAATTACATATTTAATAAATATTGTTTGTTAGATGAAGGCACATATTTAAACAATAACCTATGAAATTTCTTATGAAATGTTTTTAGAAATTCTTCATTTTCTATAAATCGTTGGTTCAACTAATTTATATTATCACCTTATGATATTATGTAAGCAATATATTATAGTATATCGAGAATTTAATAAATGTAAAGGTTTTTAGTATCATGGAAAATGTTAGAAAACAAATTGTTTAGTAATAAAGTTAGACTTTCCAGAACATTTTGAGTTCATAACTATTCATAACGTATAATTTAACCTAAGGTTTGAAATAGTTAAACTTCAAACTGCTCTGTTTTATGGCCAGTTAATACCTCTTATATCTTTAGTGTTAAACATTTCTCGATTTTCTGTAAATAATAATTTTTTTACATTCCTTAGAAATTATCAAAAATATTTTTTCCAGATATGACGAACTCTAAATTTTGCTTCTACTCCTTCATTGTACTCCACACTACCTGTAAAGCATAGAGATGTGTTTTAAAATTTCATTCTGTAGAAATATGATCACATTTAAGGATAGGTTACGCTTCATCCTGTTTGTGAGAAAGATGCATCTGGTCTTCTTAGTTTGCTTTGTTTGTCCTCGTTCATGTGTCAAATTAATTTCTCTGGATGCTTTCTTAGTGACATCCTGTGAGAGTTGTTACAACAGTTAATTACAATGGAAGGGAATTATCAAGAGAAGAACGAAGCAATTTCTTTGCTGTAATTGTATTTACGAAATGTAAACTACATTTTAGATTATATGAGTATTTAGTGTTTAACTTATTATGTGTTCCAAATTTATACTAAACATTTTTTACCGATAAGCCTAATTTTTTTAGTTCAACCAAACCAATATAAATGCTAAAATATGACTGAATGTTTTAAAATTGATGTGTAAATGTTTCTGCCTTGATCGCATGATATTTTATCCAATAATTGATAATCCTTTATATTTGTTTTAACTGCGTTTTAAAGTTGTAAATTTACTTTTATGAACTTATAGCAACCTTGTTATGTTCTGTACAAAAACCTTTTTCTCAAATTTACCATGTACGTTTTTTTAAATATGAAAATATTAAATAATACAAATGATTTTGGCGGACACATTTATTGGTCAGAAAGATAAGCCGAGAACATTTTACGAGCAACCTGTAGCATCTGTCAATAACAAAGATTTAAGGAATTTTACTTAAGAAAAATATAATGAATTGCCCATTGATCCTGTTTTATGAAGAACTAACAGAGGCATTTACAAAGAGAATGTTGACTACAGAAGACGCTGCATCGCTTAATTCGTATATCTGACCCAATGACGTTAAAGACAATACTTTTGGGGGGAAAGATATTGAGGCACTAGCCGTTCGCTTTCAATTGAACAAACGAGAAACGCTTAGTTGGAGACTAAAAATAAAACGAAATATCCCAAGAATTTGGTTCTGTTGATAACCGCTATCAGGACAATTCTAGTGCTTTCAAGCGAATGTGACAGAGGCTTTTCTAAAATAAAACTCATTAAATGATTCCATAGCGTCTTTGTTAACAGAAACTGCTTCCACATTAGTTTTCCTGAAGCTGAATGGGACGCCGCTTATTCGTTTTGACCCTTCAGTGTACGTATAATCTTGGCTGTTTTGGGGACGGCACTCCGCTCTGTATGCTAACAGTAAGGGGAGAGAGAGAGAGAGAGAGAGAGAGAGAGAGAAAGGCAAATAAAATGAAAAAATATACTTAACTCTTGGACAATTTTAAAAACTTTAAGGTAAAACATGTTTAAATTCATTACCTTTTATAACAAATAATTATTTTGGAAAACTGTAAAGACAAAATTATAAAACAAGAAATAAAAGATTGTTGGTGAACATGTGTAATTTCAAACCAAATGTAATAACTTTTTTTAAATTACGTAAAACAATTAAATTGAAATAATGCACATTTTTTGAATGGTTGTGCTACAAATACATTCAAATTTAATATAGGGCAACGGGTATGATAGAAAAATATTGCTACAGCAGTCACAATATTAAAATTGTAATCACAATCTAATCATTACTATGTTTAGTTATTAAACGGTGTTCAGAAAAGTGTAAAACTGTCGTTTTTAAAACTCTAAATTTCAATATTCCATAACCCTCAGACCCTTGTCACCATCACCTGGTAATTACATTAATCTCTATTTTACAATCAAGCACTGTATATATATATATATATATATATATATATATATATATATATATATATGTGTGTGTGTGTGTGTGTCTGTGTGTGTGTGTGTGTGTGTGTGTGACATGAGAGACCTGATGGGCCTAGAGCATTTAGCTGTAGCTGTTGTACACTTTCATATTCCTGCTTCCTCTGGTGGTAACCCCCTCAGGCTCCTCTTGTCTGTGATCACCTCCACCGTGGCTCTGAGTTGTAGGCTTAGGGAGAGTCGTTCTTTATCTCGACCGCTCCTGAGTGTCCCTACCGAAACCCTATCTTCTTATAGCACAAGGTAATTACTTATTACTGGGGTTTTCCTATTAAACCCTTATGGGAGAGCTGCCTCTGATTCACATAACACGCAACATTACAAAATGCATTTAATTTCATTTGTTTTTGTATTATAACTCTAAGCGACGATGAGAAATATAAATTTTCAATGGTTTGGATGGTAATCACAAACTCTCTGTTGACTGTCGCATGACTCTTAGCCGTTTCATTAGATATGAGGAAGTGTTTGAAGCTAAAATAAAAAATATCACCGAATATGAAGTTTTTAACTTGACATAAAACAATGCAGAAATTCACACTTTGTCTTTTATATATAATATGGCTCTTTTGAGACATAAAATAACCATAATATATCTGGTTATCTGCGGTAAGTTTGTGCTCGTCTTTCAGGTTCTAATAATAGTTCGAAGCAAGTTTTACAGAGGTAAGTGCTTTAAAAACGACTCCTTACCCGATTCCGTACAGAATGACTAGATACTTTTAGCAGGTGATAAACTCTGTCCCATAATGTTTGGAAGCAAATGCTTTTCTTTGACCTAGTTTTTAATATAACTTTACACTATCTTAGGATGAAAGTTCGAGATTTACGATTTATTTTTACAATTTTATGCAAAATAAGTATTTTCGATAAAGCTGGAAATATTATCTTTGTTATACATTTTATATTGTACAAACACCATCAAACAAAAGGAAGTAACTCTTATAATAATAATAGTAACTCCTATAATAATTACAATCGTTCTTATTTTCACTAAAAGTTTAGAATTTCTTTAGGTTTTCTTTACCGAGTCTTATTTTGGATAGAATTAACATTAGGTTGCCAGTCCTAACGAAAGGGGAACGATAGCATGAGGATAGATGGGATCCAGAATAGGTAACCGAAAATGTATTTATAAGTTATACTCATGCAAAAAAATTACCTATTAAATTTCGTTTACATTCTAATAAAATCCACTTTTTTACATAAAAGAATAATGTAATACAGTTAAGATTGAATAAAATAATTTACAAACAGATACAATCGGTTTGTTGCTATTTTCCATAGTAATGATTAAACAGGCAGAAAACTCTGCTTTACACCGGCAAAGGTCAGTTTTACACCAGTTTTCTTGGTTGTAATTAAATGTATTTTTACACATTTTTAAATTGATTAATAATTATTATAAAAAGGTGATTATAATCCTTATTATAAGGCTTAACTATTATTTAAAGTTATCGTTATAAATTGATTTTTATTAATAAACCAAAAAAAATTGTAATTTAGTTAAGACGGATTTATAGCATTTTTTTCATTTAAAATTTTAAAAAATATGTCCTTTAAAATATGTATACCTTTTTTTTATATAATAAAGCTGATAGTATAGTGAATGCCACACACATACTTAAAAGTTAAGAAATACTTATATACATAGTACTAAAAAGAATGAGTGTAAGTACTGTGTTTGTAATTTCTCATAAAATATTTTACTTTTTAGAATTAAATTTTGTACAAACAAAAAGTCAATTTTAATTTAACCAGGGTTTAAATTAAATATTAGACGCAAATGTGATCTTCGAGTTGTGAAGTATTTCAAAATGAAATGAATGTAAAACATGAAAATTCGTGGTTCGGGAAATCGTTAAAAAAAAAATTGTAAATTAAATAAACTACATTTGTTAATGAACATATTAGATTTTTTTTTCTAATAAGTATTACCTTCGTTTCTGCTGAGGGCTTATAGAAATGTGGCGAATGCAGTAGTTTTCTTACCGGAGCAGTTTATTCCCTTAGAAAGACAAGTTCTCACTGTGGAAGCATATATACAATTTAAGTTTCATATTTTTAATTCTAAGTGCTTCAATTATGGTATGAACAAACATACAAAAAATTATGGTAATACTAAGATTTGTATGTTGAGGTATCTTTCAATTTGGTTAATTGGGGAACTATATTAAAAATTCCTACATTTATGATAGATCCCTGGTTTTCCATTTATTTAATTTAAGCAAAAGTAACCAATTAATTATAGTTGCTTATACATATTCCTATAACAAAATAGTTAAAAGATGTTAAAATTTAAATCATGATATCTATGAAAGAAATAGGTATATGATGTGTGTTAACATAAATACAACTTTTATTACAAAGACAAAAACAAAGAACATATTCAGACAAATTTTGTAAGGGGTTGTACATGAAATTTAATTTACCTTAGAAAGAACTGAAATATATTCTAAACTGAATAGTGTATTCAGTTCATAAACAAATTGAGAAGCATTGATTCGGAATATTCTCTTACAATAAACCTTCACTGGACTGGCTTTATAATTGCTATTGATCTTCATAATATAATGCCAAGTCGTGATTCATTCATGAAATGCACTACGAGAACAAATAAAGTGGCGTTAATTGGGAACTGACGATGAAAAATTGAGTATGATTCACAACATTTAATTATAGTTTTATGTTTTAAGTTTATGGCACATAGTTTTGTTAAATTTTAGTTCAGTAGGTTTTCAAACTTCAATGCTTATTTTCATTTATTTTTAAATTATGTAATTTGTTTTTATCTTAATAACTGAAACTTAAAGGAATTCTTTCCAAAATGTAATAACTTTAAAAAGAATTATTATTTCATCCCATCATCACTAGAACTACTAGTTTTTCACTAAAACACTTGATCATATATTAGTATGTTACACTTGCCTATAATAATACTTACCTTTTTCACTAATGAGGACTACCGTTTCGGGAGATGTGTCCAATTGTAGGTTACCGATGTGTTCCAAAACTCCGTTACGGTCTGAGTTGACAATGCAACATTTCCCGAAACGGTTGTCCTCATTAAAAAAAAAAACGTAAGTATTATTATAGGCGAGTGTAACATATTCATACATGTTCGAGTGTTTTTAGTTAAAAAGAAACATTTATGTTCATATATTTAGCAGTTTAATTTTAAATATCTTCGTTGAATTACAGATTGTTTACCCCCAACAGTCTTAGAATTGAAGTTTGGAGCACAAATTATTTACTTAAAAATTGTAAATTCCTCAAAAAACTAAAACCTCATTTGATTTTTTTATACAGGCTAATGACAGATTACAGACAGTTTTTGCTTTTTTAAACACTCAACGTTTCGAATTTCTTTCGGAAATTTGTTTTCAAGGCCTCAGTTTTAATTAAACAATTTTACAACATAACTTACGATTAATAAAATACATAACATTATATAAAACATAATAAAAATCAATAAATTACAAAACTCCTAATAAATATACATTTACAAGCCAAAATTTTTTCTATCACAATAAAACAGAAACATCACAGATACATACACTAACTCATCTACTAATAATAACAGAGTCAACATTCTAAACAGCACAATCAATAAAATATATACATTACTTCGAGTCACGAAAAACCTACAATAATGTTAAGTTTCATCAATAATTTCATTACTAAATGTTCATATGTAGATGGAAAAACATTTAATTCTGTCTTTTTATTCAATGCATTTAGGAATACAAAAAAGGAATTTCGGAAAGAAATTCGAAACGTTGAGTGTTTAAAAAAGCAATATCGACTGTGATCTGTCATTAGCCTCTATAAAAAAATTAATAGTTATTAACAGACATTAAATAAAAAACAAATTTGGAATTAAAAGTCATTTATAATGTCATTAACTAGTAGTTGTACCAAATTCAGTGGATAAAAATTAGTTTTCGAGTAAATAAATGTTTGTACAATTAATTCCTTATTTTCTGTAATTACTACTTGGAAATTTATAATATTTCCCTCTCTGGTTTTACACAAACAATAAAATTAGAGCTTGCTTGTAGCTGATAAAATAAAATAATAAAAAGGCGGCTTACACGCGAAGCAGAACAAAGCAAACCGCCCCAAAACAAATACGACTCTGCGTTTCCTGTAAGATGAACAAGTTAATTAATTACTGACAGAAATAAAGCTGCAACAGAAAATACACGTGAGATTAAAAAAAAAACCATTGCAATATGAAAAAGACAAAAATATGTTTTTAATAACGAATGTAATTTTTTTTATTGTTCTGTTTACGTAAACCTTTTGATTTTTTTGCAAGAAAAACTATTTATTTTGCGTTTCTATTATAAAAAATGTTTACGAAGATAAAATTTGAACTCTTATTTCAGCTCCAGGGCATATGTTATTCTTTTACAATTGAAATGTACCTTTTGAATCACTTACGATTTTAGTTATTGTCAATAGTTTATTTTATCATTACATTGTTTACTGATATTGGTTGATTGTTTATGGAATGTTTATTTCATAAGCTGTTTTACTGTTAATAATATTTTAATTTTACGTTTCAATTTGTTTATTTTTTAAAATGAATTTTAAACACATTATATGTTTAAATATGCTATAATTTATTAATTATATTATTCTCTTTTTAAAATATATTTTACTTTTTCATTTTAGTCAGTGTGATTTAATTTTGAGCGATATCTGAGATTCGCATAAGAAAAACACATTTTTTATTATTATTAAACATTCAAATTAAATAAAAGTTTTATTAAATAAATATGAAGATAAAACAATAAATCTGAAATAAATGTCAAAATGTATTTAAATAGTTCAACCTGGTATGTTTAAAATGCCATTTGATAATAATGTATCGATATGGAAAGCTAAATAAAGTTCTTTTATTACTGATAAACACATCCACTCAAGTTCAAATATTTTTTTAAAATTTGTATTGGACGACATGTTGTTTTCAAATATTAATTCATTATTTAAATCTAATAATGAATTAGTTTTAGTTTTATATGGGAGAAACACTTTTCGCAATAGGGGCAATGTATGCAATATAATTATTTCATCCCTTTTAGCTTAAAATAAGTGATAACATATGACTTCATAAAATATCTGTTTTTATGTTTAAGGTATGCGGTAGAACAGCTGTTTTATCGCATAGGCTGTGTTAATGTATTTATAATAATTATAATTATTTAATAAAAATTCATAAAACTAATATTTTTTTTAGTTAGTCTGGTTAAGAATTTGTTTATAAAATTTGTGTTTATATTACTTGATTATTCTTAACCTAAGGTTTGGTTAAAAATAACAATTCAAAAGAGTTTTTTATTTTGATATTAAAATATAATAAAGTTTTTCTTATGCATATATTATTTTATGTTAAACAAAGTTACTAGACTTATGTAGAATTTTGCTGCCTAAATAGAAAAAAACAATAAAAAACGATTCAAATCGTTATTTTAAAATTTGAATTTAACATGTAACTAAGCAAGGAAGTTTCTAATAGGTAGCGTGGCCGAGCGGTCTAAGGCGCTGGTTTAAGGCACCAGTCTCTTCGGAGGCGTGGGTTCGAATCCCACCGCTGCCACTATTGTTTTACAAAAAATAAAATATACCACGTAATCATTAATATAGAATTGAATTTTTTTCTGGAGCACATACTTTTACCCTAAAGAAGGCAGTCAGTTTTCTTTTAGTATACACCGATTGATTAATAAATAAGAGGAAATATTTTCATTTGTCTATTCAATGTAAGTTTTGTCAAATACAATTTTTATATCTATGTAATTGATATAGTTGTAATTTTTGATGTATTAATTTTTTTAGATAAGAGGGTATTTTGGGCGTTAGTAGTTTTTAAAGATACACTAGCATAGATTTATTAAATTAGGTGATTATTAAATTTAATTTGTGATTAAATAATAAGTACGTGGTAAGGGCTTTTACTCACTTCACATGGCACTGCTATTTTATTAGCCGCCTGCTTTTTAGTTTTAATTAAATTTTAATTGATTTTATAACAACTATCCTAAACTTTTTCAAGAGCATATATCACCTACAATCCCCAATACAACTATATTGTAAATCATTATTTAAACGAAAATAATTTTCGTAAAAGATAACTGTTGTAACCAAAACATGCAATTTTTTATATTTTATAATCTGCTTTACTTCAGAAATTTGTTTTTAATTAGATTGAGTCACAAGCCATAAACAATGGAAATAACATAACAATATTTGTGGATCAGTTTACCAATAAACAAATACATTTACAAAAACATGTTATCCTAATATGTCTCTGTCTGTTTTGTTGTTATTATTTTATAATGTGCTAAACGTTAAAATATAGCGAGAAAAAAGTAATTTTAAATTCGTACCGTACGTTATCCTCGCAATGTAGTGTGCTTGCTTTGCAAAGATGTCACGTAGCCCATCCATCTACTTCAGCGTCGACTCATCTTTTAAGCCCCTACATATTGCGCTGTCTATTATCATTTCTCTCAACAAATATACACTTTATTTATTGCTCCCGAGTGTCTTTCTTTTCACTTTGGTAAAATCAATTTCAGTTTCATCAATTGGTTATCTTACACACAATTTTCTCGTAATAGTTAATGGTTTTTAACAATCGTTTACGCAATAATTAATGGTTATTATTACTTTTTACGTTGTTTGTATTGAGATCACAGTTTTTTTTTTTTTTAATTCACTATGGTAACGGTTCTATGCACCAAACTAGGTTATGCCCTAAAGGTAAAAAAGTCCTTATTTACTTATCCAATGTTTTCTAACTAAATTATTGTAAACAAAAATTATCTTTCACACAAATATAAACATGGATTTATAACACAAAATTGTCTCGGCAATATCAAAGCGTCTAACAAGTAACTTTATGTTTCCCGCCAGAATTTTTTGTCCCAAAATAAAGGCATAAAACCAAGGGATTTTTTAAATCCTGTAAGTGTCACACTGCTAAAGAGGAGATATTTTTCTACTAAGTTATAAGGAGGGTGTAAGTGCACTCCTTTTTCCCCAACTTACTCGAAACTGAAATGGGCATGAAAATCAAAATTATTAATTCCTTTGGGGTTAACTGCGTCCCTCTGGAAGTTCGCACTCACGCATGTCCCTACAACTACCATTGTGTAGAAGTATTTAGTGTTCATGGTGCAAACTGTTATGTCAGAAGGGACAACGGATCAGTATTTTTCATAAGTAAGGTCGTATCGGTGAGTATATTAGTGGTAGAATAACTGTAGTGGAGGAATCTCTGCAATCTGCGTTTGCATGTATTGTGTGTATGGCCCCAGACGGGTGAAGCATAGGTGAGAATGCTGGACAACAAAGTTACGTGTACTATGGGGGCCGCGCCCACACCATAAGCGAGCGTGTTTTGTTATACATTGGGTAAAGTTGTGTTATTCTCATTGCGGCTTTTCGTATGCTGTGGTGGGTTGTGTGAGGGTCTAAAGTCTAACCCCCGTCGAGAATGACACCCTATAATCAGGTCCTTGACTTTATTCACGCTCTGAAAGTCCTTGTATAACATTTCAGTGTCGTGTCAAATTTTTCCTGATTAGGATTAGGAAGTTATTACAATGAGAGAGGCACTCATATTTTTTTTTTTTTTTTTTTTTTTTTTTTTTTTTTTTTTTTATTAAAACTGGTCATTTCTGACCAACCATTAATTTACATTTGATAATTAGATTTTAGCTTTTATTACAAAGAATCCGTTGATTTCTAATGTATCTTGTTTGATGTTGGAAGCCAACCGGCGTGAGGAAGAGTATTGTTGTCACTATTGTCGTTCAACGAGTTCAAATGGTTTTGTCCTTTTGAGTCGTCTTGTCAGGTGGTTGTTGTCGAGAAGTCTCAGTGCCTCAGGATTTTCGTGTTGAGTGAGCCGATTTACGTGTTTGATGGCGTTCTGTTTTATGACTTCCTCGACCATGGGTACACCAAGGTCGCAATGCAAGTCACTGTTACGCACATACCAAGGAGCGTTGGCGATGTTTCTTAGTACTTTGTTCTGGAAGCGTTGTATCCCTTGTATGTGACATTTGCTGGCACAGCCCCAAAGCTGTATACCATACGTCCAAACCGGTTTGAGGATTTGGTTATATACCAAAAGCTTGTTGTATATTGATACCCGTGAATTTCGACCGAGTAGCCAATACATTTGCCTGTAGCGAGTCTGGAGTTCTGTGAGTTTTATTTTGACATGCTCGACCCATTTGGCGATATATTATATGAAATTATAAAAAAATGGTTCTTTGCAGTAGTGAAGCATTACATGAGAATGAGAAGTTAACTCGGGTTCTTAAATTAGAAAGGCAAAAACCAATAAATAGTAACAAACGAAAATCGTAGTCCAACACCATATGTTACATATAGAAAAAAAATGGAAATTTCAAGGAAATTCGCTCTATATTTTGCCACTGAATATTGTGATCCTGCCATATATAAACATGTTAAGAATTGACTTTAAACAATTCTTTTTCTATATTACTTGTTACACATTTAAATGTATGTACACCAAATGATTTACCATCTGGTCTCTTCAGAGTGTCTCTTTAATATTATTTTGGTTTTTAAGTTAAATTGGACGACGTTTTAAAGTATTTATTCAAACGTTTTCCTACTACTATAATTTCAAGCAATTTCGTCTTTATAGATTTTCAACATTTATTGTGAAAATTATTAAACAAAGACTGATCTATTGATCTCCAACGTTAGGCATTTTGTTAGGCTATAGTATCACTGGATCACTTTATTTTAACTTTGTGGACGTAATTTAAACTTGAGTTTTAAAAGATAAATTAGCAAGGAACAGATCAGTATTCAATTTAGTACTGCCTATTATGCAGCTCAAGTATCTGTGTTTAGTCTATTTCATTTCCAAATTCTATGTTTTTATTCTTAGTTGCCACTATGGGGAATTAATAATAAAACATTTAAACTGATTCAGAGGTTTTTACTATTGTACAGCTAAGGCACAAACTGCCCAAGTGTATCTAATTTCCTATTTGATTTTATCCAAAGATATTTTTAAACTTTTAGTTAATTAGGGCTTAGCTAGTGAGAACTATTCACAACGTAGTAGACAAGTACTGAGGAAGGCGACATCGTCGTCGAAACTAGTCTACTGTGAACAAGTATGTTAGTTTATTAAAAACTAATTTTTGTTGAGATTTTGAGTCAACTATTGTGGGTTTTACCGTTTTTTATTTTTAAACTTGTTTGGGGCTAAACTGTGAGTTGTGTGTTTTCTGTTTTTGTTTAAACATTCAGATTTAGTTTTAGTTATTATTTTGATTCATATTCGGGCCTTGTTTCTAATATTTAACTTATACTTTACGTTGATTATCATTTTCTTTTTATTGTTTCCACATATTATTAACCTTAAATATAAATTGTCCCAGTGCATTTATAAAGGTCTATAATTCATTTTTGGAGGTTGTAAGTCTTCTAATTTCTCTTAGTCAAGATTCTAGTTAGATCATTTTTTTTTGTATTAATATTAGAAAGGTCTAATGCCACTAAAAATGTGTATTAAATTAATAATATAGGGTTAGTTTTATTTTTATACATACGTATTTTTAAATACACGATAAATTCAACATACTTAATTGGATCTAAAAGAAATCGAAACAAACCAAGTAGTTTTCTAATATTGCCATACATAACGATTTCAAACTGTAGTCTTCTACAGGAGCTTTAACCTTATTTATTATATTGTCAAGTAACAATTAAATTCTCAAATGTCTAAGCATAACCAAAACAAATTACACGAAGACACTGAAATTACACTAAAAAAATCAAACCCAACATCACTAAATGTAATTATTAAAACATAAGTCAATAATCTCTGATCTAATGTTTTTTACACTGTTTAGTGGATATTTGTATTTGTTGTTTTATGTAATTTCATTGGTATTTTAAGTTGTAACGGATATGTTTTGAAATACAACCAAAACAATTGCCAGATCTATTTGTTGCTTGAAACACATTACAATAAATAAATATTTAACTTTTTAATAGGAAAACATTTTAGAGAAACAGTACCTATAGCAAAGTTTCAAAACTAGCTAGTTGTTTCAAATTTCAATATATAATTGGTATAACTAACAGAAATAATCGTAAGCGATAGATATAAAATTTTAAAAAAATTTAAAATTCATAAACTGTTTCGTTTATGAAGTTGTTTTTTGTCATTTTTGTTCATATAATCAAACTGAATTTGGTATTTTTTAAACAAAGGGTGGATAAATGAATAATTAGTGTAATTACTTAACAAAATTTAACTAAGAAGGTTTAACTTATATTTTTAGGTAAATCGTTGCAAATAATTTTTTTTTAAAATAAAAATGCAGTGTTTTTTTTAATCAAATAGTATTTATTAGAAATTTAACAACATTTCGGTAACCATATTGTAATACTCATTCAGGCATCTTGAAATATACATACAAAGTAAAGACACATCATACAAAATGTCTAGTTTGTTTAAGAAATTGTAATTTTAAATAATGGAACATCGACATGTTTGTATATTTCAAGATGAATGAGGATGATAATATAGTTATCGAAACATTAAAAAATTTTATGTAAATGATTCTTGAATCACGAAACAACCGAATTTTTATTCAACCAAAAACATTTTGTTAGTGTACACATCTTCATGAGTTAGTAATAACTAATTTTTCACAGCTCATTACATTTTCTTCGTTAAAATATTTTAATATTTTTAATAATATTTTTCCTTACCATGAATTATTTCCTTACTTTCTTGTCATGAATTATTCATCATCAAAAATTAAAATGTAGATCCATCACTTTATTTACACGACATTTGACTCTATAAATTATTCATTTTGTCTCTTCTCACAATCGTACACATCGGATTTACGTTATTATATAAATAACATTAAATTGAAAAGGGGCATAGCAAGTAGATTTTGGTTTAAGTTATTCTACCAATGAACAGCGGCAGACCACTCACTATAATGTGCAATTTTATAGCATTATTACACATATTTAACCAAAAGCATAACATTGAAAAGAGACGTTAATTACGTTTCGTAGAGTTCAATATTGTTGTAAATACCGCGAGCAGATTTTTATGCTAAGGTTATTTTAAACCTAAATGGAATAGCCTTACTATCACTATACTTGGCCAGAATAGAGAAAGAATTTCAACTAAAACACAAATATTACCAACAACCATTTGTTAGACGTATATAAAGATGTTAAAACAAACATTTAATTTCATCATTATAACAGTTTCCTACATTAATTTATTAAATATGGTTTAAATGTTTTAAAATTTATTTTTCAAGTTTGTTTAATTTATACTCCTACAAAGCATTATTATATTTATAAAGTATATTAAATAATAATTACCACTATCCAGAAAACATTATCATTCAAGGGTGAGTAATTATTTATAATACTTATTATATATATATATATACATATATATATATATATATATATATATATATATATATCTGTAGCTTTGCAACACTGTTTTCTTGTATTCACTTATTACTTTCACTATATGTACTTAAACAAGAATCTTACTTGGTATTTATGCGAGTTAACTTTCAAAGACTGATCTTGTGTCCATCATCGGCCATATCGATCGGGGGTTGTAGTAGACTGCGGCTGTTGACTTTCCGTTGTCACAAGGTGTGGTGTACTGTTATGTTATATTTTCTATATTCACTGCACTCTGCGAGTCTTTTAAGTTTGTTTTGGGGTTAATTTTGTCTATTAGGTTGAATAATTTATCGTTTTTTGATTTTATTTGTATTTGTTCGTTAATGATATGATTTTTATGTTTATAAATTTGTAGTTGTTGCCAGATTGTCATTTTGAGGCCTTTTGTACTTTTTTATTAGGTGTACGTTTTTTAATTTGGGGAATGTGTGTTTGTTTTTGATGACGTGTGTGGCTAAGTTTGAGTTATAAGTTTCAGGTTTGATGTATGCATTGAGGTGTTATTGATATCTGTCTTTTAATTTCTTTTTTGTTTGGTCTATGTATATTTTATTACAGTCTTGGCATTCGATTTTGTATATTCCGTTATTACGTGTGGGACATATTTTTTTCGGTTGGTTTATTTTATCGATTATGTTTCCTGTGTTTTTGTAAGCTATGTTGATATTATTATTTTTTAGTGTTTTAGTTATTCCTTTAATGTTGTACCCTGTATATGTGAATGTGGCCCATTTTGTTGTTGTTTGTGGTTCGATTTTAGGTTGTTATAATGTATTTAATATTTTAAATTATAATTTATCTATAGTTTTTTATTGTATCCAATTTTTGTTGGCTATTTGATATATTATTGGCTTTTCTTTGGGTTTTCTTCATTATTTAGAGGCACCATTATATATATATATATATATATATATATATATATATATATATATATATATTTCCTTTAAGAAATTGTTAAACAATATAATATATACATGGCGATAGCATAGTCTAAAGCAAACATATTCAGCAGGGCCAGACAACATATTAGAAAATTGTAATGAATCAAAGTCTCAACATATTATCTATAAGTTGTAATCGAAGTAAATTTATATTTAGCTTTAGGTTTTCCAATAAAATAAAAATATCATATAAATTATTAACTTAATTTAAAGATATTAATTGTTATTTTAAAACAACTGATAAATAACATATAATACCAATGAATCGTCTACGTATTGTCTAACAAGACTTAAAAAGTGTTGTTCATGCTTCTAGCCAAGTACAAGAGGTTCCTTCTCGTCTCTGGATTTTACTTAGAAATAGTGATTAAAGTGCTCAACCGACTGTAAATCTAACCTTGTGTGTTTTGTGTTGAGGTGTTTGTCTTGCTACCCTAGAGATATTTGATGTCACATTTAATTTAATTAATTACGTTATATGTTGGTAAAGAAAGAGATAGAGGCCTTTATTGTATTAGTAGCAAGATAAAATGTGCTAAAAATGTATTAAATCTGTTACAGAAATATTCTCTACACAATTCGATTCCAATGCGCCCGCCCATATTATATGAGAAAGAACTCGGTTATCTTAATAAAAAGTAATCCAGAGAAATACACTTTTGATAAAAAGGTAAGTATACCTAGATAATGTACTTAAATATTAGCAAAAAAAAAAAATGATGAGACATACATAAATGAAAACAATTTAAATATCGCAATATTAATTATATTTAATAAGTAGAACATTTTTAATATATGGATCAATAATTTCACATAATTATACTCTGAAATCACTGTGATACTGTCAGAACAAACATAACCAAATTTAAGTCGATTCCTACTTAGGACAACAAAGAAAATAATTAAATTTGTTATTTTTTATTGAAAAAACTACAATTCATGTAAATAAAGTAACATAATCAATTCATTAGATTATATTGAGTAGTTTTCCTCTTTTGTGAAAGGTTTTCTGCTATATAAAATTAAAATAAAGTAAATAAATTTAATTAAAGATTACACTTCCACTTCAAGTTTAAACAAATGTATTTGATATGAGTAGATGAAAAAAAATATTGTATTAACAATTGAAAATTTATAGTAGATATATATAGGTAGAGTGTGAGCTAATAGAAGGAATTGAACATAAAAAGGTTGCCTTATGTAGTGGTAGTTTACACTACTTTAGTTGTGCGGTGTTCAAAAAAATACGAACATGATTGATGCAGATATAATTAACTATCAAAATGTCGTTTGAGATCAGTAATGTAGTGTGTAAAGTGTTATTATCCTTGTATATATATATATATATATATATATATATATATATATATATATATATATATATATACTTACTTACTTACTAGCCAACGCCCACCCTTGGCTGTTGAGCCATTTGATGACGCGCTGACCAGTATAGACGAACAAGTGGGTCATCATCATCTCCGGAATGGTCGAGGGCATTGCATTTCATCAGATGATCCGCATCCATCGTATCGTGTCCTAAGAGAGGGCATTCCGGTGTTGGGAGCACACCGATGCGATGTAGATGGGCGGCCAGGTAGTCATGGCCGGTTTGCATTCTGAATTTGGCAACGGCTACAGCTCGTGAAAGTCTGTGGTCGATGGGCCCTGTGAAGACTAGGTTTTTCCCATTTTCCTCCTGCTGATTGCGGTGTGAGGTGCAGTTTTTCTGGCTCGGTCGATAGTTTCTTTGATGAGGGATATATATATATATATATATATATATATATATATATATATAAATTATATATATATAAATTATATATATATATATATATATATATATATATATATATATATATATATATATATAATAAAATCATGAGTTTATTTGTATAACTTTATATATTGATATATTTAAACAAAATATATATATTATAAAATCTATAAGCGAAACAATGCATCACCCTTACAAATTAAACTAAACCTCAAATAACATAGCTCAGTAAATTAAAAATGTCAGAATACATTTAAAATTAACAATTAACTACATCACATTATACTACGTAATACAAACAAAGATAAGTTCCACTTAAATAAATTAAACGATACGGGCTGCAATAAATTCTTTATTGATAGATATGTTGCATTTTCATCAATAGTTTAAAGAACAATACAACATAATAAACGAAACTGTCAAGTCATTTGATAAGGACGTAATAAAAACGTGCCACACATATACGTAAACAATCATAATTTAGTAATTCTCCACACAACAAATAAAGACCACATCACCGCTTACTAGAAAAATAAGAAGTTTACAATCAACCAAAACACAAATAAAAACATGTGTGGAGGAACAAACTCAACAAAAATCATATGCACTTTTTGACCACTTTATAGAAATCCTGACATTCACTCTACACATAGTATAGATATTGATTAGATAGCTTAGCGCAAACACAAAGTATAGATATTGATTAGATAGCTTAGCGCAAACACAATAGTTTTGTTTCAATAAGTCTTAGAAACAACAAAATTAAAGTAAATGTACGTTAAAAATACGTTTGTCATATGGTAATTTTTTTAGTGAAAATATATAAAAACAATTTGTCCATAATATACGAATATTACCTGCAATTCCTAGAAATGCCTTATAGGAACATAGAATGGCATGCATGTAGATTATTATAATATAATACTTATATAATAGATTTAGATTATTACATAAATCTTTTATTTGGATTAAATGGAAGAATAACACAAGTGGTGTAGATTTATAAAAGCATTTGTATATCAGACTGCCTAAGGATAGCAATACCTAAGGCGTGTATTTGATTAATAACTAGGCTCTCACTTCACAACAGATCACTTCATATTCTTTTGTTTAACTGGGTTAGAGATATGTCTCCCAGTAAATGCTGTGAAAACACAAAGCGATTGCTATAACAATATTACAAATTCTTTTATTTCAGTATTGAATTTATAGAAACATTTTGTGTTGTAATTTGTACGGTTAGTTCAAAATAAAAACAAACTAATGGCAATACAAATATAAAAGACAATTATTTGTATATCAAGTATGTATTAGTTTTAATTATTTTTCTTACTATATAAAAGCTATATTTCCCTAATAACGTCTATGTAATAAATAGTTCGATACATATTATAATTCAATAATAATATGTATAACAAGTGAACGTTTTAATTGTTACATTGTTATGAATAACTTAACTATAAACAACATAAAGTTACACGTTACTATATTGTATTTAACTTCATTAATTATGCAGACGTAGATGGTGCTACAAGGTTATATTGTACACACATGCATGCACACACGAAAGGAACGCGATCTTTTTTTATAACAAAATATCTATATTTTCTTTTTTAAAGCTCGTTAGTATTTTTGAGGCTTACAATCCAACAAGCCATCTGACCTTCAGGCGACCTAGCGAGCAATCACACTAAAACACCCACTCTTTCCATCCTTAAAAGAATCCTACTTCCATACAAAGGGAAATCCTCCCTTTTTTCGTGGAAATGTTTAACCGTGCATGGTTTTAACAACGGCTAAGAGCTCCCATCTTGGCACTCAATGAAGACACTCGGGTTTTAACAAGACTATACGATGACTTGTTTGTTACTAACCTGTAGTTGAGGCAGAGCACCCCTAATGGTGTAGGAGCCTAGAAAAACTTGCCTTTGGGTTTTAAGTGTTTTAGGTTACTAAAATTCGAGTACTACATCAGCCCTTGGTGATACTTCCCCAGAGGCCAGATCAGAGGGTTTGACCACGACTCTATCCAACTTATTGAGGCTTCTTTCATCTCGTTAATAAGCGATAATATTCAAACTGATTAAATGTCTTTAAAAACAAACAAAAATATACTTTTCTCTTGCACTCAAAATATAAACACGTATATATAATACGACATTGTAAAATTTGTCTCGAGTTTTGAAGCGCTAATTGTTCCTTGCAAATTAACAGAGAAGTCAGGCACGTGTTCTAATGTATGATTTGCCTTAGATACGTGATTACTGTAACTTAGCCCAATACTTGATAGGGATTCGGCTAGCATATTTATAAATATTTAATGTTACTTCCTTTTACGAATTATTTTACCGGTTATAAGACCATACCAATTTAATTCGTTTAGTAGGTTAATGTGAAATGATCTGAACACTTTTCTAACATCATGATTATAAATTATTTAACCGAAATTATATTAACATTTTTTGATTCCATCTTCGCTTGAAATACTAAAGCAGCACTACTAAAAAAGCACTAAAAAACAATAACTACCAACCAAACTTCGCCGATCATCTCAACTCCACAAAGCATGACTACATAGACATAACATCTAACCTACAAATTCTTCACACAAAATACACACAAATCATACACACACAATACACCCACACCACCAAAATATCCCACCCCCACCCTAACCTACGTAAACCTTGAGATCAGTTACGGTCTGAGTTGACAAATGGACACATCTCCCGAAACGGCCGTCCTCAACAAACAAAGTAAGTGTTACTATAGGCAAGTTTTAAAAATTTTAAAAGTGTAAGCGAAATTATATGTTGAGCTTCTTTTAGAAGCTATAGTTATGAAATTTTAACTCAAAATATTAAAAAATCGAATTTTATGAGTTTGCTTAAGTCAAGTTGGAAGATTGTAACAACATTTTACACCTCTAAGTCTCATTATGCAGGGTCACGAGAAAATGTACATTTCATGACAAGTAAATATTTTCAATATTGTGTGATTATAAACAACACTATTCAAAATTATTAAATACTAACCTTTTCATGTTTTGGGACTTCGATAGCATAAAGTTGTTATAACTTAAACGCTCTCTCCAATTTAAACTAAAAGAAAAAACACTGTAGTAAATTAAAAGGTATTTCATTATCTTATCATATGTTTTATGCTTATAAATACATTTTGTATATGTAAATAACTTTACCTAGTTATATTGATATACATATAATTCTATTTATACATGTTCCGACAAGAACTGCTAGCGTTGTGTTTATTGTTTTTTTAATAAATGTTTTTTTCGATTGTGTATTGTATTGAGAAAATTATAAATATGAAACCGTATCTTTGCAAAGGAGAAAATATACTCACAATGGCGGTGGTTTAACGACTACTATAAAATAATGATCTCATTAAGATCACGTTGTTTTTCTCATAGACAAAGCAAAATGCACAAGAGATATATTTTTATAGAAATAAATTAATTGTTCCACCCTGGCATATTTGAAATCGTTTTTTTAAATCACTTCTTTTTAACCCATTTTTAAATTACGTCTTCTATGAGATTAAACTTAATGACCAATTATTTCTTTCAAAAGTATATAGCGTTTAATAACAATAAAAATAGTTTCTATCTGTAAAATGGATTATTTCTAAATGGTATTATAAATTAGTAGCATAATGATTATGATTGCTTTTAGGATAAGCATTTTCGGACCCTTTTTTCTTAAATTACAAAGTTGTTGGGTTCAAGTTATTTAACTATACTCTTTTTAAAGTATACAGTTTGCTAATAGAGCAATAATCCTTAGTTAAGGATTTTAAATTATCTTAGTTGAGACATTGGAAAAAATGTTTAATTTTATTGAGGTAAATATCTCTTAATAATGGTATAATATATACCATAATGTTATATGTCTGCTGTAAATTTATTATTTTTGAAAAAAAGCAGTTATTATGTAATAATTAAATGTTACTTATAATATATATATCGAGACAAGACAAGGACCAATAGGAAATTAACGATGAATCTCTATTCTTATCCCAAACAGAAAAGCAATTTTAGGAGAGACTATTATCACCTGATGGGCAATTAGTTACCTATACTCACTGCAAAGTAATATTTCAAGATATGAGTACAAAACTCCATTGTTATATTTAAAGACTAACACTAAAAAATTGCCGTGGTCTACTCAATGGCGTACTAGTGTTAACCTAGAAGCTCATATTTGGAAAAAAATACATAAACTATTAAATTTTCTTTGTGAAAGGAATTACTTTTATCACCTTCAAGGATTGCTAGTCCTTGATGGAAATAGTTATTCCCAATAGTACGAATCTATTCCTGTCATATAACCTACTTATCTTTTACCAGTTGCACACGGACCACAAAACGTCGACTAGTTGTTGGAAAACGCTGTTGGATATGGCAATGTAATCGCGGGTTCCAGGTGTAATCCTGGGCCCTCGCAAGCGCTCTTGGCGCGTTCTGGCTTTAAACTTGGAAGCTACCACTCCGTGTGAACGCACCAATGTTTACAACTCCACAACTCCAGCTGGCGAGTAGTCGATGATTTGTGTTTGACTGAGTGCAAAAGTTGCGTTCGGCGTTTTGTGGCCCGTGTGCAACCGGGCCAAGTCCAAGTGCGCTTCCACACTTCACAATCAGAAGCATTAGAGCTATTAAAAAACAACTTCACTATTTCATATGTTGACCGTACCGAAAGCCAATCATGTGGGGACGCAACGCTTCAACAGGCGTTAGAAAAACGTTATGTTTTAATGTCACCTCCTTCATTTTTCCAGTAGTTGACGTACATTGTTTTCAGCTAGCTCCCCACCTCCAGTTACAGATTCATATACTTGCTGAATGCTTTACAAAATTTTTCAGTTTTACTGACTAATCAATATATAGCCATCTTTTAAATTTCAAAAATTGAATTAACTGCGACGTTACTGTAACAACGGCCCACAGACAAGCAATATTAGTTGATAAAATTTACTTTACCACGTGAGGGTATTATTTTTAACGTTCCCTTCGTCGAAACATTTCGTCCCCTGTCCTTGCGGACAATCAAGGTATAGTTTTAACGTTCCCAGTCAGTAATCAGTAATAATACTAATTCAATCTTCTAATGGGTTAAACTTTGTTGAACAGTTTTACAGAAAGTTTTAATACTCTAGACTGTGAAATATGCATGTTGAAAAAGAACCGAGTGATTGCTTAGCTATCTCAAATTTTGTGTTTTGGCAGCACATATTGCACACAGTCGAAACCAAAGGCAACGATTGTATTCTTTTTATAATACCTAGAGTATATATGTGTGCTTATCTTGACTTAGCTCTGTCTAAGTTTAAATTATCTTTATATCCAGGTACGTCTCCTAATTTCCCAATTCTAAAGATTACAATTAAAATTATTTAAGAAGCACCTAACATTTTTAAAAGTTTTTCTTTCGAAATTATTCGTTAGTTTTGAATGGCAAACTTGTTAGTTTCGTAGATTTGAAGGATAAATTAAAATGAGTTGTTAAAGATTTCCAATGTATAAAATATGGTTTTCAATCGGTCTCGTTTTATAAAGAACAACGTCGTCCAAAAGAACCCAATCTTTTGCATCCGAATATATAGGATCATCAAAGTACTGATTGTGAAAGGACTTTTGAGTAGGATCATCAAAGTACTGATTGTGAAAGGACTTTTGAGTAGGATCATCAAAGTCCTGATTGTGAAAGGACTTTTGAGTAGGATCATCAAAGTACTGATTGTGAAAGGACTTTTGAGTAGGATCCTCAAAGTACTGATTGTGAAAGGACTTTTGAGTAGGATCATCAAAGTACTGATTGTGAAAGGACTTTTGAGTAGGATCCTCAAAGTACTGATTGTGAAAGGACTTTTGAGTAGGATCCTCAAAGTACTGATTGCGAAAGGACTTTTGAGTAGGATCCTCAAAGTACTGATTGTGAAAGGACTTTTGAGTAGGATCCTCAAAGTACTGATTGTAAAGGACTTTTGAGTAGGATCATCAAAGTACTGATTGTGAAAGGACTTTTGAGTAGGATCCTCAAAGTACTGATTGTGAAAGGACTTTTGAGTAGGATCATCAAAGTACTGATTGTGAAAGGACTTTTGAGTAGGATCCTCAAAGTACTGATTGTGAAAGGACTTTTGAGTAGGATCATCAAAGTACTGATTGTGAAAGGACTTTTGAGTAGGATCATCAAAGTACTGATTGTGAAAGGACTTTTGAGTAGGATCATCAAATAAATGGTTCAAAGTACTGGATAGGTTAATAACGTGTATAAGAAAATATGTTTGTTATCTTCTTCATTCACACAGTAAAGCGTATGATTCATGTCTCCTTTATTACAATATTTATTTTAAAATAATGCAAGTTTATTGTATTCACTTCTATAACTAACAAGAGATAACAGCCGCAGGCGCAAATAAAACTTGGGATTGTATAAACTCTCAACGCCCATCTATGTTGTAACACTGCAATTTCTACAGATGTGCTGCGTCTAAAATTACTGTAAATATTAATTCCTAATTAAATACTAAAGGCATGTAGTACTACTAGATTATGTAGCTAGATTCTGTAAATTCGTTTATTAGGACTTATTATTCAAGGACTATTTATTATGACAGTTAATTTAAGGTATTTAATTAAATAGAGATATAAATTATATATATATTTATTTTTTAATGTTCAGAGTATGTGAGTGTGTCCGTGCATATAAGAGTCTATTGATCTGGATAATATTTATATAATAACGGGTTTTTAGAGCAGTATCCAGTTTCTGATTACTGTCAATATGATACCAGGAATGTTAGGAATCAAGAGCAATTTCTCTATTCTCAATAAGTGACATGATTTGGTTATAAAAATTATGGATGGGTCAGTTCCGACCTCGATCCCCGGAATCGTCAATAGATAATGGTATCAAGCAACACCTATATAAATTCACCACTGATTAAAGGACCGATTCTGGTTTCTTTTTTTTTACTGTTAAAGTCATGTGCTGTGTGATTTATTAGACAAATATTTAATCATTCACTATGACTTACTTATTATGTATTTTTGTTGCTTTGAATGAATTAAACGTTTAAAGCAAAAGCCGACTTGAAATAACGAAAATATTATTATTATTTATCACGCCGCAACAAAGACGATCGAAAGCATTTCTACTTAGTTTGTTACTTTTATCTAACGTATTTGTCATGCTTTCAGACGATCATATTCATTAATCAAGTTTGAACGGTTATGCAGTTTACTACATTACAATGGAACTTTTAAAAGGCTTATCCATATAACCGAGATGTTAACTACATTCATTCTTAGAAAATATCGTGTAAGCATACATAACTTAGAAGATCGAGAATCGACTGAAGAATCGGGAATTTCTGATGAAAAAATCCTTAGACAAATCGGTTTTAAATTATGTGGGCAAAGTTCGAAATACCTGTAGATGTTACACTTTTTAATGTCATTACTATAGCAAAATCCCAAATGTAAAAAAATGAAATACTTTACATCTATGAAATCTTTTCTACGTCTCAAATCTTAAAGAGGAAAGTAGAATTATAATGCTACGCATAATCTGCTTCTGGTAGCAGTGTAAGCGTCGTGTCCTAAAACCGTGAATTAATGTTTGTTTCTTTAAATACTTACATTTACTTCTGCAAGTGAGCAGAAATCGCCATTAATCTGAGTGATAATAGAATAAAACGGTTTCTTAAAGGATTATACTACTGAAATAAGTTTAATTTTCTCTGGTTTCTAGAACAGTTTCTTCAGTTTCTATAAATGTCTGTGACGTAAGGGACAATAATTTACAGTTTCCTCCTCAGTATAGTACTCATCAGCCTTTGCTTTAGTCATCGCCTTTTCCTAGTAAACGCTCTTAAAGATAGAAACCTATTTATAAGCTTCACCTCAAATCAAATATTTACCTGCGTGAAAAAAACTCACAAACAAATGATGTCGCGCTATATGCTCCGTTTTATAAAACATAAATTTTAATTTATCTTTAAAATAAAGGTATATAGAGTTTTATTTAGGAGCGTCATAAAGTGTAAACAGGTTTATATATTAGACTTAAACGCAATTTACTTCTAGTTACGAGAGCGACTTTATGTGAAACGGTGAAGGCGTTTAATGGTATTGACGATGTTTTAGTCCAGTTAAAGTTAACGATCATGTCATAACCAAGAGTCCTACATAAAAAGAAGTTAAAACCGGATTACACTGAGTAGTTCTCTCACACGGCAGGACTTTACGACTTTAGCTGGATTTTGTGGAATTTCATTTTGGAAACTTACTCAGATGATCTTTTTTAAATGATTATTTCATACGGCAGCGTTACGGTGTATGTTTTGGAAAGATAAAAATCTTCGGCTTGGTTTCACACTCACGAGAAACTTCATAATTTAGCTCAGCCTAAACCGAGTGAGAACATATGATTTCATATAACAGCTGATTTATTGGTTACGTTGTAAAGCAGCTGTATTTTCATGCCCCCGTTTTCAAGCTTACAATACAGGCGACTACTAAAGTTTAGATACCTATATAGTCCACGTTAATATGAATATTTAAATATAACTCCAAACTTAGTTATTTATACTTGCACAATTTTTAAACACTAGCACAATATGTCTAATGGCATAAACTCCTATATAATATTCCTAATCAAATATTGACACTTATTCCTATTGAAAATAAAGAAATACGTTCTAAACTGAGATCATTAATTAGGTTGTTTGTTAGAGAATTGCCACTGGTTTCATTATTCTACTGTACAGAGATAGGTTGTGATCTATTGCGATGTATAGTTATTGTTTTTTTTATCTGTTATAGGTTTGCTTTCTTGTATTTCTATTTGTTATTATTTTATTTTCAAGTTTTACTTTTGTAGTTTTTTAGAAGTTGTTGGAGAGTTTTATATTGTGTGTTTATTTTTATTATTTTCATATCTACAAACAGCAGTCTATAAACTATAGACGATATATTACTACGTTTAGAAATGAGTTATTTAATGTTAATGATAATTTCCTTAAATACTTTAAAGTGAATTGATAATATTTTTTTATATTTGGAATATTAAAATTTTGGAGATTACAATTTAATGGAGTTTAAACATCTGTGTAATATTAAATACCGTTATAAAGTTGGACATAATTTTAGAGACATAGAGTCATTAAAAATATTTCATTAATATTTAGTCTTATTGTTTGGAAATTGAAAAAAGAAGTATAATAATTGGGGGAAAGTAATTACATGAAACATTTGTTAGGCTATTATAAAAAGTACAGTTTTTACTTATAAAGTGGATTTTATGCATTTTTAAAAATTATAAGAATAGCGTTTATTAAGGCAATTTGAATGGATGTTATATATTAAAAACTGGAAGATTTCGTAAGTTTGTAAAGTATGTGAATATAACTGCAATACGCAATAAACGTAATTTATTTAAATTTAGGAATAATCAACATCAATAATCAAAATAATATTACCAGAAGAAATTAATTTTGAATATTTATATGTTTTTCTTGAAATACATTTTAAAGACATTCTAAAGCCTGTGATTCTTTTAATACGTAAAAGAAAATAGAAGTTTGCAAAACATATATTTTTAAGTTTATTTTATGTGCGTCATGAAGAGGTGTAGTATCAAAATTGTTGGGGAGTGGCTAGCTAGTAAAACACACAAGTACTATAGTCTAGCCTTCATCACACATTTTAATACTTCATTGTTAGTAACATTGTGTTACTATAATGCTATAATACATGCAAAGACTTTACTGTATTGGTCGTCAAATACACACACCGTTTATAAAATAACCATTATCCTTGACTGCGAACCATTTTATTGTATATTGTGCGAATATATTAGGAATTAATTCGGTATTTTGTGATGAGATTATTTGATATAAGGTTTTAATGACATGTTTTATTAGTTAAATAACGCAGGTAAATTTTATTTTTAGTAAATCAAATAATGTCTCCGGAAACGATAGTATTTTAATGTAAACATATAATGTAAACACAATTAATCACTGGATATTCCGAATGTCGAGTTTAACTGTTGAGTGGAACAAACGGCATATGTTTTTAATTTGAGTGTTTCAGTTATTATAACAGGACCCCATTTGTTATACAAACCTCTCCAACAGATACAACCTATTACCAAGAAATAAAATTATATAGGCCATTCTGATAAACACATTGAATTGTGTTTTTTGTATTTTAAATTTAAATAAAACACAATTAAGGACATTATTTATTCACACCTAAATGCAGATCTACTTGTTGAACTATATAAGGTGAGATTCTTAAAATATTTCGTAATTATTATTGTAGTAAAACATTATTATTCAAAATAATGAAAAAATATTTATTTATTTTCAGTCGTATATTAGAGTTACAGATAAGATTCGGAATTACATATTTATATTTCCAAATTGTGAAATGGTTATTAAATTATAATGGAATCAACCTTTAAAAATGAAACAATCGATGTCTCACAAGATTTAAATATTTGTTTATGATTTTATGAAATCTATTTACCATTATCTACGACAAATATATCAACTATAAGAACAAAATCAGTCATTTCAGAGGAGTCATTATTTCGGAAAACGTCAGAGTTCATGGATATTATATACTTTTGTAAAGTTCACGACTTTGTTTTATAGGCTCTTGTGCCACATTTCTGTGTCAAACTTCTTCACCTTTATTGCCCATGCATTATTCACACAATGCATCTGCCATCTTGTTAAGAGCTAATTTTCGAATTAATTATTTAAATATTTTACTGTTTTCTAAATTTCTTTACGTATTGTATCCATTAATACTACATTAGAGAAAATCAAGCTCTACCTAGCAAATGGTTATTTGGCAAATGGCCTGTATTCATATTTTGTTTTTCGGCCTGGAAAAAGCTTATATTTTACTTTATGAAAGAAGAATTTTTAAGTTCATTGTTAAACTTTAAAACATGTACAACCATCCTGCACATTTCTGTTATTGAGTAAAGTGTACGTAAAAATATTTTATTACAATTAGTTCTATACAACGAATAGTCTTGAAATATAAACCTTGTAGGTCTAATATACAATGAATGCCGCCTTCAAAGGATTGGAAATTATTGTGAATATGGGATAGGGACATCAAATCCACCCGTCGGCCTGTCTGTCAATGAAAAAATGAGGTGGTTCATAGGAACCCAAGGTTCTGCTGGCACGACATTCGCTCGGGTAGTAGTGTTGTATTATTGCATTGTTGCGACGACTTTAAGAATAGGTTCTGCCATGACGAAGGATGTTGTATTGGTAGGATGGAAGACGAAGGTGTTGTTATCCGGGAGGTAGGTAGGGAGGTAAGGAGGTAGGTAGGAAGGTATGTAGGTAGGTAGGTAGGTAGGGAGGTAGGGAGTTAGGTATAGAGGTAGAGAGGTAGGTAGGTACGGAGGTGGGGAGGGAGGTAGGGAGGTAGGTAGGTAGGTGGGGAGGTAGGGAGGTAGGGAGGTAGGGAGGTAGGCAGGTAGGTAGGTAGGGAGGGAGGGAGGTAGGGAGGGAGGTAGGCAGGTAAGGAGGTAGGTAGGGAGGTAGGTAGGCAGGTAGGAAGGTAGGGAGGAAGGGAGGTAGGTAGGGAGGGAGGTAGGCAGGTAGAGAGGTAGGTAGGGAGGGAGGTAGGTAGAGAGGTAGGTAGGGAGGTAGGGAGGGAGGTAGGGAGGTAGGTAGGGAGGTAGGGAGGTAACGTTTAATTGATTTAACTTGAGAACACATTGATTGATTGGCTTAGTCCAGCTTTTTTCCCATATAAATACATACAGAATTAAAGGTGTATGTATGAGTGTATAAAACATATGTGTACAATAATGTCTATCTTAAGCCATCAAAATAGTTTTTACTACCAACTTAACGCTAATTAGAAAATGATCTTAGACTGAGTACAATACCCTAAAGACTAAACCTACGTTATTGATTATTGAGATTGACTATACATGAGTACTTAAACTCAACTTAAACCCTAACTTAGATCTAATGGAGTAATAGAATCTCAATAGAAACAGGATAAGTACAGAAACAGTAGGTATGGTCCAGGATAAGGTAATGTGTGTGTGTGTGTGTGTGTGTGTCAAGTCTAAACGGTGAACGTAATTTTAGTGACTTGAACTAAATCGGTGAAGCTTAAAACTAAAGGAGAAATATAAAAGCTAACAAATTAATTTGTCCTACTGGTAAACCTTGAACTAGTGTGAGTATAGGAGGAAATGACACTACGTGACCGTTGTCGTTGTGGGAGATCCAGGAAGACTTTGGGGGAGAGAACGGATGATTGCATGGATCTCAAGTAGACCCATCAGATCTCAGGAAGATCTCTGGAAGAGGATAAAAGGAACCTGAATGTGCAAGGTACCGGAATACGTTCTTCTCCATCGAGATCACGCCCTAATTAGAAGATTCCTTAATTAGTGTTTCTTAATTAGAAGATGTTTGTTGAAGAAAGGATTTTCATCAGTTTATTTCCAATATAATATCATTAAGCATCTTTGAAATCTGAAGATATATGAATAATTCTGCTAAACTTGTTTTCGTATGATACTGATACATATTTACGATACATTCAATACATATTTTAAATATTGAAATATTTATTTATTATTCTTTTGTCACACATCTACGTTTTCGTATAAAACATTTATACCCGTAGTTGAACACATGTAAATTAAAACAAAGGAACTTTATTTACTATTCCTCAAAGTGTATTTAAACAGATACATTTGATTAAATGTCTTAATATTGTACATAAATACTAACCATGTACATTAAACATTATTATTTACTAGCTAATTGTAGAAGATTATTTTATTATTCCAAAAATTTTAAACAATTGCATTTTACCATTTAATCTCAATTTATTATCAATGACGGTGCTTACATTTAATCTCAGATTATTATATTTGTGTTTTTGATGTACCTGATAATATATAGTTGCATTTGCGCTAGTACTGATTATAGCTCAAAATTTGCGAATTAAATGTTTATTAAACTGATATATAACATTCGTTGTTAAGGTCTAATTACAAATGTTTGGAACTCCGTTCGTTCTGTAACTTGCTAATGTGAGAATACGATCTTTACGCTTTCATGCAATTGTAAGCAAACAGGAAAAGAAAAATGTGATTTAATCTTAAATTAATTTAAACCCAAATTATTTTTAGAAATTCATTTTATTATTATACTATTCCTTGAATCATTTTTTATATAGGAAAAATAGCTACAAATATAAAAGGCAGAACTGCAGGAAAATATATAATGAATATTCGACAATGAAAACCCAAACGACGATGCCTTTCATGCTCACCAATTTACTCTGATAAGACGTTCATTCAGGTTTTTATTAAATCTTGTGAGAGTCAGAGATATTGACGAGTGACGATTACAGAGACGTTCCTTGACTACGAAGAAGCAGATTCTGTTTTTATCGGGTTTCCTCGTGCTTCGGTAAAAAAAAGTTAATCTGATTATTACGTTTTTTAATATATCAAACAATGGCGTTGTTGAAAAGGTAGGTTGAGTGTTTGTTTAGCATGGATGATATACATTACTATGCGCCACAACCACTGTGATTTGTTGACCATTGTACCTAGATGTGAGAGAGGAATAGATAGCTGCCTAGCGATATAGGTTCATTAGTCGGCACACTCCAAACCTTTTCTTAATCTCAAGTCTCCCCCCTTATTATTTCATGTGTTATACTCACGTATCATACTTACAGAATCTACTCAAAACCAAAATACTGAAATAGTACCCATCTCCACACGCTTTATCTAGGTGGGATAAGGAGGCAGCGTCAGGGGTATATACGCACTACTTATGGGATACGTCTGTGGTATGGTAGAGGAGCACAACTTCAGTTATGTGAGCCAAGGTGCTTTCTAGATCAAACACCGAGAGATCATTAGATCAATTTTCAATTCCTAACTGTAGGCCATCAATCTTTCTTTTTCTTCCTCAGTCCTTTTTTGCAACAGATTCACATTTTTATACTTCCCCTATATAAGGAATTCATACTTAAAAGGTGTAAATAAGGTAGTCATATAAGTTGTAAATTTTACGAAATTTGACACGTGGGGCTTCTTGTTTGTTATATCATTGACCATTCAAGGGCATTTAAGTTTCCTGCAAGTCTATATTCTCAATCATCTATAGTTTTATCATCTATATGATACAATTATAGATACGACGTGAAGTAACTAACTTGACTGATCGGTACGATCCGCAGTTTTAGACTTGCAGGAGCTACCATATCTATTGGCTACTTTAAATTCATATATCTGGAATACTTTACTTTCAAAGACTCACTGAAATTGATTTGATGTATAACTGTATTTTTAAATAAAGTATTTTTGCATCCAACAATATATTCATATAGCATATAAAGTGTCTGGCAAAATAACTTAAGTAAAGTGTTTATTTTTTTCAGACTTGACAAGCTCTAAACAGTAACTTGGCACCTCCAGTTCTGGAAAATAATTTTTGTTCTGATTCAGGACGCATTTCTTTGACACTTCAAATGATATTCTAACACATTTAAAATGATCTACGGAGACAGAAAAAAATGCGTATAAAACAATGGATATTATGAATGAGTTGAAGGGAGAATTTAGGCTTGAGAAAAGGATTAAATAAAACATATGTAAACACAGCAGTCATTAAACCTTGCAGTCGTGTAGTCACTCATAAGGATTGGTCAAGCTAATTATTATAACGTTTCTAATATCACTCACAAATTAAACTCATAATTTTAATAATCACTTACTTAAAATTAAATAATATAAAAAACCCTTATTTAACTTTAAACACATTTCTTTTTTTTATATAAAATGTTATAAAAGTTATGATTTTTTAAAAGTTTTATTATTCGTGACACACCACTATTTTATAGGAGGGAGTGTTGAATATTTCAATAATATACACAGATTGGCGAGTTAATTTTGTATGTCATTTCAAAGTTAATCTTATAATAATTTCCAATACCTATGACCAGTGTAAAAGTGTATTTCAAATCAACAAGGTATGACGTAATGTCGTGCAGTAGCTAACGAGAGTATTTTACATTATAAGTAATTACTAGAGGATTATTGCAATCATATTTTGCAATTATTATTATTTATTATAATATTAGTATTCACAGTTGACTTTAGTAAGATGAGTAGAGTTTATTTTAAAATAATTTTGTTTGTAACTCGTTTTAGTTATTTAAATATAAGTAATACGAAAGGGATATCAACTAATCTTCTTCTAAGTAGAAATCTCAGAATAGTTTTTTCTTGTAGACGTGAAATTTTAACAGAAAAATTTTCACAGAAAGTTTTTGTACGCAGATTTATTAAATGGTTGAAAAAATAAATTGTTTTATTTAGAAATAGATTTGTTACAGAATATTAAAGTATTTCTTTTAAAAGGGAACAAATTGTTTTTCTTATTACATTTCTAGGGTTTTCTCAAGCAGTAGTCTATTTATTAAACATTAGTTAAAATTGGTTTAAATTCGCTAAATAAAATTCAACTAATTGTGTACCATAGTCAAACCTCAAACGTTTCAGAAATATTTTGGAAATCCATTACACCCTCCACAAGGTTTATAAATCAACTATATTGGTGAAATTAAAGGTAATGGATTTTCTAAAAACACTAAATCATTTTTTAACTAAATGAAAATAATTATATTCTTTTGGTATATTTATGGTAAACTTATATATTCGTCTACGATTGACTGTTATGAACGTATGTATGTCTACAATACACGCCTAGTGTTTTGCTTTTTTTGAGTGCGTTATGAAAATCAAGGCGCGATAACAAATATGGAAAAAGTAATGCGCAAAATGATTTGGTCAACAAATGTTTGTAGTCAGATAACCGAGCCCAAATTTGCAAACTGAGTTACGTTCATTAAACATGTCTGTGTTTTAGTTTTCATTTACTCCACCATTTGACGGTTATTTTAAATTTTATCACAAAAAAAGTGTATATACTATCATGTACATTGATCAAGACATATGCATATACTGGTTTCTAGTAATACATCAAATTTACCCACTTTAGCGCATTTGTAATGCGACTGTTAAATATTTGAATTAAAGAACAAAATTGTCTCAATCCCTGAAATTCAGATATACAGATTTTAGACAATAATAAAATAGTTTACCTTCAAGTAAGTATGTTAATTTTGTATTATCATCAAAAATGTTACTCTTTAATTGTTTTCTCTTAGTATAACTTTCATTTTTTATAGTTTTCTTAAATCATAAATTTTTTTCCTAATATTCATAATTATATGACATATTTGTTTGACTAACTAATTGAAATGGTTATTATCAGTTTAAAATGTAGGAAAGGTGAAAATTATAAATATCCAGGTACCCTTTTCCTAATAAATGACAAAAATTCAAAACACTTGCCTGTAACATTCATGAACATATGATTTCATAAATATGGTTTCTTGTTACTTACGAAGGTAGTTACACTGGAACAGAATTTTACTTAGGGATAGTACAATTTTCTTTGTATTGAGGTGTTTTGAGTTATTTCTTATAAATTGACAGTTCTTTCCAAAATAGTTATTATCAATTATAAATAAAAACTAGATGTCCTTAAATAACGGCAAGAATCTAGTAATTCAACTTGTAATATCTATAAGTAATTACTGAACAAAGCAAAAATGTTCTACAGGAAGACCCACAAAAGTCAAAGCGGTTTCAAGAAACTTATTTCCTACAGTCAAGGGTAACTCGTTTAAATTACATTTTTTATTTGATATATTAAAACTAAGAGCCTTCTCTTCGACTTTTAATTTATTTTTTGTTGGAGCCAACATTTAATTCGTTTGTTCCAAAATATATCTCTGTTTCTACAAATAATTATTTCCTAATTGTTCGCAGAATAAAAATAATTATTCCTAATACCAAACTATTAAGTGCTGGTACCATTTGTTCCTGTGCGTGTTGCTAATCGCCCACAATAAAGTTGTGGTTTCGTACGACTTCTGTAAACATACAAAAACAATGTAGTTCCTCCTCGTGCCTAAAAATTATAACTCAACGATTTTCTTAGATTTTAGTCATCTACAGTGAATTTATTTAAATAAATGAATGGTAGATATTTTAACACATAAATATTTGTACATACATTTGAGTATGAACTAGCGTCTCCGGTCGCCTCTCTCTCTCTCAGCATTACATTTGCGGTTCTCTATACGATATACCCACAAAATATATGTGAAAACATTTTAGTATCAAAGTATCTAGTATCAAAGTACCGTATAACCTTGGTATTGTAACCCGTATTGTAACCTTGGCATTTTATACATTACATTACATTGTAATTACTATTAGAAACTCACAAAGATTCAGGTTATTTAAAAACATTTTTTATATAATTGCATTCGATGAGTTTTTGTTGCAAAGTACTAGCCTATAATACAACAGTTTTTATGTTATATATGGTTTAATGTTTTGTTTTTGTAATTATTAAAATTTGTTATTAATATTTTCTTTATTTATTGGTTAATTGTAAATTATATATTAATATATATATTATAGATAAAAAATAAATTTACTTGATATTGTTCGCGAGTCGACTTTCGAGAGCTATGCTATAGTGCTCTCATTATAGCATCATAAGAAGACTGCAGTAACCTTGAAGGAATTGGGCGTTTCAGAAACTCCGTCGTTACTTGGTATAACGATATGATCTACTTTTCGTTTCCCTGCACTGGAAATTGTTGGAGTTTGTCTACAACGTTCATTCACTTGTTATATTTTATCTTGACTTACTCGTTTATTTTATCATTTTTATGTTAAAAAACGTTTACCTGTTCTGAGGTTTCTATTTCTAAAGTTATAAGTTTTGTTATTAATCGTGCGTTTTTCATTGTAGTGAATGCATGTATTATTGATGACATGTGCGACTAGGTTTGAGTTATTAGAGTTTGTATTAATTTATGCTCCAAGATGATATAAATGAATGCAATCGATTTTCATTTTTGTTTTGTCAATGTATAATTTAATACACTCTACTTTATAGACTCTGCTACTAAGTAAGTACGTTAGAATTTTGTTCAATGGTTATATTTTATTAAATATATTTACCTGTTTTTTGTATTTTAAATGAACCTATTTATTATTATTTTTCAATACCTTTTATACTGTGTCATTTGTGTGTGAACGCGGCCAAGTTTTCTGTCGTTTGAGGTTCAACTTTTGGGTGATGTAGAATGTCGTTGAAACCTATTAACAAAATAAAATTAACTATAAAGCTAAACTTTTTCTTACATATATAGAAGAAAATTTTTCTTTTATCAACACAATTTCCCAAAAATTAGTAAACAATTATTTCAACTGATCGTTTAAACAATCCACCATGAGAACTTGAGTAAACAGATGCTTTGCAAACTGATTACATAGATTCTCTATCCTGACAAAAATTAATGTGCTCATAATCCAAGGACTGTATATATATATATATATATATATATATATATATATATATATACACATATCAAAATCCATGAAAATATACAAGGACAAGAATAATTTATTGTTATAAACATTCCAAGATATCAGTCAGTAAACAGTTCCGACATCATCAGGAACGAATGATCAGGATTCATTCGTGATAATGCCGGAACTTTTACCGACGCAGACTTTGAATTTATAAAACAATAAATATTTTTTTATTTGTGTATTCTCATGTATTTTGATTATTGCACAGAAAAGTATATTTTATAACTTAAATTATATATATATATATATATATATATATATATATATATATATATATATATATATATATATATACACGAGACCTCTGTATCACGTTACAACACTCGTATGTAATTGTAATTGGCCCTAAATTAAAAAAATGGTAAATGTAATTAATTAAATAAGGTGAGTGTAAAATTATTCGATTGTGTCCTGTAGCTCAGGTAGGCGCCAGTCAACCTTTCATTTCGGGATTGTTCATCATAAAATAGCTTCTTACAAAGATATGTATTGTTAATATGGTTGCCCCTAATTTATGTGCTCAAAGCGTTTTTCTAAAGCATGTTTTATAGTTCATCATTCACCACTGAATCAATAACAAATGATATCAACTTATGCTCACAAAACACAGTTCATACAATAAGCCAAATATTATTTAAATTTTTTTTTACTGAACATTTTTTATCGAAACTCTCATAATATTTCATATTATTTATTTTCATACTATGTTATACAGCAAGCTAACTTTGTCAATACAATACAATATTTACTGCTTATACTAATAACTTTACTTTTTTAATATCAAATATGTTCACATATATTAATTTCAACATTTATATAATCTTATAGCCTTATGAATAATTTTTAAGTCTGTCATGTAATGTGAATTGTTACTAAGTCAGATATAACACCCGAATATGAAAATTGTAATTAGACCCATAATTTCTGTAGTGTAGTGTTAACTATAAATGCCTCTCTCTTTTTTGAACGCCCCTCTTTACTCTTGAGCCTTCCTTCATGTTTTTTATCGAAACATCTATCTATCCTAAGGGTCGTTACAAAAATCCTTTTTTCCTTTTAGTAGAGAAAACCACTCTTCTAATAAAGCTTATGATATCCTTGCTTTGTACAAACACTGATATATTACTTAAAGGTACAGCATTAAATTATATGTACATTTAAACTTCATAGGTAATTTGTCATGCTACTTGTTGATTTTCTATATAGGTAATGGCATTTATCGTAAACTTCAGCCCCCAAAAAATTGGTTTTTTTAACCATATTTTTTTATTTGTATAGTAGCTTTCAAATTACTGCTCTCTCAACTCTGACCCCCCCCCCTCGAGAAGTCGTACTTGACGATTTATTATTTAACATTTAAGGCCGAATATCCAGTCGACTCATTAGGAACGTACTTTAAACTGCCCTGCAAATAGCTCACCCCTTCCCTCCTCGTAATTTGCTTTACATCAATATAGACACTCAAGGTTTGTTTTCACGTTCTGCACATTACTTACAGCCCAGTCCACACGCACCATATATGGTCTAGGTTACGTGTGTTTAATGCCCTTGCCGAACACATGTTTTAAAATCAATTGATTTAAAACAAAGCCCTTGGGTAAAATGACATTTAGTGCTGACCCGAAATTAGCATAATTAATATCTCTTATTTTGTTGATTACACTCACACTAGTGACATTAGTTTACGTGATTTAAAACTCAATTCTTAAAAATCGTCTGCTCAATTTTTTCCGTGTGAACATCAACATACGTTTTCATAGGTACATTACAATTTATATTTCTATTTATTAAACCTTGGTACACACATTGTGACTGTTTGGATTTATTATAACGATAGAATTTATTATTTGTTTATAGTAGCGTTTATACTGGGTGTCTAAAAATGTTCAATAATTTTCACTTGACTTTTCAATTGACTCCAATAGCTTCCCACTATCGATGTGTGTTAGTTAAATAATATAATAATACAATTTTTCGGCAAAGAGTTTGAGTATTTGGTTTTTCAAAACTTTTATACATGATTTCAATCTTTATGTTAATAAGACCTTCTTATGACATGTCTTTTTATATTCAATTATCCGAACATTTTAGCTATTCTTCTGGTGCTTATTTAATTCCTCTGTGAACTATACAAGACTTTTAAAAATGCATTTGTGTTTAGGCCTATTTTACAGTTTTTTATGTAATAGATTTCTCGTTTTTTATTGTCTTTGTTGTTCAAAATATTCTCGAATTCAATTTTCACGATTTGTTGTCGCTATATTACTAGCTTCTGAGTGTATTATTCTGTAGCGTCAGCTACAGTGTTATCTCTTCCTTTTACAGGACAAATTTTAAAAAGCAAACACGAGGCAAAGCTAAAGCCCTCCTCCAATATTACCTTGCTTCCTAAAAAAGGTCAAAGGCAGGTAGGTCATAAATTTTAAGAGAAGAATACTTATTAAATTTCTAAATTCTTAAAACTATAACCTAACTTTTTTTCGGTATACTGATAAACCTTTGAAGTAGATGTGAATAGGTTTTCTTTATTATTTCTTTATTTTTTTTATTAAATAGGATCCTAAATCTTGTTCACTTGCACCTCTCTTTTGATAAAAAGGTTTATTGTAATAGGCTATACTTATGTAAACAGCGATCCTCCTTAGGCAAGAAGATGTAAAATCTTTATATCTTGTAACTCGTTGAGTGAGCTAGCTATATTTGCATAATCCATTATAATTATAGTAAAAAAATTACCATACGTGGAAACAACTTTTGGATTTGTAGGCCTGGGAAACTTTTTAATTGGATTGGTTCTTTCGGGATCTATTCTAATTAGGTTATGACCTTTCAACACTTCAGTACACCTTTTAATTACTTCACATGTTTCACATTACATTATTGATATGTTGAATATGTTCTTTTTAGCTTTTACTAAATATTATTATATCTATAAATAACGTATTTATGTCACAAAACATCCTTCCTACGTTAGAATTCAGAATTCCAGTCCTGTTTAGTTGAAGAATTCATATTTAATTATATTAACTTATATCTGACTCAAGACAGTATTGTTTTACTTATTTCGGATTTAAAAACAAATTATGAAATGAAATGCGAAAGTCAATAGTGCATGAAAACCTCTGGCATCTCCTTAATAATGATAACAGTCAGACATTTCTCCCAAGAGGTGCGACACTCTCTCTATCAATTGTTTTATTACCTGTGTTTAGCTAGCAAATTAATCATAATAGACTACAATTATACATTTTTGTGATTGCAATTCCACAACTTCTTAATTTATGTAAAACAGAAATGTTATTAAATCCACTCATAATAAAAAAGAGTTGCGGATTTCATAACACGCACTGCGCTACAAGTACCTAGGCTAATTAGGTCTAGATATTCAAGCTTGTATAATATATAGTACTCAAGTACTACATATACAATTATTAAATTAATTTTTAGAGACCTGTTATTATAATAAAGCAAATTCTACATTTGGTCACCCAAGTTTCTACTTACTGCAATTTACAAATTTGAATACTAAGATATTATCTTGATTTAAAACATATTCTGGGATGTGAGTGCTTGCTATATTTCACAGATTAACTATAAACTAATCCTATCATTAAACAAAAACACTCTGACTTTAAAAACCAATTCAACCTTCCAATCGATAAAACATTTTAACTGATTAAACTTTAATAGGTTAGTAAAATTCTTCATTATAATTTTTGCAACTAGTTGTTCCAATTGTTTACACTGAATTCCGTATACTAAATCCAATCATCACTTTTACATCCAATACTTTAGCAACAACTTCAAAAAATTGTTTTATATTACTATATATATAATAACTTCTTTTATGTTCAAAAGTTTCTTCGTTGTAAGTTCTACTCCCAGTAAATCATAAATTATGTGTTGCATGTTTTTGTATTTGGAATTCTGAGAGTCCGGCAGAATCATAACAGAGATTTTTCCATATCGATAACTTTTGCTATTGACTTTTGTAATTTCTCAGCACTTTCCACTGTTACTTTTTCAGACTTGTAATATATATATATATATATATATATATATATATATATATATTATAAGATTTTTATATAGATTTTTATAGATTTTATATAGATTTATAGATTTTATAGATTTGTATATAGATTTTTATATAACATTTTTATAAGATGTTTTTTTTCCAATAGCCTTATCTCTTTTCCCCCTGACAGACTTATATAAACTATAATCACTCATATGCTCATGGAAACAATATATATATATATATATATATATATATATATATATATATATATATATATATATCTTTAATCTGTGCATCTGTGACATCTGATTTCTACTCTACACAATCTGTGACTACAATTATTTTATTTCATTCTCTCATATTTCTTTTTGTGTTTTCTCTTCGATTGACAAAGACCACTGTGTGGTTGAAATATATCATTGTTTAAGTGCTTTTATGTATTTCTATTTCAAGACTACAGAGTGGACTCTTACCAAGGTAAGTCTGTCAGTCTCCTAGTCCAAAAAATCTATATATATATATATATATATATATATATATATATATATATTGTGCTCGATGCCAACAGTAAAACATATTTAGCATTGTTTTAAGATAAATAATTGGGTGTTTATTGTGATTCTTACTTTAAATATTATTTATAATAATTTTTAATACACTTATTCGGCGTAAGTCATCTGCACTTCTTCTGTCAGTTTCTTGACTTATTCTGTAAACCAATAATATATGTTTCATGCTATTTTCGTATTCAAGTGTCCTTATCCTGCGGTTTCTGTTACTGTTTCTCTAACCATGATTCTCTGTAACCATCAAGTAGGTATCTGTAACCATCGAGATGCAAGTAATCAGAGCCTTAATGTATCTAAAGAGAGCCCTCATTATGGACAACAGGCTAATCATCTGGAAATCGTGTGTGAATTATCTTTATTTCATCTTAAATAAACGACTCTTCTCTTCCCACAAACTTCTATCGCCCTTGAAAAACTATGGACATCAACTTCAATATCTACTTACTCATCCACAGGCATTCCCCTCCAAATACCAAATCTTCTTCACGAGCTCCTGTCTAGGGCCACCTTAAACAAAGAACAGGCATTAACGCTTGAAAATACCATTACGTACATCAATAATAATTGAATAAATGACAAGCCGGTTGAATATCGAGACAAATGTTTATTTATTTAATGCGACACTTTGGCAACTGATTTGTTAAGGGCATCAAGTCAGTTTCCAAAACGTCACATTAAATAAATAAACTTTTTATTCGAGTTTCGACCAGCTTCTCTTTAGTTCATTGACTAACTCGAGAGCTAAAATAAACATTAACAGCAAATTTAATATTAAATTCAGTACTTACATTTACCCGTCTACAACCAAAACAACTACCCTTCCCAATAGAAAAAAAATCCGTTACTTTTACCACTTAATTACCAGCAGCACTTTTCCCTTGTCCTACAGAAACCCAGGGCTACTTAAGTTAGGTCACCACTCCTATTTTAAAGCAACAGAGGTCACCAAACCCTCTCCTTTTCTGTCTGTACTTATTTTCTCCATTCCGATTAGCGTATTTTGTAATTGAATCCTTCTTATTCGTTGATTCCATCTTCCCGTGAGCTACTAGTTTTCCCTAGAGCTCGTGTAAATATTTTACAAACTATCCTATAGTAGCAATTACTTATTTTTGTTGAGGATGACCGTTTCTGGAGATGTGTCCCATTGTCAACTCAGACCATAAGTGTTCGTGCCCCAGTTTGTACATAGGCCAGACAGGGAGGGCTTTTTAAACACGCTAGATATAAATATATAAACGCACTAACAAACAATAATTACCAATCAAATATCGCAGATCATCTCAAGTCCACAAAACATGACTGCATAGACATAGCATCAAACCTACAAATTCCTCATAAACAACACAGAAATAACCAACGTTACACAACCGAACAATACGAAATATGTAGGCACTTCAAACTACACTCTATTCATATACTCACACCAATTCAAACTACATTCTACTCACTTACTCAACTTCCAATTACATTACAACTCACACACTCTTTTCGACATCATAACTCCTAATGCTCACAAAGTACACCCTCACCCTCATCATAATAACCCACCCCACCCTAACACCTTAACCTATGAAAACCTTGAGATTATTACGGTCTGAGTTGACAATGGAACACATCTCCCAAAACGACCAGCCTCAACAAATATAAGTAACTGCTACTATATAGCCAAGTTTGTAAAATATCTACAGTAAAGATTGCTCTTCTCTCTAGACACATTTTTCACATTCTACTCTACTTACAATTCCACCTCTAAAAAACTATCTTACAAAATTTCGTCCCCATAATCATTTTTTTTGTGTTCAATTTAAAATCATAAAATACCATTTGACTTTATAGTGACAAAAACTATTTAATGGAAAACGCTGAAAAAGCTAAAGCTGTTTAGTCAAAAAATTATTGACATATTTTATCTATCCGTGTTACTGGATTAAATAACTCCAGAGATAATATTGTGATCCCCTGATTGAAAAAAGGTAAATACATAACTTTATGATTCATTTAATTTAGGGGAAAGATTAAATCAGAATTTTGCCACCAAAAAATAATAGTATCTGCATTATTTTATTATTTATCAAATCTCTGATTGAAAAAAAGTAAATAAATAACTTTATACTTCTTTTAATTTATTGAAAAGGTAAGATGAGAAATTATCCCCCTAAACAACAATAGTCGTTTGCATTATTTTATTATTTATTCGCTCGCCCCTTAAACTATGAAATACATCGTTCATAAGGAACTAATGCGCTGCAATTATAATAGTGATTGCAATTATGCAACTACTAGTACTTTCTATCCCCTGTTGACTTTGTGAGATATATATTTTTATTACCTTATATACAGTGTATCAAAGGTTCTTTCTCTCAAAAGTTTATTATATAATTTAAAAGCTATAATATGCATACTTTTGTGCACAAACTATTAAAAATAACTATAACAAATATTTCATAATAATTAAAATAATAAAACACACAGAACACAGAACACACAACTAACTAACTGTGACCCATCTTTGAATATCTTACTGCTTCACGTTTCGGAACACTAAAGAAGATTCTGGGAGTGTGTGTGCGCGTGTGTGAGTCGCAGTGCTTACATAAATATAAAGCTTTAACGTAAATATCAAGATTTCCATCAAGTGTACTTGTGGTAGAAAAGCCTGTTAACATTCGATGCTGAATGTCTAAATGCTAAAGCACAAAAGGTTCATTAGATGAGGGGGTCCCAAAGGAGTAATGAACATTTGCCAGTCTTGATAAACTGAAAGCAACCCTCTTCAGCCCCTAATTACGTGAATATTCGGCCTTTATTTCCTACCTTAGGTTATATGCAAAATTCTCTATTGGTGAGGTCTACTACTCTTTAATAAAAGCTGCATATCTTAATTAATATGTTCGATCATTTCAGAGAGTTATAAGAGTAAATAAAAACAAGAAAGTAAACTTCTAAAAGTAAATTATTTTTACTAACAAATAATAAAAACATTACTATTAATTTAAAAATAAATAATATAATTTTATTACATTAATCATACAATTGCCGGGGACTAACGTAAAACGTTCAATTTTTTTAAAATAAAAATTTTGACTCCTATAATAAAAAAGAATAGGTCATTGTTAGCTCTAAATATACAATTGTGTGACTACAAGGTCTTACTTGTGTGTATTAAAAAGATTGCGAAAAATTAATTAATATCACATATGATTAATACATTTATACATAAACAAAAAAGGTTTTTCTGTTTTGATTTCATATTTGCTTGTAAAATTCATCAAACGAATATTATTTTGCAAAACAATACTTTTAAAAAAATTACAAATTATTTGTCACATAAAGTATATTATTAAAAAAAATTGACAGCTTTATTTTAATAAAGAAATAGAATTAAAGTTATGTAAAAATATATTTCCGTTTAAACAAGAATCTAAAAGATTTTTTAATTTAATTATGCTTAAAATTTCATTGTTTCAAACAAAAATATAGTGTAAACTGTGTTTACAACAAGATTAGCAGATATAATCAGAATGTGCTTAAAACAAGAATATTCCGGTATGTTATATGTTTTTTAAATGACAGCATTTAAAGAATGATTTTGAATTGTATACAAGTAAAGTATGTACGTATTTTTCTTAGGTTACGTTAAACATACAAAAGCATTTTTTAATTTCTTTTTGCTCAGTTAGTCGTACTCAAAATTCCGGTACCCAGCAAAATATTGAAAACCCATTAATGCATTTAATATCCACCTTCTTTTCCGCAGTTTTCCTTTAAATCCAAAAACATTTAATGGGGGAAATGGTGATAACAGCCATGAACAAGTACAATATAATTCAATTCCACAGGAAACTATATTTGAAGCCATATCGAATTGCGCTAAAGTGTTAGAATATTGCATTGAGCATAAAACCCCATTTAGCTCTGCTTCAGTTAAAATTCCCAGTTCATTTATTGATATCTTATGATCACAAACGACCTAACATTAGTTACCATGGAAAAGTAATATATGTATATTAGAGTGTTTACTGGTTTGATTTCCTTTTTCTTTACAATACAATTTAGTTTAAATTATTATTAATTTTTTAAAACTATTGTATGTTATTTAAAATCTGTTTATTTGAAACACGAGAAATATATACAAATCACAATTATACAACTGTAATTTCAAAAGCTTATCAATGCCATTAGGTCATCGTCATCGTCAGTGATATATATATATATATATATATATATATATATATATATATACTCACACGCACACATGTATATATATATATATATATATATATATATATATATTATAGTTTTATTATAGAAATTAAAGTTTTATAATTGGGAGTTGTTTCAGTTTCTTGTATTTATTACATTATTCTCGAATATTTGTTTATATGTTTATTACAAGTTTAGATTGTCTCTTTTTCGTATTAATAGATTTTAAAATTTAAATTGCCCGTAACTAATCCTTCATTATTAATAATTTTAACAAACGCAAAACGTTTTTACATTCAATGGTACTTTAATTTATAAGTATTACTTCATAACTATCACAGTGCAAACATATACAACTTCAAAACTAATTAATATTAAAGCAAACACAATTAATTTCAATGAAAAGCTACGAAGAAAGAAACAAATTGTTTGTAGGAAGAACGTAAGTAATAATGCCTAATACAATGAGGTCAATTACTTACGTGAAAACCATCTTAAAATATTAAATCATATACCAATTGAAAAAACTTGTTGTTCTAGAAATAATGTAGTATTTCGAATATAAAATATTTTATATGAGGGCTCCCTTTAAACTTCCATTTGTTTATTCGATTGTCAATCAACTGTTCATGTTTGGTTTCCCTCTGAATGACTACTTCGAGTGAAACATTTGGAGTGAAACGTTTGATTTAAAACTTTTACCATGTGGTCATTACTCAGTTTCATACAGAAAACTTGTAACCGGAAATTCTGTAAATAAATGAACTGTTTTGCTGCTTAAGTTTTGAGTTTATTCCAGTACAACAAACTGCTAAGTTTTGTAATTTCCAGATTCCACATATTTTATTATTACCAGTGTTGCACACATACAGTATGGGATAGAAATGGGAATGATTTACGAATCTTTAACTATGAATGTACAAACGAATATATATGTTCACCATAATTCTACCAAAATATTGTATGGCTTTTGATTTGCCCACTTTTTAAAAAATGTTTTAATGTGCATAGAAAAGTGTAGCTCTTTTAATTTCACCATAAACCTGATTTAGATGGGTCGTAGAGGTTACAATGCATTTTAAAAAATTGTCTTTTTTCAAATATTTCATTTTTTACTTTGGTTTATCAATAATTAAATGATTCTGATTCTAGTTTCTGATTAAATGATTCTAAATGATATATATATATATATATATATATATATATATATATATATATATATATATATATATATATATATATATCTATTTCGGAAAAAATTCTAAAAAATTCTAATCAATACTGCTTTGATACACCATGAAAAGTTCTACCAAACACAATTTGATAAGTACAAATATAAAACTTTTGATATTAGGTACTATATTCTAACAAGCCCTTGATTAGTTAAATCTATTTATTTCTATAGCTGTTTAATAAAAGTTTGAAGGAAATGTAGTATTTCTGCCAATATTGTACGTCTACTTATTACAAATATTTTTCTAGGGTTTCTACTTATAAGAAGGATAGTCGATATCCCTTGTGTTCTATTTACACCAAAATATAGCGAAGAATGATTAAGAAATTTATATTTAAATAGAATATTCGCTTATGACCCAAATAATCAGGGAATACTAATATCGCTACCCTTTAAAATATGATTCGTAAACCATGATTGCAAAAGTCCCTTCAAAAGTATTATATAATTCTTAATACCTCTATTAGATACTGCAAAACATAACATCATTTATGAGTGTGTGGCCAAATAGTGGGACGTTGCATTTACAGTAGAACCTCTCTAATTCGTCACTATTATTTATTTATTATTTTTTTGGGAGCGGGTTTGAATTGCCCGAAGCACTGCTACCTTAAGGTATATTGTACTTACCTCCCTGATCTAGTCAAATAACCCCTTCCCTCTTACCAGGTTTAGGAGTTTCCTGACTAGAGTATTACCTTCAGCATCCACCAAAGCCGTTCCATCACCAAAGAGGTTGAAGCGCCTCTCAGCAAGTACTTCACATCTGTAAATAATGTGTGTAGCAGTCTCCAGTTCCTGCCCGCATAATCTGCACACTAGTTCATCTTTGTAGATACCCATTTTATGCAAATGTTTCCTTAGTCCACAGTGTCCCGTGAGTAGACCTGTGGCTATCCTTAATTCCTGCCTAGACAGATAGATGAGACTCTTCTGCAGCCCCAAGGAAGGTTTCCTAAGGGTTAGCTTACTGTGTCTCATCCCTTCGGCCCTGATCCAGTGCTCACAGTGTCTTTCAGCCATCCACCTTCGCACTGTCGACTTGACCATGGATTTGGAAATACCTACCGCAGGCTCCGGTCCAATCAGGGGAGTCGAAGACCCCTCCCTGGCCAGCGCATCTGCGGCTTCATTTCCAAGTATTCCCCTATGCCCTGGCACTCAACCTATCTTGATTTGATTGTGCCTTGCCAGAGCTTGTAGGTTAATTAGGCACTCCCTGACTATGGCCGAGGTGACCACGTGTCCGTTTAGTGCCTTAACCCTGAAGGACGTGCGCTGTTGTAAAAAGTACAACAGTTTTAATATTTTGATTCTTGTTGAAACCTGTTGGTAGTTATTTGTTCAAATCACCGTTCTATTTTTCTATTGGTCCCCCCACTACTCTTATCAGTTGTCATCAATGTCTTTATTCTATCAACATAGCCTCAGTGTGCGATTAGTTCTGGTTAGTCATCACTGTTGTACAAAATACAAGGCGCCTTCTGACGTTTTTATTTTTTCGGTACAATTTTTTTTCTCCACGATGGAACTTGAGTTTTTTATATACATTTTTTTAAAGAATTATGTAATTATTTGTTTTGTTCAACATTTTTATAAATTTTCATGTTTTTAGGAGTGAATTTGGAAGACATTCCAAATATTTTACAGGATCTTTCTGATGAAGAAATTGATAATGCTGATTTTATTGAAAGTGACGATGATCTGAGCGACGGTGAAGCTGAAAAAAGTGATCATAACTCAGAAAGTGAATTGAAGGTGATTGGCACTCTACGTAAGAACAAACGGGAAATTCCACCAGAATTTCTGCCTAATAAAACCAATCAGCCAGGTACTTCCTTGTTTGGGTTCCAGAATGATCGAACCATGGTCTCATATACGACAAAAAAAAAAAATAAATAAATAAATAAAGCTGTAATATTGATTTCGACTATGCACGACTCAGATGATGTTGATGAACAAACAAATAAGCCAGAAATTATATTGCAGTACAACAGAACGAAAGGTGGAGTTGATAGTAATGACCAGCTTTGTGCTACATATAGCGTTGCCCGGAGGACAAGAAGATGGCCAGTTGCATTATTTTTTGCTCTGATAAACATTGCTGGGGTCAACTCACAAGTAATTTTTTTATTGGTAAGACCAAACTTTTAATAACTCGATTGAAAGTTAAGGAAAATGTAGAAAACCGAGATGTTGTATAAAATACAACAACGCGTCTACTTACGTTAGATAAAAAGGCGCGCGTGCATGAGGGTTAATTGCTGCCTGACTGTCGGAGAAAATAGCAATCCGGGTCCCATGTGTTTCCCTTCTCGCTATCTCTCCCAGACAGGCATTTATAGCATATAATTCGGCCTGAAAGACAGAGGTATGCCCCCCAAGGAAAAAACTAGTTGTACCCTTGGGTTTTTACAATACACCCCCACTCCAGTGCCGAAGTCCATCTTGGAGCCATCTGTGTACCAGATCTGAGCTCCCGATGTTAATGTCCCTGACAATTCCATCACAGTTTGGTAGACCTGGTCAGGTGCAAACATTCGAGTAATGTGGTCGCTGCCCATTTCCAAGACGGGTTCTTTGACCACGCACTCGATACTCATATGTCCCGAGACATCTGGGAGGTTAGCCCAGTTGCTCGAGTTGCGCAATCTCCATGCCGCCAGTCTCACCTCTCCCCTAAGGACAAGCTCAAGGGGAGGGAGGTTAAGCATTACTTCCATTGCTGCACCTGGTGTAGTTGACATCGCTCCCAGTGTGCACAGACAGACCAATCTCTGGATAGAGCTCAGTTTAGCTCTTGTCTGTGCCTGGTTGGCCTTTGTCCACCACACCAGAGCTCCATAGGTAATCATAGGTCTTATCACCCTCAGATACATCCAGTGCATCATTGATGGCTTCAGTCCCCATTTCTTACCCACCATTCTTCTCACAGTCATCAGTGCCCTTTTGGCCCTGTTAACTGTCCTCTCAAGATGTGGGTTCCAGGTGAGTTTCCTGTCCAGAGTAACTCCCAGGTACTTCACCTCCCCCACAAACTCAAGGTATTCACCAAACAAGCGGGGCATCCTGGTCGTCAGATCTTTTCGCTGTCTGGTGAAGTTAATGAGAGCAGTCTTTTTTGGATTTACCCTAAGGTTCTCCTTTTTACACCACTCTTCAATCAGTCGTAGAAGATTTCTGATTACCTCAATAACTGTATCAGGGAATCTGCCCAGGATCAGAACAACTATGTCGTCCGCATATCCAAGACAGAAGTACCCCTGTTCATTCAGAAGTTCAATAAGGTTGTCAACCACTAGGCACCACAACAGAGGAGAGAGATCCCCCCCTGTGCACAGCCCAGACTTGTCTCCGCCCTTCTGACCTCCCCTGCCACCTCTACAGAAATGCTTCTGTTTGTTAACATGGAACTTATCCAACCACAAGTGGTTGCATCCACTCCATGACGTCTCGCACCACTTACCATCGTCTCCACTGAGGGGTTATTGAAAGCCCCTTCAATGTCGAGGAAGGCACCTATGGCACAACCTTTCTTGGCGATCATTTGCTCAATCCTACCAACCACTTGATGGAGAGCTCCCTCGCAGGATTTCCCCGGTTGATAAGCATACTGGTTCCAATGCAGTGGTTTTATGGCCAAAGCACCCCCCCCCCCTAATATGCCTATCAACCAGTTTTTCAAGTCCCTTAAAAACAAAGGACATGAGTGTAATAGGTCTGTATCCTTTCCCTTCCGATTGGTTACCGGTGGGCTTAGGTATAAAGACCACCTTACTAGATTTCCAGGCTGCCGGCATATGCCCTAGGGCAATGCTTAGCCTCTATAATTTAGTAAGTACCAGTACCAGCAATTCCATTCCCTGCTGCAGCAGCACAGGATAGATCCCATCTGGACCTGGAGATTTGTAGGGTTTAAATGTGCCAATAGCCCATCTTACCCTTTGTGGAGTTACTATCCTCCTTGCCACTTCCCAGTCCTCCCTCTTACCACGTCTTGTGGAGAGTTTGGCAACTGGTTCAGTGTCTGCTCCCCCAAGTTTCCTCAGAGTACTGCAAGGGAAATGTGTTCTGAATAATTCTTCCACAGTTTCCCCTGCAGTTTTTGTTATATTTCCCAGTGGGGTTCTTAGCATCCCCACCGGGTTAACTGGGTCCTTAGATAGCACTTTATGCAGTCGTACCCCTTCCCGAGTTTTGTCAATCTCTTGACAAAACTCCTTCCAGGACTTCCTGCGTGCTTCTCTAATTGCCCTGTTGTATTCGGTTAGTGTTTTCCTATACTGGTCCCACTCCCCGTTCTTTTTTGCTCTATTAAGAGTCTCCTGGTGGTCTTCCGAAGTTTGGCTAGCTTCTTGTTCCCCCATGACGGATCCCCTACTTTTCTCCCCTCACTGAGAGGGCAGTTATCAGTAAAGGATTCTACTATAGCCTCGCCAACCAATGCGGCAGAGTCTTCTAGCTCTCTCCTCCCACCATATTCCAATCCAGCCTCCTCAATCCGAACTCCCAGGTCTCTCCTGTAGGAGTCCCAGTCTTTTCTTCTTGGATCCCTGGTTGGCCGAAGCATAGCTGGATTTAGAGAGATATCATACCTAATATGTCTGTGGTCAGAAGAAGATGGTTCATCCGACACATGCCAGTTTAGTATATACCTAGCCGTCTGGTTTGATGCCACCGTAATGTGCAGGACCTCCTGTCTGGCCCTAGTGACAAACGTCGGCTCTTCCCCCTGATTTAAGACTAGTAAATTCTTAGAGCTAAGATAAGCTAAACGTTCCTCACCTCTAGTGTTGGTACCTGTACTTCCCCACGAAGTGTGATGGGAGTTAGCATCCATCCCCACCAGCAGCTCCTCATCCACAGCCCCGCAGTGCTCGACCAGCCTCCTCAGCTCTTGTGTTGGTAGAGCCCCCGCATGTCAAAGGGGAGATATGCCGTGGCAAGGTTCAGCCTCTTCATCCTCCCCTCCGCCCGCAGCTCCACCGTCACTGCTATTAAGTCCCTGCAGCAAAAGTCCGTTAGTACAAAAGCACTCAACCCCCTCCTAACCAGGATACACGTCCTGGGAACACCGGAGTCCTTATCGTACAACAACTTACCTCCAGATGTCGCCAGCCCGCATATTCGTCCTCCAGAAATCCATGGCTCCTGGATGAGAACCAAGTCCACCTCTCCCCTGTCCAGCATCCTACACACGACAGCACTCGCCGCCCTGCTATGCTGTAGGTTCACTTGGAGGATCTTGATCATTGTTCTGCTTAATTTGCAGTCTCCTGGGTCCGCAGAGCAGCCCCAGGACTAGACAGCGTGCTCAACTCTACAGCCACTTCACCGGTTTCTGCAGTCGGCAGCTTGACAGCCGCCCCCGCACCCCCAGTGATGGTTGCCGTTGACACATCTGCTACAGACTCACGGTTTGCCGTTTCATTGGCTCCCGCTGTCTGTGCAGTCTCGAAATCAATTCTTTTACTTACTTGGTCCATTAACGTCCCACGAGTATGGGGGAAATAACGGTCGACCAGAGCAGAGCCCCCACTGCCCTGGCAAGACAACATACAATGAGGTTTTGTCTGGTTCCTCAAGGGGATCGTTTGGGACTGCATTTTATACCCTGCAGCCATTCATCCTTCGGCATGATGCCTTCCACCTTGGATTGGATATTCAGTCACTGACCTTGAAGCACACCCCAAGTTCAGGACATTATTAACTGTTGCTCATGGAGCGAACAGCCTGCTTTACTCTCTTTTTTACAACTGTGTCGTTAGGGTAGTTTCCCACCCATAATTCACTGTCGGATTGCCCTTGGTTCACCTGGGAGGTGAGAGTAGCATTGTGACGACTTAATTCCCAAGTACCCCAGTCTCCCCAGTCAGAGCAGTTATTTCTACCACCCCCAACCGGTTGACTGGCGAGGAGGGATAGTTCCTCACCTTTAAACCATAGCCTTGGTCCAGGCCTGCATATTCAGAAACCTTCCGGAATCGATATTCACAGGTAACCTACATTTATGTAGGCCGTCCCACTATCCGCCACCTGTGGACCCACCCGGTTGCGGGCGTCACTATTAACTACGGAAACTTCTACAATTACAGACGTCACAATAATAACAGACATCGACTGCAAGTCTCCACAGACACGTAGTATGGGCTTTAGTCATCAGATAAGCCCGATACCAGGCATTAGCTATTCGATAACTGAGAAAATCTCTCAACACACTCTTTATTTTCAAACATCTCATACTCGTAGTAAAATATAGTAGATGTATTCAGTAATCGACTCACCCCAACAAAGTAGGAAATGTTGAGTTGCATTTTAAGGTTCATTGTAGATTATTTGTATAAATTTGTATTCTACAATTCAGTTTTCGTTTCCCTTCTTCATTTTATAATATTTTCCAACAGTGGTTATATATAGGGGAAATGTCTAAACGCGGTATTTATTCAACTTTCGTTGATGAGTACGATACATGATATTCTAAAACGATTACGAATATACGAAGTTGCGGGTAAGCAATCGTTAGGAATTCCTAGGACAACCATAAAAAACGTAAAGAAAAAAGGCAATAAAATTGAAGAGGTCATGGGGAAAATGGATGAATCATACGGAAATGTTAACTAACGACATACGAAATTAATGTACTGTATTTACAAATAGAATCTATACTGCAAAGTACAAGTGTTTTTATCAAGTTGTGAAATAGTGTTGGTGGGTTTTACAGTCGCCATAAATCCTGTAAGTACAATAATAACTACATCACATACCTATTTACGTATTTATGTCCTATGTTTATCTACAATTAGATCTTAATTTCCCGACCTCCGTAATTCGTCTGTTTCTCGAATTCATCTCACCCTCGTTCCCAATAGTGACAAATTGTATATGCAGCTTACTTTGCTATCTTTACATTTGCTATTAAGTATTTATATATTTTATTTTTTTATTCAGCAGTACTATACATAAGTTCTGTTACACCATGCAGACAGATATATAGTACCCCCAACAGGTTAAACAATTTATTTCTGTTCGTAGGTTTAGAAATATGTTAAAAAACTACACAGTAAAATAATTCTCCAATCTGCAAACATTGTTTAAACATTTAATACTCCCTCATATTAAACCGTTCTGTGTCATGAACAAAGATAACGAAAAGATAGACATTTTACAACTTTTTATGTAAAGGTGACACTATTCATTAAAATTATGTTTTAAAATGTGTGAATGATATTACAAGTGGCATTTTAATTAAATTGACTAAATGATATTTATAAATTTATTGCAATTTTTTAATAATTTCTGTGTTTAAAAAGGGCTTTTTAGATACTTTTCTCGACCCTAAGTACTCCCTTCAACTCATCTGAATATCCATTGTTTTATACGGATTTGTTTCTAGTCAATAACAGAGATTATTCTAAATATGTTAGAATATCATATTGAAGTGTCAAATAAGTGCATCCTAGAATCAGACTGAAGATTTATTTTACAAACTGGAACTGTCAAGTTACTGTATAGAACTTGTCAGGTGTGAAAGAAATAAAGCTTGTATGTATACTGTTATTGTCAGATAGAGGAAATACGTGCACCTAATGTACTGCTGGATAGTTGGGAAAAAAAACTGTAAATATAGCAAATCACCTGCAGCGAGATATTAGGTACATTCTTGATTAAGTTTATTAAAGCCTAATTAATATAGCAGGTGTCATTAAACATTGAAGGTCAGCAGGCAATCTCTATAAATTATTTAAAACTATGCCTGGACCAAGTTCATGCAATCCAAAGCCGTGAACAATGCCATTGAATTAATTTCATGATAATTATAACTAGTTATTGAAACATTTGGATGTTGAAAAGATATTATAAATAAGTGTATGTTTGCTGATAAATGCCCATAAAAGGTAAGAATATGTCTTGAGGGAGAAATTTTATAAAATTTAAGTACGACTAACTTTTATCGGAAACGTTACGTCAAAGCATGCGGAAGAAAGAGCGATGGATTATAGGTAGGAATAGAAAAGAGACCTAATCATCTACCGACTCCTAATATAGCAAGCATTAAAGGTCACTTAACTGGTGCTGCTCTATATATTCCAGTAGCCGCCTTATTATCAACCCAAGTGCAATATGGTGCAGAAATGGGTATTAATTCAGTAAATTTTGTCGGGAGAAGATACTGTAAATAAATATCGGACAGTGAAGACCATATAACCATGCACTTTGACCTGAGAGATCGCACGAGATCCTTAGTGTACTATCACTTCTTAAAACATGCTACGTCTTCAGAATGTTTTAACCACCAACAGCTTCCGCATCCGACATATATACACATATTTAAAGATTGTTTGCTATTTCATAACGAAGCTAAAGTATCATCGAATTTATTTAATATCATGCAAGTTGGTATTTTGACAGTTTTTCTCCTGTTTATTTGAAAGTAATTATATTGACTCACTTCGTCCCGTCTCGCCTACTGCGATTTCCCAAGGCCAAGTGCACGGTTACGTGGTCCGCTCATACGTAAGTGGATAACTCACGAGATATAGTAAGCGAATTTAGTAAGGAGCTTGCCAACTAGAAAACGTATAACGGTAGGCAGCTATTAGTCTCTGGCATCTAGACACAATGGTGTACAAAATCAAGTGGTTGTAACGTACCTAAAGGTATAGGAGCGACGTTCGACGAGCACTGTGGTTTCGGACTCCCAAACTACTCTCAAAGTCTAGACGATAAGTTCGTATAGGACTATCAAGGCCCTTGCTATTTCTCGTGACCTATAAGTGATGCCAAACGTTTGTTTGTAATTGTAATTTACGAGTAACATTCCTGAGTTTAAAAATCGTATTTTTAATGAGCATGACCAAACAATAACGCGAATTAGGCGACTAACTATATTATATTGAGTATTGTTTAAGTGGTATTCCACCATCGTTTATAAGTATTTAATAGCTCTTCATTGTAGAGAGGAAATAATTAAAATATATTAATTGGTTTAAACAATGAAAGCAGTAGGTCTGAGTTTAGATTTTGAAAATAATAGTAATATATTAGGAATAAGGATACAAATGTAACATTTATTTTGGCAGCTGATGAAATAGAAAGTCATTAAATGGTATAGAATGTTTTTGTAACAGTAAATAACTAACGAATGAAGTATTAAAACGCAATGAAGTGAATAAAATGCAATAAGTAAATTAATCAGAAAGCTTTCTTAATTACTAAAGTTATTAATAAATGTAAAAATAAAATAATTGCAAAAACGTGAATGTAATGTGATAATATTCACCAATTCTAATATGGGCATATCTGTTACTGTAAAGAGAGTACTGTTAATTTAATCCTGCTCATTAAATAAAAATGTTGATTTATAAGATTATCTATATTAACCTCAAAAATCAATATTTAAATAATAAATGAAAATATGCTTCCTTTCTATAGTACTGTTCTGTCTTATAAAACTTACATGATGTACGTTGTTACAACAGGCGGCTTTGACAAACATATTGGACTTAGGAGTTTATAATACATTCCATTTTCAAAAAGCTATAAAGCCCTTTCGTTTTGAAAATAGGATTCCAAGAGATTTATATTTCCTGAGGCTGTAAATAGGTTTCGCGTTTTACGGCAGCCGTTCTGAACTGAGTACAGAGGCAAATTTATAAAACAATTAGAATTTCAAAAGCATATTGACATAACTAGATAAGACGGGCTATTTAATTTACGATTTGAACAGGAGTGTCTGAAAATGGGGGTTTCAATTTTCTTTTAAATCATCTCAATTTTAATGGTTTCAGACAAATTGTAAAAATGGTTTCTTATTCAAGCATTTATATTTACTTTTTTTAATTACTTAAAACTAACAGAATATTATATAACTGTTATTATATATAATATAATATTTATTACATAATAATTTAAATTACACATTTTTCTAAACAGGAAACATATTTTATTTTATTATCTGAGAACTGATTTTATAACTGTAGGAATTATTACTAGGTTTACGAGAGTACAGAACGTCATATTTGAAATTTACCTTTTATTGGCAACTAATTGTAAAAAGCATAAATTTTCCTTGAATGTTTTTCAAGTTCTTGGACAATAACACATTCGTTTTTACTTGGGGTTATATTTTTATAGATACATGCATAAATAATGTGAGTACTCTACTATAATACCCTCGTTAAATAATCTTACAAAAAAAGTTTTTTTGTCCACTGGTGCTATATGATGGGATATTTAAATTCGAAATTTAGAAGCTAGACATGTAATGAAGTTAGAATGTAACTTTTTGACTGTTTAAAAAAAGCATAAGTTTGTATGATTATAAAATTTGATATATCTTGGTAAAATTTGCAGCTAACTATAAATCCAAAAAATAAGAAACTGATAACATTTTTTTATTACTATTACACATGAACGCAAAGCTCAGGCCTATACATGTAGTCAGAACATGTGAGCATTATCACTATAAATATTATTAGTTCCAGTGTAACATGAAGTAGAACATGGATTTGTAGTGTTCCTCAGAATATTATGCAAATGCAAGGTAATATATGAGGTTAGGTTTATTAATAATACCTGGCTCTCATCATTCAGTGAATTAATAGCGACAAACTAATTTACCGTTTCATAAAAATTGTTTCGTGAAAGCCTAAGAAAGCTAACCATCTCTCAACATTGCACTTTAATGTTTCTAACACATATAACAACATTCTAATTAAATTCTATTTCCTTCTAATTGTTCACGGAGTCCAAAGGTCCATTTTTTACTTTTCCGCATCGCATATTATTTCATTTAAATTTTTCCTTTTAGACGTATAATAATTCTTGCACGTTTGTTCTATTAGCTATACATACACATACAAACACACACACACACACGCATACGTGCACACCCACAAACACAAACACACAAACACACACACACACACACACACACATATATATACATACACACACGCGCGCGCACACACACAGCAAAATATACCCTGCTTTATCACTAACTCACATTTATTGGAAAATAATTTACAAATTTATTCAATTTTTTTTGTAGGCACATTTTCTGAATTTATTTATCCTTTAATTATTCTTTATAACGAAAAAGATAAGATCCAAAATGATAAGAAAAAGATGATTTAATTCAGTTCAATCTACCAACTATTTCACCCTAGAGACTTACAGACTATTAATATTATTTTCATTAAAAAATTACATCATTTTTTACAGACAGTTAATTCTAAAAGGAATAAAAAAAACAATATGTAAGCCTATATTTCTCGACACCTTAATAAGTCTATTGCTAAATTGGCTGACTTCAAATAAAATGTATAAGTTTGAAATGTTGGAGTCTTGTTGCCCATGTGAGTCTTTCTGAACTTTTGGATACCTCCTTTAGGATGGTTTAGTTTTGTGATCGTTTGTACTGAAATCCTTACACAAGTTTTTGGAATCTACGTAAACATCATTCTTGTAATCTCTTGAAAAAAAACAGATAGTGCGGTCAACGTATTTATTTCTATCAGTTCATTCTAGCTTTGAAACTGGCTACATTTTCTAAATAATGATTCTTTTTGAAACTGTAATTACGTTTGTGTGTCAGTTTTAAAATATGAGTTTGCTTGCTGGCTCTTTCTTACCCACAAAACATCTACAATATATATATTAGATATATACATACACATACGTAGTGAAAAATATATGTTGTTACTACAAGTACGGTTATATCATAAGTAATACTTTGGAGTTGAATAAAATACTCACAGTATAACAATTTTATAAGTAAATTTTAAAAATATTTAATTAAAGTTATTTGTATTTATTTAAAAACTATAATTTTTCCGTACGACGTGGGAAAAACATTTTTGAAAATACGACGGAAACAAAAAGGAAAGAATGAATGATATAGAGTAGGGAATAAACCGAAAAAAGATATATTTAATAAATTCCTTAGACAATTTACTATGCGTTTATTTAATATAACAAATAAAAAATATATGGCGGTTCATTTACAGATTTACAATATATAGAAATTATTTTCGTATATAATTCCAAGAGGAATTAAAATAAAGAAATAGAAAAATGCGAAATAATTAGATAATTAAACTAGTAAATGTCACAGCACATGAAATTATATTCGTATTTTTTATCATACCCAGTTTGTTATATAGTAGGAAAATATTTAATGGGTAAGAAAAGAATTAAAAAAATAACACCCAAAGTTTGAATAACTAGATACTAATACTAGATACTAAATACTAAAATATACTACATACAAATACATGAGAGCAAAAATGCTTAGATTAAAACATCAAAAAGTTTTATATTACAATAACTGACAGGTTACTTTTTATAGGTTTGAAAGGTTTTGTTTATAATGTTTGAGATTTCAAACACAACGCAGAAAGTGGTTCGTACATGAAAAATAGAGCTTTTGGCCAAAACAGTAGCGCTTGCCAATTTTAATATTAAATGGAAAAAAATCAAGTAAGAGCAAAATTCTTTCAAAATAAAAAAAAGTTGGTTTAAATAAGGAAAAGATAAGAAATCGAAAATGAATAAATAGCAGTTTTTACTTCCTATTAGCCCACTATAAAAAAGTTTTTCTGTTCCTGAGGAACTTTATAGTTGTTTATGATTAATTCTAAAAGCCTAGATAGTTGAAATATTTTACTGAAAAATAGTTGAGTTTTTTAAACTTATAGAAATATATGGTTGAATACTCCTATTTATACCTAGTATATGTAAAATAGTTTAGTTAAATGCGCCCCTTGCTTTTAGTTTCATGCAAAAGTACTCCAATAATCCCAGGAAGGGGAAAATCATAATTTTATTGTTTTATATAATTAAAAATAACAGAGATTTTTTTAAAAAGCATTTTAAGTTTATTTTTATTTTACTCCTTTAGATTTTGTATTGTCGTGGAAGATAAATGGGTCAATTGGGAAATGGGTGAGGAGTCAATTGTATGGATGAACTCTCTACATCCAAATATATTAACTCTTTAATAGCTCATGAGTTGTGCTAAATATCATTATTGTTATTATATTTATTATTACTAATGATTATGCATTAGGATATACCCTATATTGTATTACAAGATTAGAGCGAAATTAGTTCTCACTTTATAATTTGAGATAAAATCGTACTTTTCCTCTGTTGCATTGCCTTCGTCAAATTTCCCACATCTGACATTGATGTTCGTCAAAAAATAGGATTCTAATTTTGAACTTTAGCAGCTATAAATAAATAAGAATAAATACAGAAAACTTAATGTTATAAGAGTAAATCAAACGTTATAAAAAACGTTTAGAGTAATAACCAGCAAAGGACAAAATTAGAATATTAGGGTGATCACGAGGTTTTCTAAAAAGAATATAAAAAAGGAACAAGTATGGTTTTCTAATATAAAGGAACAAATATGGCAATAGAATGTGCTTCTAACTAAACCTAACGACTCATTACGTGTGTAAAATGACTTTTTTCATTCCAAATTTGCCAGAACTCTTGATTGAAATCATCATTGTATTAGTTTATTCACTAATAAAAATTAAATAGATGGAATATTTGTAATAAATAACAGACAAGTAAATATTTGAACTATTTACTTTGAGCAGGTTCAATATCTACCTGACGATGCAAAATACTTTAACGTTAAGTGGAAATGAACAAGATATTTCTATATGTATCGATTTTAGAAATGTACTTGAACAAAATGTAATTGTTTCCTAACTTATCAATTAATATATAAATACAAAATGAAAATTATTCCAGTCACAAGTTTTAAGCAAATAGTGCTAATTATACGTAAATACTATCTTATCCGTGGTTACTTTTCCTTTTGCAATTTGTAGGCCAGATATGAACCTTTAGCTGGTGCCTATTCTCTTCAGATTCCCAGATTCTAGAGTTACTTTTCAAATATCAAATACTTTGTAACTGACAGTAAACACATTTTGCTCAAATGATGTGACAACATTTTGAATGTAAATTAATTGTAGAAAAAACTTTATATTAACTAAATTTTTAGCTTTAATTAAAATCATAAGAAAATCGAATTGATTACATTCCATTATACAAGAGCAATGAAGAGGCGTTTCAAAGCGCTACGCTCAATATATTTTTACATCTAAGGAAGAAAATGGCGGCGATGTTACACTTCAATAACCACCCTCGAAAATTAGTTGAATAAGAAGCTTTCCTTATTCTGGTTACCGTAAGAATTAGCGTAGGAATTGTTTACTTTCTAGAAGACAAAAATTTTAGGATTATCCTTTTCGTATTTTTTATGTCTATATGCAGTAATTTGTCATGCATGTATGTATGATAAATGCATACATATACATGCACATACATCCACTATCGGTTAGTTTTCATGATGAGACATTGTTTATGACAAACACACACATACACACACATACACACACACACACACACACACACACACACATACACACACACACACACACAAACACACACAAACACACACACACACACACCTGTCTATATAGTCTACATAAGTATTACGGGCATAGCCGTATGTCCCCGGTGACAAGTTTATTAGTTTTATCCTTAAGCGGGCACAATAGCAACACCGATCTGGTAAAGTCTAAAACTTTCTATGAAGTGAAACAATTAGAAATTCGAAGTCATAAACTATTGTTTAAGTGATTAATAAGATTCAACCGAATTTATAGTACTATAAAATTCAAGAATTAGAAATTACTAGAAGAAATCAATATGAGTTATTGTTGGAAGCGGCAAGTCGATATGTAAAGATTTTGTTAGGCATAGAGGGAGGAGTCAGATTGTGTGATGTAGTGAAGGGAGTAAGATCAGACTGATCAACACGGCATTGTGAAATAGTGACGGCAAAGTTGTCATAGGCGGTGGTATGAGTCCCGAACTCCCTATTCTGACTGGCGTGAGACAAGGCGTCGCCCTGACTGCTACCATCTGCAATCTGGGTTTACATTGCGTTTTGAGGAGGATTAACGTTTCAGGGAATATCATGCATTCATGCAGTCAGATATGTGCATATGCTGATGATATATGCTTAGTTGTCAAGAATATTCCATCGCTCAAAGAGACTTTTATTTAAATCAATAATGAAAGCAAAAAGTTAGGTCTCTGCATAAATGAGGGGAAAACTAAATGTATGAGTACTAGCACTATAGATATCAATGGCTATTTCTTTGAAAAAGTAAAACGTTTCACATATTTGGACTCAGAAGTGAATGATGAAAATAAAACAATAAATGAAGTCCAAATACGAATAATGGCAGCTAATAGAGCATACTTCGCAAATATAAAGATTTTTAAAAGTAGGCTATTCTCTGAAACCACTAAGGTACAAATCTATAAAACCTTAATTTGGCCAGTCCTAACGTATGGATTGGAGACGTGGCTTTTAACTACTGATGAAAAATCAGTTGACATTGTTTGAGCGTAAGTTTTAGAGAAACATTTATGGTTGTCTAGAATGATTGGGTCACATCATAAGAATGCTCACCAGTAGAATGTCAAACAAACTTTTACATGCCCCTATGATTGGCAAAAGAAAAGTTGGCCGATCAAGAAGATGTAGGCTACAAGACCTTGAGGAAGATTTAAGGGCACTCGGTATTACAGCATGGAAACAGAAGGCTAAAGACAGAAATACATGACGGGATATTGTTAAGGATGCCAAGGCTCACCCCAGGCTGTAGTAGTAGTAGTAGTAGGGAAGGGAGTAAAATGTCTAGTGACAGACTAACACAGGCTCAAAGGCGCCTTAGTTTTCTCTTCTTCACCCCACTTACGTGACTTTTGCCAGTTATTCTTGAGAGTTTGTCCAGGTAATCTTGAGAGCTTTGCGGTGACTATTGAGAGTTTTTCTCGCTACTATTGAGGGTTGCCATGTACTCTTGACTGTTTTGATAGGTGCATTTGAATGTTTTTCCAAGTATTCTTGAGAGTTTTGCCAGGTAATCTTGAGTTTTGGGCCAGGTATTTTTGAGAGCTTTACTAATGTGGGTTTTACTCGATACTCTTTAGGGTTGCCGTATAATCTTGAGAGTTCTGATAGGTACCCTTGAACCTTTTGCCACTATAATTAAAAGTTTCTCCATATATTCTTGAGAGTTGTGCAAGCTGTACTTAAGGGTTTCCCAGGTTATTTGAGAGTTTTTCCAGGTATTCTTAGGAATTTCGCCAGCTACCACTGAGAGTTTTTCTCGTTACTCTTTAGGGTTGCCATGTACTCTTGAAGGTTTTGATAGGTACACTTGAACGTTTTGTCAGGTATAGCTTAGAGTTTTTCCAAAGCATTTTAGCAGAGTGTTGACAAGTATTCTTGAGAGCTTTTCCAGGAATTCTTGAGAGTTATGACAGGTAATCTTAAGAATTTGGCCAGGTTTCCTTGAATGTTTTGCCAGATACTCTTGAGAGGTTTGCCAGCTACTATTGATAGTTTTGATATCTACTCTTAAGTGGTAGTCATGCACAAGTAAGAGTTTTGCTAAGGATACATGGGTATTTTGCCAGCTATACTTGAAAATATTTCCGGGTACTCTTGACAGCTTTGTCGGGTATTCTTGAGAGTTTTCACCGGTAATCGTAAGAGATTTGACAGGTAATCTTTGTAGTCTGGCCATGTATGTTTGAGAATTTTCCCTGGAATTCATGAGAGTTTGGCCGAATACTCTTGAGAGGATTGCCAGCTCCTTTTCAGAGTTTTGCTGCCTACTCTTAAGGGTTGTCACTTGAGAATTATTCCAGGTACACATGTGTGTTTAGAAAGGAGTACTTGAGAGTTTTTCCAGGTACTATCGAGAGTTTTTCCAGGTAATCTTGAGAGTTTAGCGAGGTATTCTTGAGAGTTTGGCCGGATACTCTTGAGAGCTTTGCAGCTACTATTGAGAATTTTATTCGCTACTCCAAATAGTTGTTATGTACACTTGAGTATTTTGTTAGGTACTCTTGAGAGTTTTGCCAGGTATACTTGAGTGTTGATCGAGTTCTCAAGAGAGCTTTTCCAGGTACTAGTGAGAGTTTTGCTCGATACTCTTCAGTGTTTGCATCTACGCTTCAGGGTTTTGAGAGGTATATTTAAGTATTTTAGCAGGTACTCTTAAAAATTTTGATAAGTATACTTGAAGGGTTTGTCCATGTAGTCTTGAGAGTTTATATCGATAATTTGGAGAGTTATACCAGGTATTCTTGAAAGACTTGCCAGATACCCTTGAGATTTGTTTTCAGTATGTCTTGAAGTGACAGTGATACATTCGGATGAAGAAAATTGGATCCTTTTGGAAGACGTTGTTTCTTTTTCGCTCTTCATATATTTTTAGACGAGACTTTTCGAAAACCATATTTTATACATTGGGAATCTTTAACAACTCATTTTAATTTATTCTTCAAATCTCCGGAACTAATAAGTTTACCATTCAAAACTAACGAATAATTTTGAAAGAAAAAACTTCTAAAAGTTTTAGGTGCTTCTTAAATAATTTTAATTTTTATAATTGGGAAATTAGGAGACGTACCTGGTTATAAAGATATTTTGAACTTAGACAGCCTTTGGTTTCGGCTGTAAGCAATATGTGCTGCCAAAACACAAAATTTGATAGCTAAGCAATCACTCGGTTCTTTTTCAACATGCATATTTCACAGTCTAGAGTATTAAAACTTTCTGTAAAACAGTTCAACAAAGTTTAACCCATTAGAAGATTAAATTAGTATTAACTAGATACTATACATTTTATTACCAAATAATTGAAAGTTTACAATATTACCAAATAGCTATTTTTTACATTATATCAAGTAATGCAAATAGCCAATATCCTATATGTTCCAAATTCATCGGCAGTTAATATACAGGAAACTATCGTGTGCCCCAAAATTGGTATGTTGTATGTGATTTCAAAGACTTTCCTGTCACTATATATGGAAATTACAATTTTATCAGGCTACAGATCACAATACAGGACTTCGGAATATTCAGGTTTTGCATTTAGAATGGTTTTGTAATTAACACATTTTTACAACTCAGTTGACTTTAAATACATACTTGACCTTACACAAACATTTAACTTTAAAAACGAGTATTTTTCTAATAAATTTGTATATATATATATATATATATATATATATATATATATATTTAAAGCCATTACTGGGATGTAAGTCAAGAATATTCGCTAAATTAGCATTTTACTACTAAACTATACCGAAAAATTAACCGAATCTACAGTATTTATGTTTTATGATAAAATTTACATAGCGCTTGATTTGCATAAAGCTGTGTGGAACGTCGTTGTTTTTCATTTATAACTTATAAACAAAAAAATAAATCTAGTCCACCCAAGTCTGGCAAACCAGAAAATAATTTTTAAAAGCCAAATTATTTAGATATCCTTCTAAAGTTTAGAATTTAGGTTGGTTAAAAAAAAGTAATAATCACGCAGACAAATATTTCTTTGCTGCAATATGATAGCCCAAAACTAAAGATTGTGATGAGTCAGTTTTAGCGAGGGGCTTTCCAGGATACTGTGAATGGAAATGCTTTAAAAAGTACATCTTGTAAAGGCGCAAAAGATTCAGGTAGATTCCAAACTAATTACTAAAAATGGTAACTTTATTATACTTCAGACTAAATTATTTAGAGGAAAACGAGAATAAATTGGCTGTAAACAAATAACAAAAACTAAATGGTCACTTTTATAACTAAATAATTAATTATTGAAAGGATATCTATGACACCTACGTAATTTATTTTCCAATTCAGTTTCAGCTTATAATGCAGGTTATAAATCATTAGGCGCTACCGTTTTGTTAACTGTGTTAACAACTCTATTAAAGACTTCCCTGTCACTATATATGGAAATTACAATTTTATCTGACTACAGATCACAATACAGGACTTCGAAATATTCAGGTTTTGCATTTAGATTGGTTTTGTAATTAACACATTTTTACAACTTAGTTGACTTTAAATACATACTTGACTAGACTCAAACATTGCTTTGAAAACGAGTAATTTATCAGCACCACTCCCTGAGTAATTTATCAGTAATTATCAGCACCACTCTCTTAGAATTTCAATCCAGGAAGTACTCTTTACGTAATTGAAGCTACAAGTTTTTTAAACTTATTATTTGTTCTAGATAATACTTTTTTGTATTTATATCGAATCATATTCTTTTTTTCATGCTCAGCAATACATATTTTCTTGTTGTTGTTTCTATCAATGGTATTCCACATTTATTTCTAATACCACATCTAAAATGATTAAATATTTTTCGGTTATAGAGTTCAGGTTTGAACACATGTTACAATACAGAGTAGAAAACCTAACAACGTCACATCTGCCTACTAAGAGTTCTTGTCTATGAAGGACTTTTTCCTTACTTCTATAAAATCGCTATTAATTTGTCGGAATCTAAAGGTAAAAATAATAATTTATTTATAATTAATTTTGTATGTAAGAATTGGCAAGTCAGAGTTTGTATTTGAAGTTTTAAATTCAATGCATTTTAAAAAGAAAATATTGAAAAATATTACTTTAATTTCACAGTTTTTCAATAATAATTCAATATCAATAAAAATAATTTATTACCATATTTTATAAATTTAAATGTTATTGCTCGCGCGTTATTAAAATAAACTTTAAAAGAAAATTGTTGTTTCAAAGAATATCCTATTACTTCAACATTAATGATCAAAGCCCATTGTTACAAAAATCTGCTTCCTGCTATACATATTGTTTCAATATCGCCCTTTCCCAATCACCCATGCCTTTGCGAAGTTTATTAAAAATTTAATGAAAATCTTATCAGATGTGTGCATAGTAAAATTAATTTTTCCCTTTATTTTCTTTCTTTTTGATTATTAACTTAATCCATGTCAATGTTCTCCTTGCTATATTATCTTCTTACGAAAAATTTTAATATAATTGCAAAGTTTAGAATAAAGTAGTCATTTTGTGTGTTTAAAACGTTACATATAATAAATTAAAAATAATTTAAACACTTTAGCTTCACAAGAAAATTACGCCCTAACGAATAATGTTTAAAATATCGGATAAAACATTGACAAAAATTTCAAGAATTATAGGGGTTAATGAAAAACAATATTGTAAAAAAACAAAATTAATAACTCACCTTTTGTGGCATTTTGTTTTATAAATAAAATTGTCCTCACAACCACTAAATATGTAGGAAAATATATGTATAAGGGAAATATAATAGTGTTTATTATTATATAATGAACGTTAAAATCATACCTTGATTGTCCGCAAGGACAGGGAACGAAATGTTTCGACGAAGGAAATGTTAAAGTCATACCTTGATTGTCCGCAAGGACAGGGGACGAAATATTTCGACGAAGGGAACGTTAAAATCATTACTTGATTGTCCGCAAGGACGGGGGACGAAATGTTTCGACGAAGGGAACGTTAAAATCATACCTTGATTGTCCGCAAGGACAGGGGACGAAATGTTTCGACGAAGGGAACGTTAAAATCATACCTTGATTGTCCGGAAGGACAGGGGACGAATTGTTTCGACGAAGGGAACGTTAAAAAATAATACCCTCACGTGGTAAAGTAAATTTTATCAACTAATATTGCATGTCTGTGGGCCGTTGTTACAGTAATGTCTCAGTTAATTCAATTTTTGAAATTTAAAATATGTTTATATATTTATTAGTCAGTAAAACTGAAAAATTTTATAAAACACAACGCGATTCAGCAAGTGTATGAATCTCGAAGCTTTGACTGGATGTGGGGAGCCAGCTGAAAACAATGTACGTCAACTACTGGAGAAAATAAACCGCAAGGGAGGCGAAGTTAAAACATAACTTTTTTCCAACGCCTGTTAAAGCGTTGCGTTCACGAAAAATTGGACTTGGATAGGGTCAACATAGGAAATAGTGGAGTTGTTCACTAAAAACGTCCTTTGGTGATGGATTTCATTGCTCCAGTGCATGAAAGACCCCAGGTATAAAACAATTGATATCAATATTTCACTAATAGCGTGGAAAAGGAAAGTCATGGAAAGAAATGGACTAGAAAATGTTGTTTAGGTATCATGAATTATTACACAAGAAAAATAATAATACAGTAGATATTATTACAAGAACAAAAATACGTAAATACAATGAATTTAATGGAAATTTAAAAATTATCATTTTCAATTAAAAGGGAAGAATTGAAAGAATTTTAATGGAAATTTAATACTTTAAAAGAAAAGTGAATAATTCACTAAATTATTTAAGTTTCAGTAATAAATTAAAAATCAAGTTATTTTAAAATTCTTTCTGTGAAGGAATTTCATTTGGCAGTAGTGATGTAAGGCGGGTCTACGCAAAGAAGTTAATTTTTCTTGCAATTTATTAATAGTAGCAACTTTGTTGTTACTTGTTCGATTTGGGCCACAGTATAATTTCATTAATCTATTTATATTCGCGCAACACATGATCAGAAAACAGACAGGTTTATTGTGACATGTAGTATATATTGATACTGACAATTTTGTTAAAGAGTTTATCTCTTTGACAGTTTCATAATTTTGTAAATTAACCAATATTAAAGCAATATAATCAGCAACATTTCCAGTGTTTCTATTATTAATGGTTTTATGCATTATATATTTTACATAATTTGCCTTAAGTCATTACTTAAATTATGTACACGTGTGATATACCATTTAAATAATTAAAATCGAAGAGTAAAGTTCGTTTTCTATTGTTTAATAGCTTTTGCTTTTGGAGTGTGGACGCGCACTTGGACATGGGCCGGTTTCACACCGGCTACAAAACGCCGACGAAACGCCGAACGTAACTTTTTGCACTCAGTCCAGCACAAATCGCCGACTGCTCGCCGGCTGTGGAGTTATTAACATTGGTGCGTTCACATGGAGTGGTAGTCTCCAAGTTTAAAGCCAGAACGCGCCACGAGCACGCGAGGGCCCAGTACTCGGAGCTTCTGTTGTCTGCTGCCGCTTGCCACGTCTCGACTATGTTCGAATACAAATGACTTGTTTTCACCTATGCTGTTTTGCTCTAAACAATGTACTCATTTGACAATGAAAGGTTCATACTCGAGGTGGAGATTAGGCCTGTGCGTGGAATCAAACAGTAAGTGAATATTCCAACAAGCATTTGAAATTCAATCAATGAAAGGATGCTGCTTCTGTAATGTATACAGATTATGAGCAAATGGAAGCTAAATTCAAGACAGATATAGAGTAGATTTAGAGTAGATATAGATAGAGTAGATCAAGTAGAATATTTATTTGTTTGTAAATAATAAAAATTGTATATTATTCAGTCAAACATCGGGAACTCAAGATCGAATTAATCAAAAACTATCTAATCACTTTTCTGCACCGTCTGATAACATGGAGAAGCATTATAGAAAATAAACATTCTTCATCATCCATTTTGTGTCGTCAACAAACGACTGCTGAATGACGGTTACTGAATTAAGGTAAGAAGAACTCCAGTAAAACGCCGAAACTGGCGTTTACCGTTTAAAAGGAACCCGCGATTACATTGCCATATCCAACAGCGTTTTCCAACGGTTCGTCTACCTATTGTGACCCGTGATACCTTGGTAACTACGACCCGTGGCACAGACTTAGATATTTAGGTTATACAAAAGGAATAGACTCGTACTATTAGAAATATCTATTTTAGCAATCCTTGAAAGTGATAAAAGTAATCCTTTCACATAGAAAATTTTATAATTTACGTATTTTTTTCCAAAAATGAGCTTCTAGGTTAACACTAGTACGCCATTGAGTAGATCACGGCATGTTTTAGCGTTAGCCTTTAAATATAACAATGGAGTTTTGTACTCATATCTTGAAATATTACTTTGCAGTGAGTATAGGTATGCAATAGCCTATCAAGTGATAGTAGTCTCTCCTAAAAATGCTTTTCTGTTTGGGGAAAGAATAGAGGATCATCGTTAACTTCCCTTTAGTCCTTGCCTTGTCTCGATATATCTATTATAAGTAACATTTATTAATTAGATAATTACTGCTTTTTTTCAAAAAACAGTAAATTTGCAGCAGACATATAACATTATGTTATATATTATACCATTATTAAGAGATATTTACCTGAATAAAATTAAAATTTTTTTTCCAATGTCTCAACTTAGGTCATTTAAAATCCTTAACTAAGTATGTTTGCTCTATTAGCAAACTGTATACTTTAAAAAGAGTTTAGTGAAATAACTTGAACCCAATAATTTTGTAATGAAACAAAAAAGGGACGGAAAATGCAATCTTAATTAATTATGCTACTAATTTATAATACCATTTAAAAATAATCCATGTTACAGAAACAAACTATTTTTATTGTTATAAAACGCTATATCCTTTTGGAAAAAAAATAATTGGTCATTAAATTTAATCTCATAGAAGAAGTAATTTAAAAATGGGTTAAAAAGAAAAAAATTATGAAAATCATTTCAAATATGCCAGGGTGAAACAATTAGTTTTATTCTTTCAAAATATATCTCTTGTGCATTTTGCTTTGTTTAACAGAAAAACAATGTGATTTTAATAAGATCATTATTTTATAGTGGTCGTTAAACCACCGCCATCGTGAGTATATTTTCTCCTTTTACAAAGATAAAGTTTCATATTTATAATTTTCTCAATACAATACACAATCGAAAAAAAACATTTATTAAAAAAACAATAAACACAACGCTAGTAGTTCTTGTCGGAACATGTATAAATAGAATTATATGTATATCAATATAACTAGGTAAAGTTATTAACATATACATAATGTATTTATAAACATAAAACATTTTGTAAAATATTAAAATAACTTTTAATTTACTACAGTGTTTTTTTTTAGTTTAAATTAGAGAGAGCGTTTACGTTATAACAACTTTATGCTATCGAAGTCCCAAAACATGAAAAGGTTAGTATTTAATAATTTCGAATAGTGTTGTTTATAATCACACAATATTTAAAATATTTACTTGTCATGAAATGTACATTTTCTCGTGACCCTGCATAATGAGACTTAGAGGTGTAAAATGTTGTTACAATCTTCCAACTTGACTTAAGCAAACTCATAAAATTCGATTTTGTAATATTTTGAGGTAAAATTTAATAACGATAGCTTCTAAAAGAAGCTCAACATATAATTTCGGTTAAATACTTTATAATCATGATGTTAGAAAAGTCTTAAGATCATTTCACAACATAGTCCTACCTACTGGAATAATTAAATTGTTATATTTTTATAACAGGTAAAATAATTCGTAAAATGAACTGACAATAAATATTTATAAATATGTTAGCCGAATCCCTATCAAGTATGGGACTAAGTTACAGTAATCACGTAACTAAGGCAAAGTATACATCAGAGCACGTGCCTGATATCTCTAATTTGCAAGGAACAATTAGCGCTTCAAAACTTGAGAAACATTTTACAATGTCGTGTAATATAAACGTGTTTATATTTTGTAAGCAATAGAAAGGTAGGTTTTTCTTTGATTTTGAAGTCATTAAATCAGAATATTATCACTTATTTACGAAAGAAGCTTCATTAAGTAGGATAGGGTCGTGTTCAAAAACTATGATCTGGCCGCTAGGGAATTATCATCAAGGGCTGATGTATTAGTCGCGTGTTGAGTAACATAAAACACTTAAAAACCAAAGGCAAGTTTTTTCTTGGCTCTAACACCAGCATTAGTCATTAGAGGTGTTGTGCCTCAACTACAGGATAGTAACAAACAAGTCATCGAGTAGTCGTCAAAACCCGAGCGCCTTCACTGAGTGACTATAAAGGAGATCCTAGTCGTTAAAACCATGCACGGCTAAGCATTTCCACAAAAAAAGAGGATTTCCATAATGATTTGTATGGAAGTAGGATTCTTCTAATTGATAGTGTGCCTGTTTTAGTGTGATTGCTCGCTAGGTCCCCCGAAGGTAAGATTGCTTGTTGGATTGTAAGCCTCCAAAATAATGACGAGCTTTCAAAAACAAAATATAGATAGTAGGTTATAAAAAATGATCGGGTTAGTTTCGTGTGTGCATGCATGTGAGCGTGCGTACATATGTGATAGTAATAAAAAAATGTCAGCAGTTCCTAATTTGTTTATTTATAGTAAGCAACGAATTTTACCAAGATATATCAAATTTTATAATCACACAAACTTATGTTTTTTTTAAGCACACATATACCTTCCTAAACTTCCAATTTAAATATCCCATCATATAGCACCAGTGAGTAAATAATAATATTTTATAAGATTATATCCCGGGGATATTATAGTAGGGTACTCACATTATTTATGCATGTATTTCTAAAAATATGACCCCAAATAAAAACGAATGAGTTATTGCCCATGAATGAATTAATGCTCTTGAAAATTAGTTACCAATAAAAACTAAATTTCAAATATGACGTTCTGTACTCTCGTAAACCTGGTAATAATTACTACAGTTATAAAATCAGTTCTTAGATAATATTATAAAATGTATTTCCGGTTTAGAAAAATCTTTAATTTAAATAAATATGTAAAAATTATTGTAATTAATATAATAATAGTCTGCTAGTTTTAAATAACTGTAAAAAAGTACCTATAAATGCTTGAAGGAGGAAACATTTTTAGAATTGGTCTGAATCCATTAAAATTGAAAATATTTCAAAAAAATTAAACTACCATTTTTAGACACCACTGTTCACAATTGTAAATTAAAAAACCCGACTTATTTAGTTATGTCAATATGCTTTTGAAAATCTTTTTGTTTTATAAATTCGTCTCTGTACTCAGTTCGGAATGACTGCCGTAAAACGCAAAACCTATTTACAGCCTCAGGAAATATAAATCTCTTGAAATCCTATTTTCAAAGCGAAAGGGCTTTATAGCTTTTGGAAAATGGAATCTATTATATACTCCTAAGTCCAACATGTTTGTCATAGCCGCCTGTTGTAACAACTTGCATCATGTAAGTTTTATAAGACAGAACAGTACACTGCTGATAATAGAAAAGTAGCATATTTTCATTTATTATTTAAATACTGATTTTGGAGGTTAATATAGATAATCTTATAAATCAACATTTTTATTTAATGAGCAGGATTAAATTAACAGTACTCTCTTAACAGTAACTGATAGGCCCATATTAGAATTGATGAATATTATCACATTAATTTCACGTTTTTGCAATTATTTTATTTTTACATTTTTAATAAACTTAGTAATTAAGAAAGCCTTCTGATTAATTTACTTATATAATTTTATATTTATTGTTTATTTGGAAAACGTGTGCATCACTTCATTGCGTTTTAATACTTCATTCGTTAGTTATTTACTGTTACAAAACATCCTGTACCATTTAATGACTTTCTATTTCATCAGCTGCAAAATTAAAATGTTACATTTGTATCCATATTCCTAATATATCATTATTATTTTCAAAATCTAAACTCAGACCTACTGCTTTTTTTGTTTAAACCAATTAATATAATTTAATTATTTTCTCTCTACAATGAAGAGCTATTAAATACTTATAAACGATGGTGGAATAACACTTAAACAATACTCAGTATAATATAGTTAGTCGCCTAGTTTGCGTTATTGTTTGGTCTTGCTCACGAAAAATACGACTTTAAAACTCACGATTTTTTTTCGCCAATCAGAATTACAACAAACGTTTGGCATCGCTTATAGGTCACGAGAAATATCAAAGGACCAAGCTCCCCTCTAGACTTTTAGAGTAGTGTGGGAGTCCGAAACCACAGTGCTCGTCGAACGTCGCTCCTATACGTATAGGTACGTTGCAACCACTTTATTTTGTACACTATTGTGTCTAGATGAAAGAGACTAATAGCTGCCTACCGTTATACGTTTACTAGTTGGCAAGCTCCTTACTAAAGTCGCTTGCTATGTCTCGTAAGTTATCCTCTCACGTATGTGCGGACCACGTAACCGTCATTTGGCCTTGGGAGATCGAAGTAGGCGAGACGGGAGGTAGATAAATATCGATGATACAATCGATGATAAATATCGATTAGCATCGTTATGAACTAACAAACAATCTTGAAATATGTGTAGACATATCGGATGCGGAAGCTGTTGGTGGATAAAACAATCTGAAGACGTAGCATGTTTTAAGAAGTGCTAGTATACTAGGAATCTCATGCGATCTCTCAGGTCAAAGTGCACGATTATGTGGTCTTCACTGTCCCATATTTATTTACAGTATTTACTCCCGACAAAATTTACTGAATTATTACTCATCTCTGCACCATTTTGCACTTGGGTTGATAAGGAGGCGGCTACTGGAATATATAGAGCAGCATTACAACAGTTAAGTGACTTTTAATGCTTGCTATATTAGGAGTCGGTATATGATTAGGTCTCTTTTCTATTCCTACGTATAATCCATCGCTCTTTCTTCCGCATGCTTTGACGCAACGTTTCCGATAGAAGTTAGTCCTACTTACATTTTATGAAATTTCTCTCGCAAGACATAATCTTACCTTTTATGGGCATTTATCAGCATACATGTATATATTTATATCTTTTCAACATCCAAATGCTTCAACAACTAATTATTATTATCGTCTAATTAATTTTAATGGCATTGTTCCAGGCATTGAATGGCATGAACTTGGTCCAGGCATTGTTTTAAACAATTCATAGAGATTACCTGTTGACCTACAATGTTTAATGGCTGCTGCTATATTAATTAGGCTTTAATAAACTTAATCAAGAATGTACCTAATATCTCGCTGCAGGTGATTTGCTATATTTACAGTTTTATATTTCCAACTATCCAACAAAACTCTTATTTCCTCTATCTGACAAAAACAACAAACTTATAAGCTTTATTTCTTTCAGACCTGACAGGTTCTATACAATATCTTGACAGTACCAGTTTGTAGAATAAATCTTCAGTCTGATTCTAGGATGCACTTATTTGACACTTCAATATGATATTCTAACATATTTCGACTGATCTCTGTTATTGACTAGAAACAAATCTGTGTAAAACAATGGACATTCAGATGAGTTGAAGTGAGTACGTAGGGTCAATAAAAATTTTTAAACCGTCGTTTTTAAACACAGCAATATAAAACAATTGAAGAGTTATTTTACTGTGTAGTTTTTTAACCTATTTCTAAACCTAAGAACACGTATAATTGTTTAACCTGTTGGGGTACTATATATCTGTCTACACGGTGTAACAGAACTTATGTACAGTACTGATGAATAAAAAATAAAATATATAAATACTTAATAGGAAACATAAAGGTAGCAAGGTAAGCTGCATATACAGTAAAACCTCTCTAATTTGTCCCCATCGGGAACGAGATTGTGACGAATTAGAGAAAAAGAAGAATTACGGAGGTCGGGAAATTGAGATCTAATTGTAGGTAAACATAGCACATAAATAGGTAAATAGGTATGTAATTTAATTGTTATTGTACTTACAGGATTTATGTCGACTGTAAACCCACCAACACTATTTCACAACTTGATAAAACCACTTGTACTTTGCAGTATAGATTCTATTTGTAAATACAGTACGTTAATATATTTTCGTTTTTCTTTAATTAACACGTCTATCGAAATCTACAATTTTTGCCTTGAGCTCTACAATTTTATTGCCTTTTTTCATTATATCATTTATGGTTGTCCTAGAATTTCCTAACGATAGCTAAACCGCAACTTCGTATATTCGTAATCGTTCTAAAATGTCATGTATCGTACTTATCAACGAAAGTTTTATAATTACCGCGTTTAGCCATTTTACACAACCTCACACACACCCACACACACACACATACACACACACACACACATACATACATATATATATATATATATTAAAACAACATAGGTTATTCAAATACAAGAATATTTATTATTTTATATCCAAAGCTTTTCGTTGGCAAACAGTACTAACAACATCAGGAATGAAAATTACATTCCTGATTGTAATTTTCATTCCTGATGATATTGGTACTGTTTGCCAACGAAAAGCTTTGGATATAAAATAATAAATATTCTTGGATTTGAATAACCTATGTTGTTTTAAATTATTAAACAAGAAAACCTATTTTATATATATATATAGTAACAGTTGAGTCGTTTTCCTGGGGTAAGTATTTATCAGGGCTTTATTAAAAATGTGTGTTAATTACTAATTAACAATTTAATTAACCTTACTTACCAGAGACTCCTAGTTCATAATAATGCCTTTCTGTAAACGATCTTCCGATATCATTGGAAGGTAGAACTAGGTTACTTAAAATGAAAATTGAAAGTTTGTAACGTTCTAGGTTACTTGTGAAATAAGAATTTAAATTTTTTAAAAACAAAATTAGACAATTTATTAATCAGTGACAAATTACAGTAGAACAAAAGACAGCAATGTGTCGAGTAATAATCTTTTAATTACTGCTAATTATTCCATACATTTTAATTACTTATTAACCTTTAAAATTATATTTATCGAGAAGATAGTAACTTAAGTTTTTCAATTAAATTTTTAGAAATGAATATTCAAAGGACAATTTCTACCGTTCATGTGTTAACCGTTTATCAATTAAAAATTCTGCAACTCAGTTAACATTAAAATACATTTTCTTTATTATCATCTTAAACGTACCTGTTTGTGTACATTACTTGTAAAACACTTTAAATACATCATTAATTATTGCACATCGCTTTTGGAATCACTATTCACTGCACATCGCTCCTGGAATCACAGCGCTCTTACACAAAAATTATATAAACTTTTATTTATTTGAAACACGTAAATAATCGCTTCTGACTTCTTCTTTAGCACGTTAATAAAATTTGGTACCGGCCTTGACATCTTAAATTTTGAATACTGGAAGCTTATAAATTTCTAGGTTACGTCCGAAAATGCCATCACGTCTGTTCTGTTCAAGAACCTCTGGAGAAGTGGGGCTTCTGCAAGGTCACGCCAACGGAATTTCCCACTCTTGGTTATTATTTCGAATTTTTTGATTGGTCCATCAGATCAGGCGATATCAGACCATGCTTACGTCACATGAGGTGATGTCAGTTAATTACCCTGAGTTACTAACTCGTACGATATTTTACATTTTTACCCGCTAGGGGCGCTACGGAACATACCCTAGAATTACAATTGTACAAAGAAAACAAAAAGTTTCTTTTATATTCGGACGATACAATTATTAAATAAAAATGAAGTATATAAATGAATTTATATGTAACACCTTATTTTTAAGAGTGTTACAATATATATATATATAACCAATATTTTATAAAATTATAAAATAAAGAAGGGAAACGAAAACTGAATTTTAGAATACAATTTGCATAAATAATCATGTTTTGTAATCATGTCTTACAAATAATTGTATTTTAAACGGTGTTTATGTTAGTAGTCACTGTTTGCTTGGGTATCAATCATTCTTCGTTATATTTTGGTGTAAATAGAATACAAGGGATATCAACTAACATTCTCATAAGTAGAAAAATATTTATACTATGTAGACGTACAATATTGACAGAAAAATTACATTTTCTCAAATTATTATTAAATAGTTATAGTCTTAAATAGATTCAATTAAAGTTGGCCTGTTGGCAATATAAAAATGTATATACTAGTAAATATCAAATTATATTTTGTTAGATATGTTCATGTGTATCAAAGCAGCATTGAATTTAATTATTTTGTAGTTTTTTTTTGTAGCTACACATATTTTTAATTAAATTACAGGTGTAGCAAATTATGAAATGAAGTAAGTGGAAAAGCGTTGTAGAGTTTATGACCCATGTAAATTAAATTTACGGTGTAATTAAAAGATCTGGTCTTACCTACGACCATTAAACATTTTCTAAATAGAGGGGAAATGAAAAGGATTACTACATTTTGGCAGATTTATTGTGAACATATATATTTGTTTGCACATGCAAAGTTAAGTTTGCGTAAACCAAAGCCATTTTACCGTAGGTGTTTTTTGGTGATTTACTTGGATATTGTTGTTGAGTGCGGTACGAAAATATATGGGAATATAAACGCACAAAATATTCTTACCAAGAAATGTGTTTGTAATTAGATAACTGGGTATTGTGTGTGTGTGTGTGTGTGTGTGTGTATGGGTGTGTGTGTGTGTGTGTGTGTGAGTGTGTGTGTGTGTATGTGTGTGTGTGTGTGTGTGTGTGTGTGTGTGTGTGTGTGTGTGTGTGTGTGTGTGTGTGTGTGTGTGTGTGTGTATGGGTGTGTGTGTGTGTGTTGTGTGTGTGTGTGAGTGTGTGTGTGTGTGTGTGTGTGTTTGTGTATGTGTGTGTGTGTGTGTGTGTGTGTGTGTGTGTGTGTGTGTGTGTGTGTGTATTTGTGTGTGTGTGTGTGTGTGTTCTATCACTTTATTACTAAACAAAGATAATGTGTTTTACAGTAATACATCAAATTTTACCCTTTCTACAAAATCATTGCAAGTGATCATTATTTTTATCACAGAGCAATCCCCGAAACTCAGATTCATTTAAACTGCAAAATAATTTACGTTCCAAATTGGTATGTGATTCTTTTATATTTATGAAATTTTAAATTTAAATTTTGTTTTTAAATTTCATATATTTTTCTTAATTTTCGTAAACCGTTTTTACTGTTAGGCATAGTTTTATAAAATATTTAATCGTGTATTTCTTTAAGATACAAGTTTATCAATTTAAAGTGTAAGCTATTAAAGGTTTTTCATTTCGATAAATAACACAGAATTATCATTTATCCTAGTAAATAATACCTGTCCTCAAAATTTATTTATTATTCTTATGCATATTCCATTACAAAAAAACCTAAATTTGTTTTTGTTTTCTCTGAAACTGGTTACTTTGGAAGGGAAACGTACATAAGATTAATGAAAGATATTTTGTATGAAGGATATAAATTTCACAACTCTTTCTAAAATAGTGGTTACCAATTATAAGTAAAAACTAGTACCTCTTCAATAACGGAAAGAAACTAATAATAAAATATGTGGCATCTAGAAATTACCAATTTTAGCAATTTGTCGTACTGGAATAAACTCAAATCCTAAGCAGTAAAGGAGTTAAATTATTTACAGCCTTCTCGGTTACAAGTTTCGTGTATGAAAATAAGTAATGATAGCATAATATAAGTTTTAAAACAAAAGTTTCACTCCAAATATTTCAATCGAAGTAGTCATTCAGAGGGAAACCAAACATGAACAGTTGATTGACAATCGAATAAACAAATAGAAGTTTAAACGAGCCCTCATATACAACATTATTTTTCAGACATAATACATTATTTCTAGAACAAGTTTTTTTAGTTTAGTAAACAATAATACGTGAAAATTTTTTTTCAAAAATGGAGTTTTATGGCAAAGACAAAATGTTTATATTTAAATATAAAATTGCTACAAATAATATAGTTTTCTACATTCCTTCGCATTAAAAATAATTGTGTTTTCCTCTAATATTTGGTTTTGCAGTTAAATAAATTTATACTGTGATAGTGTTTATATAATCTTAATAAATTGAAGTAGCATTGAATGTAAAAACGTCCAGTGTTTGTTAAAATTATTAATATTAAAAGATTATTTACAGGCACTTAAAATTTTAGAATCTATTTACACGAAAAGAAACAATCTAAACGTGTATGAACAATATTCGAGCTTACTTGTGAGTTAGTGTTACAAATACAAGAAATTTTTGCAACTCCCAATTAAAAATGCGTTTCAATGACATTATGTCAACATCGTCAGTGATTCTATCGCAAACATACAAATACAACTATAGAAATGGACCACAGCTTTTAATATATATATGTATATATATATATATATATATATATATATATATATATATATATAAATATATACATATATCACTGATAAATGATGACATAATGATTTTGATACGCGTTTGAGATATAGCTTTATAATTATGAGGTGTATATATTTCTTGTCTTAAAAAAACAGAATCTAAATAACAATTCTTTAAAAAATTAACAATAATTTAAATTAAATTGTATTCTAAAGGAAAAGAAATTAAAACCCGTAAAACCTAAAATGTACATATACTAGTTTTACATGGTAACTAATGTTAGGTCGTTTGTGATCATAAGATATCAATAAATGAACTGGGAATTTCAACTGAAGTAGAGCTAAATGGGGTTTTATGCTTAAGGCAGTTATCTAACACATTAACGCACTTCGATATGCCTTCAAATTTAGTTTCCAGTGGAATTGAATTCTATTGTATTTGTCCATGGCAGTTACCACCATTTTCTCCACTAAACGTTATTGGATATAAAGGAAAATTACATAAATGAATCTGAGTATTAATCTGGATATTGAATTCATTAAAGGGATTAAATAATGCGTTAGTATGTTTAATGTAACCTAAACAAAAATTTATAAATACTTTATTTGTATACAATGCAAAAACTTTCTTTCAATACTGTCGTTTAAAGAATGTATAACATACCGGAATATTCTTTTTTTCTGCACATTCTGATAATTTCTACTAATCTTGTTGTAAACACAGTTTACACAATATTTTTGTTTGAAACAATCAAATTTTAACCATAAATAAGTGAAAAAATCATTTACTATCGGGTCAAAAAGTGTTGATACACGAGTTTAAGCGTTTATTACAAGGCAACCGATATACATATTGTAATCCTCATTCAGGCATCTTGAAATATACATAAAAAGTAAAGACACAGCATACAAAATGTCTAATTTGTTTAAGAAATTGTAATTTTAAATAATGGAACATCGACATGTTTGTATATTTCAAGATGAATGAGGATGACAATATAGTTATCGAAACATTAATAAATTTTAAGTAAATGACACGTGAAACACGAAACAACCGAGTTTTTATTCAACAAAAAACATTTTGTTAGTGTACACATCATCATGAGTTAGTAATAACTAATTTTTCACAGCTCATTACATTTTCTTCGTTAAAATATTTTAATATTTTTAATAATATTTTTCCTTACCATGAATTATTTCCTTACTTTCTTGTCATGAATTATTCATCATCAAAAATTAAAATGTAGATCCATCACTTTATTTACACGACATTTGACTCTATAAATTATTCATTTTGTCTCTTCTCACAATCGTACATATCGGATTTACGTTATTATATAAATAACATTAAATTGAAAAGGGGCATAGCAAGTAGATTTTGGTTTAAGTTATTCCACCAATGAACAGCGGCAGACCACTCACTATAATGTGCAATTTTATAGCATTTTTCACATATTTAACCAAAAGCATGACATTGAAAAGAGACGTTAATTACGTTTCGTAGAGTTCAATATTGTTGTAAATATCACGAGCAGATTTTTAAGCTAACATTATTTTAAACCTAAATAGAATAGCCTTACTATCACTGTACTTGGCCAGAATAGAGAAAGAATTTCAACTAAAAACACAAATATTACCAACAACCATTTGTTAGACGTATATAAAGATGTTAAAACAAACATTTAATTTCATCATTATAACAGTTTCCTACATTAATTTATTAAATATGGTTTAAATGATTTAAAATTTATTTTTCAAGTTTATTTAATTTATACTCCTAAAAAGCATTTTTATATTTACAAAGTATATTAAAAAATTACATTCAGAAAACATCCTATCCAGAAAACATTATCATTCAAGGGTGAGTAATTATTTATAATACTTATTATATATATATATATATATATATATATATATATATATATATATATATAGTAACACTCCAAAAAATAACGTGTTACATATAAATTCATTTATATATTTAATTTTTATTTAATAATTGTATCTTCCCAATATAAAAGAAATTTTTTTTTCTTTGTACAATTTTAATTCTAGGGTAAGTTTCGTAGCGCCCCTAGCGGGTAAAAATGTAAAATATCGTACGAGTTAATTACTTGAGGTAATAACCAAAATCACACCATGTGACGTAAGCATGGTCTGATATCGCCTGATCTGATGCACCAATCAAAAAATTCGAAATAATAACCAAGGGTGGGAAATTCCGTTGGCGTGCCCTTGCAGCAGCCCCAGTCATGGCACTTTTCGGAAATTAAATTCGAACTTTGTAGCTTGCAGTATGCTAAATTCAAGGTGTCAAGGCTGGTACCAAAATTTATTATCGCAACTAAAGAAGAAGTCAGAAGCGATTATTATGTGTTCCAATGATGTAAAAGTTTACATCATTTTTATTTAAGAGCACTGATTCCAGGAGCGATGTGCAGTTATTAGTGTACAAAATCGATGTGCAATGTTTAATATGTGTTAAAAGTGTTTCACAAGTAATGTGCACAACCAGGTACGTTTTAGATAATAATAAAGAAAATGTATTTTAATGTTAACTAACTTGAGAATTATAAATGATAAACGGTTAACACATGAACGGTAGAAATTGTCCTTTGAATATTAATTTCTAAAAATTTAATTGGAAAACTTAAGTTACTACCTTCTCGGTATATATAAATTTTAAAGGTTAAAGTAATTAAAATGTATGGAATAATTAGCAGTAAATAAAAGTAAATTACTCGACACATTGGTGTCATTTGTTCTTTTGTAATTTGTCATCGATCAATAAGTTGTATAACTTTGTATTTTAAAAGCTTTAAATTTTCATTTCCCAAGTAACCTAGTGCGTTACAATATATATATATATATATATATATATATATATATATATATCTGTAGCATTGCAACACTGTTTTCTTGTATTCACTTATCACTTTCACTATATGTACTTAAACAAGAATCTTACTTGGTATAAATATGCGAGTTAACTTTCAAAGACTGATCTTGTCTCCGTCATCGGCCATACTGATCGGGGGTTGTAGTAGACTGCGGCTGTTAAATTTCCGTTGTCACAAGATGTGGTGTACTGTTATGTTCTATTTTCTATATTCACTGCACTTTGCGAGTCTTTTAAGCTTGTTTTGAGGTTAATTTTGTCTATTAGGTTGAATAATTTATCGTTTTTTGATTTTATTTGTATTTGTTCGTTAATGATATTATTTTTATGTTTATAAATTTGTAGTTAGTCCCAGATTGTCATTTTGAGGCCTTTTTGTACTTTTTTTTATTAGGTGCACGTTTTTTAAATTGGGGAATGTGTGTTTGTTTTTGATGGCGTGTGTGGCTAAGTTTGAGTTATAAGTTTCAGGTTTGATGTATGCATTGAGGTGTTATTGATATCTGTCTTTTAATTTATTTTTTGTTTGGCCTATGTATATTTTATTACAGTTTGGGCATTCGATTTTGTATATTCCGTTATTAAATGTGGGACATATTTTTTCCGGTAGGTTTATTTTATTGATTACGCTTCCTGTGTTTTTGTAAGCTATGTTGATATTATTATTTTCTAGTGTTTTAGTTATTCATTTAATGTTGTACCCTGTATATGTGAATGTGGCCCATTTTGTTGTTGTTTTTGGTTCGATTTTAGGTTGTTATAATGTATTTAGTATTTTAATTTATAATTTATCTCTAGTTTTTTATTCTATCCATTTGTTTGGGCTATTTGATATATTATTGGCTTTTCTTTGGTTTTTCTCATTATTTAGAGGCACCAATATATATAAACTTAGAGGCCTTTAAGAAATGGTTAAACAATATAATATATACATGGCGATAGCATATTCTAAAGCAAAAATATTCAGTAGGGCCAGACAACATATTAAAAAAATCGTGATGAATCAAAAAATCAACATATTTTCATTAAGTTGTGATCGAAGTAAGTTTATATTTAACATTAGGTTTTCCAATAATATAAAAATTACATATAAATTATTAACTTGATTTAAAGATATTAATTGTTATTTTAAAACAACTGGAAATTAAAATATAATACCAATGAATTGTCTACGTATTGTCTAACAAGACTTAAAACGTGTTTTTCATGCTTCTAGCCAAGTACAAGAGGTTCCTTCTCGTCTCTGGATTTTACTTAGAAATAGTAATTAAAGTGCTCAACCGACTGTAAACCTAACCTTGTGTGTTTTGTGTTGAGGTGTTTGTCTTACTACCCTAGAGATATTTGATGTCACATTTAATTTAATTAATTACGTTATATGTTGTAAAAGAAAGAGATAGAGACCTTTATTGTATTAGTACCAAAAATAAAATGAGCAAAAAATTATTAAATCGGTTACAGAAATATTCTCTACACGATTCGATTCCAATGCACCCGCCCATATTATATGAGAAAGAACTCTGTTATTTTAATAAAAACTCATTTAAAGAAATCCACTTTTGATAAAAAGGTAAGTATACATAGATAATGTACTTAAATATTAGCAAAAAAAATTATGAGACATACATAAATGAAAACAATTTAAATATCACAATATTAGTTATATTTAATAAGTAGAACATTTTTAATATATGGATCGATAGGTTCACATAATTATACTCTGAAATCACTGTCAGAACAAATATAAACAAATTTAAACCGATTCCTACTTAGGACAACAAAGACAAAATAATAAGTTTGCTACTTTTTATTGAAAAACTTCAATTCATGTAAATAAAGTAACATAATCAATGCATTAGTACAGCTGTTCTACCACATAACATTCGTATAACATAAAATCAGCAGTTTCATAAAATCATATGGTATCACTTATTTTAAGCCAAATGGAATAGAGTAACTATATTGAGTAGATTTCCTCTTTTGTGAAAGGTTTCCCTGCCATATAAAACAAAAATAATTTCAATAAATTTAATTAAAAATTACTATTTGAAAAAACTGAATTAACATCAAGTGTCTTCCACTTCTAGTATAAACAAATGTATTTCATTTGAGTGAATGAAAAAAATGATTTTATTAACGATTGAAAATTTATAGAAGATATATATAAATGTAGAGTGTGAGATAATAGTAGGAATTTAACATAAAAAGGTTGTCTTAGGTGGCCCCAATAACGCAGTGGTAGTTTGCACTACTTTAGTTGCGCGGTGTGAAAAACACATACATGAATGACGCAGATATAATTAATTATCAATTTGAGATCATTAAGTCAATGTGTAAAGTGTTATTATTATTATTATATATATATATATATATATATATACTTACAAGCCAACGAGCACTCTTGGCTGTTGAGTCATTTGGTGAAGCGTTGACCAGTATAGACGGACAAGTGGGTCATAATCATCTCCGGAATGGTCGAGCGCATTGCATTTCATCAGATGACCTGCATCCATCGTATCATGTCCACAGAGAGGATATTCCGGTGATGGGAGCACACCGATGCGATGTAGATGGGCGGTCATTTAGTCATGGCCGGTTTGCATTCTGAGCATGGCAACTCCTACAGCTCGTGGAAGTCTGTGGTCGATGGGCCCTGTGGTGATTAGGTTTTCATATTTTCTTCCTGCTGATTGCTGTGTGAAGTGCAGTTTGCTGGCCCGGTCGATAGTCGCATTGATGGGTTATATATATATATATATATATATATATATATATATATATATATATATATATATATATGTGTGTGTGTGTGTGTGTGTGTGTGTGTGTGTGTGTGTGCGTGTTGCAACGTCCCCCCCACCTTCCTCTGCCGTACCGTTTGCTGTTTGTTATATCCTTTCTTGCAGAATACCAAAGTTTTGTTGTTTACAAGAAAACTTATTTATAAACAACCAAAATCTGCCTATCACCCCGCTTGTAAGACCATGCTAAACTCCTTGAGTTAAGTGTATGTTTTCCGCTCGTAGGGCCAAGCCCTAAACAAGCCTATTCCCGCTGACTACTATTTAAAATACGTATAAACTCTCCCACATTAGTTTATCAATTGTGTATGGTCTAGGTATAGTCACACATGTCATTTTAATAGTCAGCTGGAAAGAAACACATTTAAAATAATACACAAAATAATCACAGAGTCTTACCACCTGATGATGATCTGCAGAGACAGCAAGCGAACGTGCAAAATATGATTGTGTTTAAAATTACCTATTTTAAAAGGCTCCTGTGTCCTTTTAAACACAATCTGCCAGTAGATAAATCTCTGGACTTTTATACAAAAAACCAACTAATCTTTAGGCTAGCTCATGAAGTTAGTTGAGAGAAACTCTTTAAAAACATTAGGCTTTAACTATTATCAATTAATGAAATTTAATTAAACTTGTTTACTGATTTAATAATCATTTTCATATTAGTTGGAAAAAGCTAAACAGTTTTTATTAATTGTTCGACACAGGATGAAATGCAAATACTTTTGATATTTATAACATATTTAATTCTATTTATTTAAATAAAAAAGAAAATTTATCCTTTTAAATACAACACAATTATATTAACAAAACAATTCACTGAGTAACTTGTTGTTTCTTATGCTTTAAAAACTTATAATTTGCATATAGATTGATTGCATTGACATAAACATAAAATTATTTTCCAAATTACACATTATAAAATTTATGTCCTATATTGAATTGGTAAATTCGTATTTTATGACGTTTAAATTTTAAATTTATAATATTCGAAAAATTCTCATTTCCTTAAAATAAATGGCTTATGGCCAAAAACCCTTCGTAAGTTTAATATTCATTATTTTAAATATTCTGATCACATAAATTCATTTTATTTAGCATACAATTTAATAAAATTTTATAAAGAGTGAAGTCATTGTTTTAGCTTGCAGATTTATTTGAATTTAATAAAATTAACTAACTAAATTTGACGTGAATGGTATCGAATAAAGAAAATGACTTGCCAAAGATGTTCCTGCCGGTCCTTGGAGTCCCTCGTCTGGATTCCCTGGACCTTGGACATCGGAAGTCGCCATCCCTGGTTTGTCGGTGGTGGTTTCCCTCTATTCCTGCGTCCTGGAGGCTGAGTCTGGAGCCTTCATCCTTTGGTAGTCCTGGATGTCGAAAACGCTGAGGTTTTGGTCCATCTGGCCTGGTGACGGTCCTACTCGCGGTCCAGCATAGCGTTCCGCGGCACCTCGTGTTAAAAATTTATTTCAGACTGTCTCTAAAGTCTTAGAGACCTAGTATATATAGCGGTGAATTTTATCTACCTCACCCCGCCTGCAATGCTTGCTATCTCTCGATTTATTCCTTGTACAGGCAAGTCGGGCAACGAATCTGTTTTAGCTTGCAGAGTTTAATTATTATTTTTGGAACACTGAAAAATGTCTATTTTATTTAAACTGCTGTAACGTTTTTGTTTCTTAAGTTTTTTGAATTTTGTTTTATCTAATGTTCCTTCAGGCTTATTCTGGTTCTTTTAAAATGTCGATGAAAGTTCTACGTGGTTTGGTTCTAAAGATAGCTTTTTTAAGCACTTAGAAAGTTTTCGCCTCACTCCCGATGCTCAAATTTAGTTAGTTATTACAAATTTATTTTATAATATTTTTTAATTTAGCTTAATTATTCTTTTTAAGGTATTATTTAATTTTCCACTCTTTATTATTTGTATAACTCCCTACTTGATTAATTTAAAAACGACTTTATTTCTTAAAAACAGGAAATTATTTATTTCATTTTTGCCACGGTATCTTAGACCGTTGCAAGTTCCCCGCTAGAGAGGTCAAAAATGTTTTTACTTTATTAAAATATTTTTAACCAATTCCTTATCTTACTCCTACTTAAACTATCTTATTCTATTACAAAAATTTCCTTAATATTAATCTCTTGTCTCTTGAGAAGTTTTCACCCTGAAACACTTCAAACACAAGTCATTAGCAATTTATTAGTCACTCCTGTCTACACTAAATTTTATTTTGTCAATTGACACATTGTTCACCACACTAATGGCTGTCATTTCCTTTATTTGTTTACCACGTCAATTTCATTTATATTAGTTATGGCTTTAAAAACAATGACTTCATAACAAGCCTACTTGCAATTAAAAACCTAACTAATTCTACCATATTATATTTTAAACATATTCCTTTTATATCTTAAGTATTACGTGTCATTGTGTCAGCTGTGGAAGTACAGTTTATCTAGCCGGGTTTGTTTATTTTCCGATAAACCTCTTGTCGTAATTACGTGAATTCCACATTCCATTCTACCTGGTAAGGTCAATGAGCTGGCTTGTAAACATTCTAATAAAGTACAACAACAATTCGACTTATCATGTTAAAACGACACGACCCTTGCCTTCAAATTCTCTAGTTTTATATTGTACAATTTATAAAACTGGCTTGTGTCTAGATTATCGAAGTCCATTTGATAAATCTCGATTGCTCCTGCTATTAATGCAAAGTCCTTATTGTTGCGACCTTGATCGTCAGTACACAAGTTTTCTTGTTTTATATTGCAAGTTCTGACCGCGTATTTGTTGTACAAATTATTAAAGTTCGCTTGCTATCTCCCTGATTGTTTCTTGATTTAACCGGCTTGTTTGATCTACGCAGTGGATGTAGCTCGGCAATGTTTGCTCAATACACACAGACTTCCTGAATAATCTTTTGTAATGTCTGAAATATTGGTTCAGTTATTAAATAGTTTGTTTTACCTTTTAACATTTGTCCCTTTACAGATAAGTAGCTAATCTTAAAGTTTAGATTTAGCCTTATTCAACTCCTGCTTATTCTTGTTTTTACTTTAAATCAGTTTGTCAATCATTCTGACAATTTTATTCCTGCCTAATTTCGCTTATCGCTCGCGTACTGGTTCTATTATTGAAGCAATATTCTAATTTGGCATTTCTGTTTTTTGGTTCATGATAAGTGTAAAGTTCACATTTTAGAATTCCTTTACTCGTCATAAAACCTTTTTAATGTCTTTAATGTCATATACTACTTTACAGAATGCATTATGAGATATTTTATAATTGTTAACACAGTTGATTTGATTAATTACTTGTAACAAATCAGGTTATTGTTCCTGGGTTTTTCCTCATATCCCGTAAACATTTCCCGTTAAACCTCTTTGGAATTTCCGTAGGACATTCTATTCACTTTGTCCTGCTTTAAATACATTCTGGTACGTCCGGCTTATTTTGTTGCAAGGAATGTTTTATAAAATCGTTCCCCGCCCGTCCACCGGATATTTCATTGTGCGGCCGTGTTTACAAACACTAGTGCCTAATCTTGAGCTCTTGTTTACATTTGTTCGACTTGCTGGGTCTTTCATTCAAAACATCTGAATACTTTATTATTAACTGTTGTAACATAGACAATTCTTGTTTATTTAAAGTACAGCGGTTATTATTGGTACTGCCTATCTTAATAGCATTTAGTTTAAAATATTTTTTACTCATCATAAAACTTTTTAATGTCTTTAATGTCATAGATGCCTCGGATTTTATTTGTAACCACGTTTGCAATTTCATAGGTTTTTCGACCCATTTTCCTTTTAATTTTATAAGGACCCTGGTACCTTAACAACAGCTTATCTGTCTCGTTCTTAGACACATCTGATCTATTGTGCCTAGTGATTAGGACTAAATCGCCCGGTTGAAACGACGTTTCTCGGTAGTTTATATTTTTCATAGCAGCCCGTCTTTCTCCCACTGTCCTGATGCGATCGAATACCTTCTGTAATGTTTCTCTTTGTGTCGCTTGTTCCGCATTTCTACAATCATCTGGCAGAAATCTCTCCCATATATATATCGGTACTTCCCCATGGTGTACCTGGATAGGTGAATATCCAGTTACTTCATGGGGAGTGATGTTAATTACCTGTTCCATATATGGTAGATATCTCATCCATGATGACTGCGCTTCATGACAATAGGTCCTAAGAATCCTGCCCAGATCTCGGTTTATTCTTTCGGCATGGTTTACTTGTGGATGCCTGACCGGAATTAATGTATGCTCAACACTGTTGTCGTGCATCCATAAATTCCATTGTCGAGACGTAAAGGCCGATCCGAAATCTGAGAGTATTTGCCTAGGCTTCCCTATTGTCTGAAAATAATGCGACAGTTTGGCGATTGTACTCGTCGTATTTGGGCGCTTGACTGCATATAATTTTACTAATTTCGAGAATACGTCTACAACAACTAAAATGTGCCTTGCACCTCCTGTGCTCCGGGGCAAAGGTCCTAAAAAATCGACAGCAACAATCTCTCCCGGCTGTTGTGTTAAAATGGGTTTCGTCCTTGCTTGCAAATATCGATTTGTTACTTTTGCAAACTGGCAGATCCGACATTTCCTAATGACATCCATGACTTGTTTATTTATATTCTTAATGTAAACATGTTTGTTTACCATTTTAACAATTTTATTTTTTCCTATATGTGCATATTGTTTGTGTACATGCTCTATAAATGGAACAATATTTTCTTTTGGCATCACAACCTTCGTTCTATTGTTTACAATTTTACATAATATATTGTTACAAATTTTATAATGATTAAACTGATTTATTTGATTTATTATATGAAACAGCTCAGGTTCTTGCTCCTGGACTTGTCTCATTTCCTTAAACATTTTTTGTATGATTGTAGGGCATTCTATCTTAATTTGTCCTATTTTAATTACATTTAAACCCTTTTGCCCGCTATTATTCCCCATATTAGTTTGATACATCCGACTTATAGTGTCGCAAGGAACGTTTTCTTTACCCGGACAGTGTCTCATTTTTGGCTGATATTCCTGTATCGCAAGAATCCACCTAGTTATGCGTGCATTGGTATAATTGCATGAATAAAGAAACTTTAGTGCTTTGTTGTCTGTAATGATAGTTAATGGTGCCCCTACTATCAATGGCCGAAACTTCTTTAGGCCATGCACGATTGCCAAAAGCTCCTTTTCGCACACTGTATACCCTAATTCCGCCTGTTTCAGTGTTCTCGATACAAAGCCTATTACCTGTAATCTGCCCTGTTGGTCTTCCTGGTACAGCTGACTTGCTATAGCGTTATCGCTCGCATCAGTTTGTAAAAACGTTCCCCGACCTTTCACCGGATGTGTCAAAGTAACTGCTTCCACAAACAGGTTTTTTACATTCTTAAATGCATCTTGCATTTCTATATCCCAAACCCAGGGTTGTCCTTTTCTTAATAGCTTCAACAGGGGTGAAGTTTCTCGGGCGTATTGACTTGTAAATCGCGAATAATAATTTACAAATCCTAAGAATGATTGTAATTGTTTCTTATTCTTAGGACTAGGAAAATCGCGAATCGCTTGTAGCTTATCTGGGTCAGTTTTTACCCCTTTCTGGTCAAAAATGTACCCTAAAAACTTCACTTCCTGTTGGCAGAACAATGTCTTATTGGGATTTATTGTTAAATTTCCCTCCCTGAATTTGGAAAATATTATATGCAAGTGCTCGAGGTGTTCCTCAAACGTCTCCGATAGACATAATAGGCCGTCAACATAGGCTAATATGTTGTCGCTTAATTCCACGCTAAGTGTTAAATCGACTGTTCTTACTAGGGCCGCTAGAGAATTCTGTAACCCGAATGGAACGACCTTAAAATTATACACCTTATTGTCGAATAAAAAGCCGGTATATTTCTTTGAATCGTGTGTCAATGGCACTTGCCAAAAACTTGATGTCATATCGATCTTCGAAATATACCGCTTATTCCTTCCTTTTCTTAGGATGTCGTCTATACTAGGTGCACTTTCATAATCGGGTACAGTTATCTCGTTTAATTTCCTAGCGTCTAAACAAAGTCGAACCGTATTGTCTGATTTTATGACAACAACCATAGGATTAACATACGGCGTCCTTGACCTCTCAATTATGTCATATCGGAGCATTTTATCGATTTCTTCCTGAACCTGTTTGCGGAAGTTCATTGGAATAGGATAGTTCCTGTTTACAAAAGTTGTGCCTTCCTTAATTTTGAGCGCATGTTTATATTTATTAGATCTACCTGGTTTTTCATTAAAAACGTCTGAATAACTGTTTATCAAGTCTTGTAACTTGGACATTTCTTGTTTGTTTAATATGCAATGATTATTTGTATTTTCCAACTTAACCATATTTAGTTTAAGATATGTTTTACGCGTTCTGGTTTTCTTTCTGCGCTTGGCATTACGCCATTGTGCGTAACCTCTGTATTTTATTTTTGTTTTTAATTTATTGTTACTTGGTTTATTTTGGTAATTTTGATACTGCTGAGATTTACTTTTAAATTTATTTTTAGCGAACAATTTGGACTTCGTTTCCAAACAAGATTGATTAGAATTAAAATGCTTCGGAATTCTTGTTAAGTCTAACTGATTAGTCTCCCGACAATTAGGTCTTTCCCTAACTTGTTGGAATTTTATTTGTTTCGGCTTGTAGCCACTTTTATTTAATTCGTCGAATCCTCCCTCGTCATTTTTTAATTTGTTTGTTGTAGGTTTGGTTAACCCATTTTTTGCTTTGTTTAATCCCGTTAGTTTACTTGATTCCGTTCTTTCACAGTTTAATAATTCGATCTCCCTTGAATATTCGCTTAATATGTTGTCTAAATTTTTGGTAATCTCATTTGTAACTTTTGTCGCTAATAATTGTTTTAATTTTATTGTTTGTTCCCCGCTTGTATCGTTGGAACATATTAAATTTTTAGTTATATTTTTGTTTACAGTCTGTTTACATTCTAGTTTGTCACCACCTAACTCGCACAAGGACCCATCTTCCTGACCCTTGCCCGTGAACAGCCCCGTCTGCTCGCTATCCACTATCGGACCCTCCAATGTCGGCTCTTCAGGTGTTACTTTGCCGTCGTTAATTGGTCCGCCTATACTAGGCGATTTTATTATATTTACTTTCTGTTCCCCGCTTGTATCGTCGGAACATAATACATTTTTGTTAATATTTTTGTTTATTACTTTATTAATCTTATTACATCCTATCTCTTGTCTTATATTATCTTTGTTATTATTTAATACTAGAAACTCCTGGTGCAGCAGATACCCATCAATCTCATACGTCATAAATGATCTCTCCATGTTTATTCGGGCTTTTAACGCACACAAAGTATTTGCTCCCAAGATGAGGTCAACCCGTAGATTGTCCACTATCAAGAAAACTAATTCCTTTGTGTGTCCGTTTAATGTTAGAGGTAGCATAGTTTGTAATTTGACTCGTTTACAGGTTGACCCTAATGCTGTGACTATCGCTACGTTAGCTATAGGTAGCTCATAGAATAAATTCCCGTTTTGTTTCAGCGCTATGTATTTTTCTGTTTTAATCACAGACATTTGGGCACCTGTATCAACTTGGGCAATTAACTTATGGTCTCTAATTTCGCACTCTATCACTGGACACTGGTCTACATTCTTCAGTTTTATAACTGAGTCAATTCCTTCCTCTAACAAATCGTCCCTAATAGACATGGAAAAACCGCCTAGGCTGATCTTATTATGATGGTAAACCGGCTTTTCCTTCGGTCTCTCGCTCTGAATTATTTTTGACTTCTTATTGCCTCGGATCTCTAACCTGGTTAACGTATCTCCCTGATTGTTGCCAGAGATCCTCATATTTAGTTTTTTGGCTTCTGGTCGCTTGGTCCGGGGATAGGCGATTTAGGATGAGGGTTTTTAGGATACTTGGTATTTTGGTAATTTGCGGTATCACCATGGGACCTTGGGTTAGGGTTAGGTTGTTGGTTTGGAGCAACCTGCCTCTGTTGACTTCTTTGAGCGTTCCCATTATCATTTCCATTGTCAGTAACGCTGTCTAGCTGTTGTAGGAAAACTATTGCTTGTTTAATATTACTTGTGGGGTTCCCCACACTAGCTAGCTGAACGTTACTCCCAAAATGTTTCATCAACATGAAAATTAGATGGTTCTCTGGGATTATCGGGTCTAAGTTTTTCGCCCTGTTTACCATCATAATAAAATACTCTGCCATAGAGTATGGTTCATTATTATGGTAGCGCCCTTGATTTATTTGTCTGCGTATCCGATCCTGCTGGCGATAACTCCAGAAATGCTCCGTGAATTCATGCCTGAGTTCAGAATAAGTTTCTGTGTTGTTCTTGATGGCTTTCCACCATGCATCCGCTGCCCCTTTCAAATATCGCTCACAATCCTTAATTTGGCAGTCTCGTCCATAGTATTGTCTATCTCGGTAAATAGGTCTTCTATTTCCCCTAGGAATGTCATTGGATCTTCTTTGTCATTCCCCCAGAACTCAATCCTACGGTACGTAGCCTCCCCGTTCCTGTCTATTACCCTTGGTAAGCAAACTTGTGTTACTATTCCTGCTCCAGCTGTTTGCTGTACTTTTGCCACTTGTTGCTTCATTGTTTTAAAGTCCTCTTGGATATTCTGTACTTTTTCATTTAATTTAGCCGTTTTTGTTTCTGTTTTAGTTTTCAGTCTCTCTATTTCCGTCTCATGTTCGTTTAACTTTTCGTATATGTGATTTGTCTTATTCTCATTTTCTTTTTGGTAGTCATCGAATTTTGACTGGAAAGCCTCCCATAAATGTCGTCTTTCCATTTTCTCTTCCTCCCTCTATCGTTTTTCTTTGTCTTCTCTCTCCTTCTCCCTTTGTTTTTCTTTGTCTTCTCTCTCCTTCTCTCTTTGTTTTGCTTCCTCCCTCTCTTCCTCTCTCAATCGTTTCTCTTCCGCCTTCTCTTTCTCTCTCAATTGTTTTCCTTCCTCTCTCCATTGTTTTTCTTTGTCTTCTCTCTCCTTCGCCCTTTGTTCTGCTTCCTCCCTCAATCGTTTCTCTTTGTCTTCTCTCTCCTTCTCTCTTTGTTTTGCTTCCGCCTTCTCTTTCTCTCGCTCTTCTTTATCTTTTTCTTCTTTTGTCTTGAAAAAGGCCATCAATTTATCTATCTCGGATTTAGACATTTTGATTTATTATTTATTATTCAATTAATTACTTATCCACTTATTCCTTTCTTTTTGATTTGCTTTAGGCCAGATGGTTCCTACCCGCTCTTTCGTTTAAATCTTTATTCAAATTCAGTTATTTATTTATTTTGTTTTCATTTGTACACTCTTGGATTCGTTCAATTTATATTATTATTTAAAAATTTAATTTCATTATTTAAAACATTCTGACTTCACTTATTTAAACAATCTCGATTTATTTCTATACTTTAACTATTTAATCTTGATATAGGGAACCTGTTCAGGCCCCACGTTGGGCGCCAATTCTTCAACGTCCCCCCCACCTTCCTCTGCCGTACCGTTTGCTGTTTGTTATATCATTTCTTGCAGAATACCAAAGTTTTGTTGTTTAAAAGAAAACTTATTAATAAACAACCAAAATCTGCCTATCACCCCGCTTGTAAGACCGTGCTAATCTCCCTGAGTTAAGTGTATGTTTCCCGCTCGTAGGGCCAAGCCCTAAACAAGCCTATTCCCACTGACTACTATTTAAAATACGTATAAACTCTCCCAAATTAGTTTATCAATTGTGTATGGTCTAGGTATAGTCACACATGTCATTTTAATAGTCAGCTGGAAAGAAACACATTTATAATAATACACAAAATAATCACAGAGTCTTACCACCTGATGATGATCTGCAGAGACAGCAAGGGAACGTGCAAAATATGATTGTGTTTAAAATTACCTATTTTAAAAGGCTCCTGTGTCCTTTTAAACACAATCTGCCAGTAGATAAATCTCTGGACTTTTATACAAAAAACCAACTAATCTTTAGACTAGCTCATGAAGTTAGTAGAGAGAAACTCTTTAAAATCATTAGGGTTTATCTATTATCATTTAATGAAATTTAATTAAATTTGTTTACTGATTTAATAATCATTTTCATATTAGTTGGAAAAAGCTAAACAGTTTTTATTAATTGTTCGACACAGGATGAAATGCAAATACTGTTGATTTTTATAACATATTTAATTCTATTTATTTAAATAAAAAAGAAAATTTATCCTTTTAAATACAACACAATTATATTAACAAAACAATTCACTAAGTGACTTGTTGTTTCTTATGCTTTAAAAACTTATAATTTGCATATAGATCAATTACATTGACATAAACATAAAATTATTTTCCAAATTACACATAATAAAAATTTATCTCCTATATTGAATTGGTAAATTCGTATTTTATGACACTTAATTTTTAAATTTATAATATTCGAAAAATTCTTATTTCCTTTAAAATAAATGGCTTATGGCCAAAAACCCTTCGTAAGTTTAATATTTATAATTTGAAATATTCTGATCACATAAATTCATTTTATTTAGCATACAATTTATTAAAATTTTATAAAGAGTGAAGTCATTGTTTAAGCTTGAATATTTGTTTGAATTTAATAAAATTAACTAACTAAATTTGACGTAATTGGTATCGAATAAAGAAAATGACTTGCCAAAGATGTTCCTGCCGGTCCTGGAGTCCCTCGTCTGGATTCCCTGGTCCTTGGACATCGGAAGTCGCCATCCCTGGTTCGTCGGTGGTGGTTTCCCTCTATTCCTGCGTCCTGGAGGCTGAGTCTGGAGCCTTCATCCCTTGGTAGTCCTGGACGTCGAAAGCGCTGAGGTTTGGTCCATCTGGCCTGGTGACGGTCCTACTCGCGGTCCAGCATAGCGTTCCGCGGCACCTCGTATTAAAATTTATTTCAGACTGTCTCTAAAGTCTTAGAGACCTAGTATATATAGCGGTGAATTTTACCTACCTCACCCCGCCTGCAATGCTTGCTATCTCTCAATTTATTCCTTGTACAGGCAAGTCGGGCAACGAATCTGTTTTAGCTTGCAGAGTTTGATTATTATTTTTGGAACACTGAAAAATGTCTATTTTATTTAAACTGCTGTAACTTTTTTGTTTCTTAAGTTTTTTGAATTTTGTTTTCTCTAATGTTCCTTCTAGCTTATTCTGGTTCTTTTAAAATGTCGATGAAAGTTCTACGTGGTTTGGTTCTAAAGATAGCTTTTTTAAGCACTTAGAAAGTTTTCGCCTCACTCCCGATGCTCAAATTTAGTTAGTTATTACAAATTTATTTTATAATATTTTTTAATTTAGCTTAATTATTCTTTTTAAGGTATTATTTAATTTTCCACTCTTTATTATTTGTATAACTCCCTACTTGATTAATTTAAAAACGACTTTATTTCTTAAAAACAGGATATTATTTATTTCCTATTTGCCACGGTATCTTAGACCGTTGCAGTGTGTGTGTGTGTGTGTGTGTGTGTGTGTGTGTATGTATGTATGTATGTATACAATAAAATCAAGAGTTTATATGTATAACTTTATATATTGATATAGGTAAACTAATTATATATATTATAAAATCTATAAGCGAAACAATGCATCACCCTTACATATAAAACTAAACCTCAAATAACATAGCTCAGTAAATAAAAATGACAGAATACATTTTAAATTAACAATTAACTACATCACATTATACTACGTAATACAAACAAAGATAAGTTCCAATTAAATAAATTAAACGATACGGGCAGCAATAAATTATTTATTGATAGATATGTTGCATTTTCATCGATAGTTTAAAGAACAATACAACATAATAAACGAAACTGTCAAGTCATTTGATAAGGACGTAATAAAAACGTGCCACACTTATACGTAAACAATCATAATTTAGTAATTCTCCACACAACAAATAAAAACCACATCATCGCTTACTAGAAAAATAAGAAGCTTACAAACAACCAAAACACAAATAAAAACATGTGTGGAGGAACAAACTCAACAAAAATCATATATACTTTTTGACCACTTTATAGAAATCCTGACATTAAATCTACAACGCTTTCAAACACATAGTATAGTTATTGATTAGATAGCTTAGCGCAAACACAATAGTTTTGTTTCAATAAGTCTTAGAAACAACAAAATTAAAATTAATGTACTTTAAAAATAAGTTTGTCATATGGTAATTTTTTTAGTGAAAATATATAACAATTCCTAGAAATGCCTTGTAGGAACATAGAATGGCATGCATGTAGATTATTATAATATAATACTTATATAATAGATTTAGATTATTACAAAACTCTTTTATTTGGATTAAATGGAAGAATAACACAAGTGGTGTAGATTTATAAAAGCATTTGTATATCAGACTGCCTTACGATAGAAGTACCTAAGGCGTGTATTTGATTAATAACTAGGTTCTCACTTCATATTCTTTTGTTTAACTGGGTTAGAGATATTTGTCTCCCGGTAAATGCTGTGAAAACACAATGCGATTGCTATAACAATATTACAAATTCTTTTATTTCAGTATTAAATTTATAGAAACATTTTGTGTTGTAATTTGCACGATTAGTTCAAAATAAAAACAAACTAATGGCAATACAAATATATAAGACTATTATTTGTGTACCAAGTATGTATTAGTTTTAATTGTTTTTCTTACTGTATAAAAGCTATATTTCCCTAATAACGTCCATGTAATAAACAGTTCGATCCATATTATAATTCAATAATAATAGATATAACAAGTAAACGTTTTAATTGTTACATTGTTATGAATAACTTAACTATATACAACATAAGGTTACACGTCACCTATTTAACTTCATGAATTATGCAGACGTAGATGGTGCTACAAGGTTATATTGTACATAGGCCTATACATGTAGTCAGAACATGTGAGCATTATCACTATAAATATTATTAGTTCCAGTGTAACATGAAGTAGAACATGGATTTGTAGTGTTCCTCAGAATATTATGCAAATGCAAGGTAATATATGAGGTTAGGTTTATTAATAATACCTGGCTCTCATCATTAAGTGAATTAATAGGGACAAAGTAATTTACCGTTTCATAAAAATTGTTTCGTGAAAGCCTAAGAAAGCTAACCATCTCTCAACATTGCACTTTAATGTTTCTAAAACATATAGAAACATTCTAATTAAATTCTATTTCCTTCTAATTATTCACAAGGTAAGTCAAATGTTTGAAGGTCCATTTTTTACTTTTCCGCATCGCATATTATTTCATTTAACTGTTTCCTTTTAGACGTGTAATAATTATTGCACGTTTGTTCTATTAACTATACATACACATACATACAAACACACACACACACACACACACACACACACACACACACACACACACGCACGCACACGTACACACCCACAAAAACAAACACACAAACACACACACACACACACACACACATATACATACACATACGCGCGCGCGCACACACACACAGCAAAATATACCCTGCTTTATCACTAACTTACATTTATTGGAAAATAATTTACAAATTTATTTAATTTTTTTTGTAGGCACATTTTCTGAATTTATTTATCCTTAAATTATTCTTTATAATGAAAAAGATAAGATCCAAAATGATAAGAAAAAGATGATTTAATTCAGTTCAATCTACCAACTATTTCACCCTAGAGACTTACATACTATTAATATTATTTTCATTAAAAAATTACATAATTTTTTACAGACAGTTAATTCTAAAAGGAATAAAAAAAAACAATATGTAAGCCTATATATCTCGACACCTTAATAAGACTATTGCTAAATTGGCTGACTTCAATAATATGTATATGTTTGAAATGTTGGAGTTTTGTTCCCCATGTGAGTCTTTCTGAACTTTTGGATACTTCCTTTGGGATGGTTTAGTTTTGTGATCGTTTGTACTGAAATCCTTACACAAGTTTTGGGAATCTACGTAAACATCATTCTTGTAATCTCTTGAAAAAAAAACAGATAGTGCGGTCAACGTATTTATTTCTATCAGTACATTCTAGCTTTGAAACTGGCTACATTTTCTAAGTAATGATTCTTTTTGAAACTGTAATTACGTTTGTGTGTCATTTTTAAAATAAGAGTTTACTTGGTGGCTCTTTCTTACCCACAAAACATCTACAATATATATAGTAGATATATACATACACATACGTAGTGAAAAATATATGTTGTTACTACAAGTACGGTTATATCGTAAGTAATACTTTGGAGTTGAATAAAATACTCACAGTATAACAATTTTATAAGTAAGTTTTAAAAATATTTAATTAAAGTTATTTGTATTTATTTAAAAACGATAATTTTTCCGTACGACGTAGGAAAAACATTTTTGAAGATACGACGGAAACAAAAAGGAAAGAATGAATGATATAGAGTAGGGAATAAACCGAAAAAAGGTATATTTAATAAATTCCTTAGACAATTTATTATGCGTTTATTTAACATAACAAATAAAAAATATATGACGATTCATTTACAGATTTACAATATATAGAAATTATTTTCGTATATAATTCCAAGAGGAATTAAAATAAAGAAATAAAAAAAAGCGAAATAATTAGATAATTAAACTAGTAAATGTCACAGCACATGAAATTATATTCGTATTTTTTATCATAAACAGTTTGTTATATAGTAGGAAAATATTTAATGGCTAAGAAAAGAATTAAAAAAATAACACCCAAAGAGTTTGAATAACTAGATACTAATACTAGATACTAAATACTAAAATATACTACATACAAATAAATGAGAGAAAAAATGCTTAGATTAAAACATCAACAAGTTTTATATTACAATAACTGACACGTTACTTTTATAGGTTTGAAATATATGGTTGAATACTCCTATTTATACCTAGTATATGTAAAATAGTTTAGTTAAATGCGCCCCTTGCTTTTAGTTTCATGCAAAAGTACTCCAATAATCCCAGGAAGGGGAAAATCATAATTTTATTGTTTTATATAATTAAAATAACAGAGATTTTTTTAAAAAGCATTTTAAGTTTATTTTTATTTTACTCCTTTAGATTTTGTATTGTCGTGGAAGATAAATGGGTCAATTGGGAAATGGGTGAGGAGTCAATTGTATGGATGAACTATCTACATCCAAATATATTAACTCTTTAATAGCTCATGAGTTGTGCTAAATATCATTATTTTTATTATATTTATTATTACTAATGATTACGCATTAGGATATACCCTAAATTGTATTACAAGATTAGAGCGAAATTAGTTCTCACTTTATAATTTGAGATAAAATCGTACTTTTCCTCTGTTGCATTGCCTTCGTCAAATTTCCCACATCTGACATTGATGTTCGTCAAAAAATAGGATTCTAATTTTGAACTTTAGCAGCTATAAATAAATAAGAATAAATACAGAAAACTTAATGTTATAAGAGTAAATCAAACGTTATAAAAAACGTTTAGAGTAATAACCAGCAAAGGACAAAATTAGAATATTAGGGTGATCACGAGGTTTTCTAGAAAGAATATAAACAAGGAACAAGTATGGTTTTCTAATATAAAGGAACAAATATGGCAATAGAATGTGGTTCTAACTAAACCTAACGACTCATTACGTGTGTAAAATGACTTTTTTCATTCCAAATTTGCCAGAACTCTTGATTGAAATCATCATTGTATTAGTTTATTCACTAATAAATATTAAATAAATGGAATATTTGTAATAAGTAACAAACAAGTAAATATTTGAACTATTTACTTTGAGCAGGTTCAATATCTACCTGACGATGCAAAATACTTTAACGTTAAGTGGAAATGAACAAGATATTTCTATATGTATCGATTTTAGAAATGTACTTGAACAAAATGTAATTGTTTCCTAACTTATCAATTAAATATAAATACAAAATGAAAATTATTCCAGTCACAAGTTTTAAGCAAATAGTGCTAATTATATGTAAATACTATCTTATCCGTGGTTACTTTTCCTTTTGCAATTTGTAGGCCAAATATGAACCTTTAGCTGGTGCCTATTCTCTTCAGATTCCCAGATTCTAGAGTTACTTTTCAAATATCAAATACTTTGTAACTGACAGTAAATACATGTTGCTCAAATGATGTGACAACATTTTGAATGTAAATTAATTGTAAAAAAAACTTTATATTAACTAAATTTTTAGCTTTAATTAAAATCATAAGAAAATCGAATTGATTACATTCCATTATACAAGAGCAATGAAGAGGCGTTTCAAAGCGCTACGCTCAATATATTTTTACATCTAAGGAAGAAAATGGCGGCGATGTTACACTTCAATAACAACCCTCGAAAATTAGTTGAATAAGAAGCTTTCCTTATTCTGGTTACCGTAAGAATTAGCGTAGGAATTGTTTACTTTCTAGAAGACAAAAATTTTAGGATTATCCTTTTCGTATTTTTTATGTCTATATGCAGTAATTTATCATGCATGTATGTATGATAAATGCATACATATACATGCACATACATCCACTATCGGTTAGTTTTCATAATGAGAAAATGTTTATGACAAACACACACATACACACACATACACACACACACACACACACACACACACACACACACACACACACACACAAACACACACACACCCATACACACCGTCTATATAGTCTACATAAGTATTACGGGCATAGCCGTATGTCCCCGGTGACAAGTTTATTAGTTTTATCCTTAAGCGGGCACAATAGCAACACCGATCTGGTAAAGTCTAGAACTTTCTATGAAGTGAAACAATTAGAAATTCGAAGTCATAAACTATTGTTTAAGTGATTAATAAGATTCAACCGAATTTATAGTACTATAAAATTCAAGAATTAGAAATTACTAGAAGAAATCAATATGAGTTATTGTTGGAAGCGGCAAGTCGATATGTAAAGATTTTGTTAGGCATAGAGGGAGGAGTCAGATTGTGTGATGTAGTGAAGGGAGTAAGATCAGACTGATGAACACGGCATTGTGAAATAGTGACGGCAAAGTTGTCATAGGCAGTGGTATGAGTCCCGAACTCCCTATTCTGACTGGCGTGAGACAAGGCGTCGCCCTGACTGCTACCATCTGCAATCTGGGTTTACATTGCGTTTTGAGGAGGATTAACGTTTCAGGGAATATCATGCATTCATGCAGTCAGATATGTGCATATACTGATGATATATGCTTAGTTGTCAGGAATATTCCATCGCTCAAAGAGACTTTTATTTAAATCAATAATGAAAGCAAAAAGTTAGGTCTCTGCATAAATGAGGGGAAAACTAAATATATGAGTACTAGCACTATAGATATCAATGGCTATTTCTTTGAAAAAGTAAAACGTTTCACATATTTGGACTCAGAAGTGAATGATGAAAATAAAACAATAAATGAAGTCCAAAAACGAATAATGGCAGCTAATAGAGCATACTTCGCAAATATAAAAATTTTTAAAAGTAGGCTATTCTCTGAAACCACTAAGGTACAAATCTATAAAACCTTAATTTGGCCAGTCCTAACGTATGGATTGGAGACGTGGCTTTTAACTACTGCTGAAAAATCAGTTGACATTGTTTGAGCGTAAGTTTTAGAGAAACATTTATGGTCGTCTAGAATGATTGGGTCACATCATAAGAATGCTCACCAATAGAATGTCAAACAAACTTTTACATGCCCCTATGATTGGCAAAAGAAAAGTTGGCCGATCAAGAAGATGTAGGCTACAAGACCTTGAGGAAGATTTAAGGGTACTCGGTATTACAGCATGGAAACAGAAGGCTAAAGACAGAAATACATGACGGGATATTGTTAAGGAAGCCAAGGCTCACCCCAGGCTGTAGCGCTACGTAGTAGTAGTAGTAGTAGGGAAGGGAGTAAAATGTCTAGTGACAGACTAACACAGGCTCAAAGGCGCCTTAGTTTTCTCTTCTTCACCCCCACATACGTGACTTTTGCCAGTTATTCTTGAGAGTTTGTCCAGGTAATCTTGAGAGCTTTGCGGTGACTATTGAGAGTTTTTCTCGCTACTATTGAGGGTTGCCATGTAATCTTGACTGTTTTGATAGGTACATTTGAATGTTTTTCCAAGTATTCTTGAGAGTTTTGCCAGGTAATCTTGAGTTTTGGGCCAGGTATTTTTGAGAGCTTTACTAATGTGGGTTTTACTCGATACTATTTAGGGTTGCCGTATAATCTTGAGAGTTCTGATAGGTACCCTTGAACCTTTTGCCACTATAATTAAAAGTTTCTCCAGATATTCTTGAGAGTTGTGCAAGCTGTACTTAAGGGTTTCCCAGGTTATTTGAGAGTTTTTCCAGGTATTCTTAGGAATTTTGCCAGCTACCACTGAGAGTTTTTCTCGTTACTCTTTAGGGTTGCCATGTACACTTGAACGTTTTGTCAGGTATAGCTTAGAGTTTTTCCAAGGCATTTTAGGAGAGTGTTGACAAGTATTCTTGAGAGCTTTTCCAGGAATTCTTGAGAGTTATGACAGGTAATCTTGAGAATTTGGCCAGGTTTCCTTGAATGTTTTGCCAGATACTCTTGAGAGGTTTGCCAGCTACTATTGATAGTTTTGATATCTACTCTTAAGTGGTTGTCATGCACAAGTAAGAGTTTTGCTAGGGATACATGGGTATTTTGCCAGCTATACTTGAAATTATTTCCGGGTACTCTTGACAGCTTTGTCGGGTATTCTTGAGAGTTTTCACCGGTAATCGTAAGAGATTTGAAAGGTAATCTTTGTAGTCTGGCCATGTATGTTTGAGAATTTTCCCTGGAATTCATGAGAGTTTGGCCGAATACTCTTGAGAGGATTGCCAGCTCCTTTTCAGAGTTTTGCTGCCTACTCTTAAGGGTTGTCACTTGAGAATTATTCCAGGTACGCATGTGTGTTTAGAAAGGAGTACTTGAGAGCTTTCCCAGGTACTATCGAGAGTTTTTCCAGGTAATCTTGAGAGTTTAGCGAGGTATTCTTGACAGTTTGGCCGGATACTCTTGAGAGCTTTGCAGCTACTATTGAGAATTTTATTCGCTACTCCAAATAGTTGTTATGTACACTTGAGTATTATGTTAGGTACTCTTGAGAGTTTTGCCAGGTATACTTGAGTGTTGATCGAGCTCTAAAGAGAGCTTTTCCAGGTACTAGTGAGAGTTTTGCTCGATACTCTTCAGTGTTTGCATCTACGCTTCAGGGTTTTGAGAGGTATATTTGAGTATTTTAACAGGTACTCTTGAGAGTTTTGCCAGGTATACTTGAGCGTTGATCGAGCTCTAAAGAGAGCTTTTCCAGGTACTAGTGAGAGTTTTGCTCGATACTCTTCAGTGTTTGCATCTACGCTTCAGGGTTTTGAGAGGTATATTTCAGTATTTTAGCAGGTACTCTTAAAAATTTTGATAAGTATACTTGAAGGGTTTGTCCATATAGTCTTGAGAGTTTATATCGATAATTTGGAGAGTTATACCACGTATTCTTGAAAGACTTGCCAGATACCCTTGAGATTTGTTTTCAGTATGTCTTGAAGTGACAGTGATACATTCGGATGAAGAAATTTGGATCCTTTTGGAAGACGTTGTTTCTTTTTCGCTCTTAATATATTTTTAGACGAGACTTTTCGAAAACCATAGATTATACATTGGGAATCTTTAACAACTCATTTTAATTTATTCTTCAAATCTCCGGAACTAATAAGTTTACCATTCAAAACTAACGAATAATTTTGAAAGAAAAAACTTCTAAAAGTTTTAGGTGCATCTTAAATAATTTTAATTTTTATAATTGGGAAATTAGGAGACGTACCTGGTTATAAAGATATTTTGAACTTAGACAGCCTTTGGTTTCGTGCTGCCAAAACACAAAATTTGATAGCTAAGCAATCACTCGGTTCTTTTTCAACATGCATATTTCACAGTCTAGAGTATTAAAACTTTCTGTAAAACAGCTCAACAAAGTTTAACCCATTAGAAGATTAAATTAGTATTAACTAGATACTATACATTTTATTACCAAATAATTGAAAGTTTACAATATTACCAAATAGCTATTTTTTACATTATATAAGGTAATGCAAATAGCCAATATCCTATATGTACCGAATTGATCGGCAGTTAATATACAGGAAACTATCGTGTGCCCCAAAATTGGTATGTTGTATGTGATTTCAAAGACTTTCCTGTCACTATATATGGAAATTACAATTTTATCAGGCTACAGATCACAATACAGGACTTCGGAATATTCAGGTTTTGCATTTAAAATGGTTTTGTAATTAACACATTTTTACAACTCAGTTGACTTTAAATACATACTTGACCTTATACAAACATTTAACTTTAAAAACGAGTATTTTTCTAATAAATTTGTATATATATATATATATATATATATATATATATATATATATATATATATATATATATATTTAAAGCCATTACTGGGACGTAAGTCGAGAATATTCGCTAAATTAGCATTTTACTACTAAACTATATCGAAATATTAACCGAATCTACAGTATTTATGTTTTATGATAAAATTTACATAGCGCTTGATTTGCATAAAGCTGTGTGGAACGTCGTTGTTTTTCATATATAACTTATAAACAAAAAAATAAATCTAGTCCACGCAAGTTTGGCAAACCAGAAAATAATTTTTAAAAGCCAAATTATTTAGATATCCTTCTAAATTTTAGTATTTAGGTTGGTTAAAAAAAAGTAATAATCACGCAGACAAATATTTCTTTGCTGCAATATGATAGCCCAAAACTAAAGATTGTGATGAGTCAGTTTTTAGCGAGGGGCTTTCCAGGATACTGTGGATGGAAATGCTTTAAAAAGTACATCTTGTAAAGGCGCAAAAGATTCAGGTAGATTCCAAACTAATTACTAAAAATGGTAACTAAATTATACTTCAGACTAAATTATTTAGAGGAAAACGAGAATAAATTGGCTGTAAACAAATAACAAAAACTAAATGGTCACTTTTATAACTAAATAATTAATTATTGAAAGGATATCTATGACACCTACGTAATTTATTTTCCAATTCAGTTTCAGCTTATAATGCAGGTTATAAATCATTAGGCGCTACCGTTTTGTTAACTGTGTTAACAACTCTATTAAAGACTTCCCTGTCACTATATATGGAAATTACAATTTTATCAGGCTACAGATCACAATACAGGACTTCGAAAAATTCAGGTTGCATTTAGATTGGTTTTGTAATTAACACATTTTTACAACTTAGTTGACTTTAAATACATACTTGACTAGACTCAAACATTGCTTTGAAAACGAGTAATTTATCAGCACCACTCCCTGAGTAATTTATCAGTAATTATCAGCACCACTCTCTTAGGATTTCAATCCAGGAAGTCCTCTTTACGTAATTGAAGCTACAAGTTTTTTAAACTTATTATTTGTCCTAGATAATCCTTTTTTGTATTTATATCGAATCATATTCCTTTTTTCATGCTCAGCAATACATATTTTCTTGTTGTTGTTTCTATCAATGGTATTCCACATTTATTTCTAATACCACATCTGAAATGATTAAATATTTTTCGGTTATAGAGTTCAGGTTTGAACACATGTTACAATACAGCGTAGAAAACCTAACAACGTCACATCTGCCTACTAAGAGTTCTTGTCTATGAAGGACTTTTTCCTTACTTCTATGAACTTGCTATTAATTTGTCGGAATCTAAAGGTAAAAATAATAATTTAATTATAATTAATTTTGTATGTAAGAATTGGCAAGTCGGAGTTTGTATTTGAAGTTTTAATTCAATGCATTTTAAAAAGAAAATATTTGAAAAATAATACTTTAATTTCACAGTTTTTCAATAATAATTCAATATCAATAAAAAATAATTTATTACCATATTTTATAAATTTAAATGTTATTGCTCGCGCTTTATTAAAATAAACTTTAAAAGAAAATTGTTGTTTCAAAGAATATCCTATTACTTCAACATTAATGATCAAAGCTCATTGTTACAAAAATCTGCCTCCTGCTATCTATAATGTTTCAATATCGCCCTTTCCCAATCACCCATGCCTTTGCGAAGTTTATTAAAAATTTAATGAAAATCTTATCAGATGTGTGCATAGTAAAATTAAATTTGCCCTTTATTTTCTTTCTTTTTGATTAATAACTTAATCCATGTCAATGTTCTCCTTGCTATATTATCTTCTTACGAAATATTTTAATGTAATTATAAAGTTTAGAATAAAGTAGTCATTGTGTGTGTTTAAAACGTTACATATAATAAATTTAAAATAATTGAAACACTTTAGCTTCACAAGAAAATTACGCCCTAACGATTAATGTTTTAAATATCGGATAAAACATTGACAAAAATTTCAAGAATTATAGGGGTTAATGAAAAACAATATTGTAAAAAAACAAAATTAATAACTCACCTTTTGTGGCATTTTGTTTTATAAATAAAATTGTCCTCATCAACCATTAAATATGTTGGAAAATATATGTAGAAGGGAAATATAATAGTGTTTATTATTATATAATGAACGTTAAAATCATACCTTGATTGTCCGCAAGGACAGGGGACGAAATGGTTCGACGAAGGGAACGTTAAAATCATACCTTGATTGTCCGCAAGGACAGGGGACGAAATGTTTCGACGAAGGAAACGTTAAAATCATACCTTGATTGTCCGCAAGGACAGGGGACGAAATGTTTCGACGAAGGGAACGTTAAAATCATATCTTGATTGTCCGCAAGGACAGGGGACGAAATGTTTCGACGAAGGGAACGTTAAAAAATAATACCCTCACGTGGTAAAGTAAATTTTATCAACAAATATTGCATGTCTGTGGGCCGTTGTTACAGTAATGTCTCAGTTAATTCAATTTTTGAAATTTAAAATATGTTTTTATATTTATTAGTCAGTAAAACTGAAAATTTTTGTAAAACATTCAGCAAGTGTATGAATCTCGAAGCTGTGACTGGAGGTGGGGAGCCAGCTGAAAACAATGTACGTCAACTACTGGAGAAAATAAACCGCAAGGGAGGCGAAGTTAAAACATAACTTTTTTCCAACGCCTGTTAAAGCGTTGCGTTCACGAAAAATTGGACTTGGATAGGGTCAACATAGGAAATAGTAGAGTTGTTCACTAAAAACGTCCTTTGGTGATAGATTTCATTGCTCCAGTGAAGGAAAGGCCCCAGGTATAAAACAATTGATAGGCCTAAACATATTTGACTAATAGCGTGGAAAAGGAAAGTCATGGAAAGAAATGGACTAGAAAATATTGTTTAGGTATGACGAATTATTACACAAGAAAAATAATAATGCTGTAGATATTATTACAAGAACAAAAATACGTAAATACAATGAATTTAATGGAAATTTAAAAATTATCATTTTCAATTAAAAGGGAAGAATTGAAAGAATTTTAATGGAAATTTAATACTTTAAAAGAAAAGTGAATAATTCACTAAATTCTTTAAGTTTCAGTAATAAATTAAAAGTCAAGTTATTTTAAAATTCTTTCTGTGAAGGAATTTCATTTGGCAGTAGTGATGTAAGGCGGGTCTACGCAAAGAAGTTAATTTTTCTTGCAATTTATTAATAATAGCAACTTTGTTGTTACTTGTTCGATTTGGGTCACAGTATAATTTCATTAATCTATTTATATTCGCGCAACACATGATCAGAAAACAGACAGGTTTATTGTGACGTGTAGTATATATTGATACTGACAATTTTGTTAAAGAGTTTATCTCTTTGACAGTTTCATAATTTTGTAAATTAACAAATATTAAAGCAATATAATCAGCAACATTTCCAGTGTTTCTATTATTAATGGTTTTATGCATTATATATTTCAAATAATTTGCCTTAAGTCATTTCTTAAATTATGTACACGTGTGATATACCATTTAAATAATTAAAATCGACGAGTAAAGTTCGTATTTTATTGTTTAATAGCTTTTGCTTGTGGAGTGTGGAAGCGCACTTGGACTTGTGCCGGTTTCACACCGGCCACAAAACGCCGACGAAACGCCGAACGTAACTTTTTGCACTCAGTCCAGCACAAATCGCCGACTGCTCGCCGGCTGTGGTGTTATAAACATTGGTGCGTTACATGGAGTGGTAGTTTCCAAGTTTAAAGCCAGAACGCGCCACGAGCGCTTGCGAGGGCCCTGTACTCGGAGCTTCTGTTCTCTGCTGCCGCTTGCCACGTCTCGACTATGTTCGAATACAAATGACTTGTTTTCACCTATGCTGTTTTGCTCTAAACAATGTACTCATTTGACAATGAACGGTTCATAATCGAGGTGGAGATTAGGCCTGTGCGTGGAATCAAACAGTAAGTGAATATTCCAACAAGCATTAGAAATTCAATCAATGAAAGGATGCTGCTTCTGCAATGTATACAGATTATGAGCAAATGGAGTCTAAATTCAAGACAGATATAGAGTAGATTTAGAGTAGATATAGATAGAGTAGATCAAGTAGAATATTTATTTGTTTGTAAATAATAAAAATTATATATTATTCAGTCAAACATCGGGAACTCAAGATCGGATTAACCCAAAACTGTCTAATCACTTTTCTGCACCGTCTGATAACATGGAGAAGCATTATAGAAAATAAACATTCTTCATCATCCATTTTGTGTCGTCAACAAACGACTGCTGAATGACGGTTACTGAATTAAGGTGAGAAGAACTCCAGTAAAACGCCGAAACTGGCGTTTACCGTTTAAAAGGAACCAGCGATTACATTGCCATATCCAACAGCGTTTTCCAACGGTTCGTCTACCTATTGTGACCCGTGATACCGTGGTAACTACGACCCGTGGCACAGACTTAGATATTTAGGTTATACAAAAGGAATAGACTAGTACTATTAGAAATATCTATGTTAGCAATCCTTGAAAGTGATAAAAGTAATCCTTTCACATAGAAAATTTTATAATTTACGTATATTTTTCCAAAAATGAGCTTCTAGGTTAACACTAGTAGGCCTACGCCATTGAGTAGATCACGGCATGTTTTAGCGTTATCCTTTAAATATAACAATGGAGTTTTGTACTCATATCTTGAAATATAACTTTGCAGTGAGTATAGGTATGCAATAGCCTATCAGGTGATAATAGTCTCTCCTAAAAATGCTTTTCTGTTTGGGGAAAGAATAGAGGATCATCGTTAACTTCCCTTTAGTCCTTGCCTTGTCTCGATATATCTATTATAAGTAACATTTATTAATTAGATAATTACTGCTTTTTTTCAAAAACAGTAAATTTGCAGCAGAAATATAACATTATGTTATATATAATACCATTATTAAGAGATATTTACCTGAATAAAATTAAAAAATTTTGTCCAATGTCTCAACTTAGGTCATTTAAAATCCTTAACTAAGTATGTTTGCTCTATTAGCAAACTGTATACTTTAAAAAGAGTTTAGTGAAATAACTTGAACCCAATAATTTTGTAATGAAACAAAAAAGGGACGGAAAATGCAATCATAATCATTATGCTACTAATTTATAATACCATTTAGAAATAATCCATGTTACAGAAACAAACTATTTTTATTGTTATAAAACGCTATATTCTTTTGGAAAAAAATAATTGGTCATTAAATTTAATCTCATAGAAGAAGTAATTTAAAAATGGGTTAAAAAGAAGGGATTTATAGAAATCTTTTCAAATATGCCAGGGTGAAACAATTAGTTTTATTCTATAAAAATATATCTCTTGTGCATTTTGCTTTGTTTAACAGAAAAACAATGTGATTTTAATAAGATCATTATTTTATAGTAGTCGTTAAACCACCGCCATTGTGAGTATATTTTCTCCTTTTACAAAGATAAAGTTTCATATTTATAATTTTCTCAATACAATACACAATCGAAAAAAACATTTATTAAAAAAACAATAAACACAACGCTAGTAGTTCTTGTCGGAACATGTATAAATAGAATTATATGTATATCAATATAACTAGGTAAAGTTATTAACATATACATAATGTATTTATAAACATAAAACTTTTTTGTAAAATATTAAAATAACTTTTAATTTACTACAGTGTTTTTTTTTAGTTTAAATTGGAGAGAGCGTTTAAGTTATAACAACTTTATGCTATCGAAGTCCCAAAACATGAAAAGGTTAGTATTTAATAATTTCGAATAGTGTTGTTTATAATCACACAATATTTAAAATATTTACTTGTCATGAAATGTAAATTTTCTCGTGACCCTGCATAATGAGACTTAGAGGTGTAAAATGTTGATACAATCTTCCAACTTAACTTAAGCAAACTCATAAAATTCGATTTTGTAATATTTTGAGGTAAAATTTAGTAACGATAGCTTCTAAAAGAAGCTCAACATATAATTTCGGTTAAATACTTTATAATCATGATGTTAGAAAAGTCTTAAGATCATTTCACAACATAGGCCTACCTACTGGAATAATTAAATTGTTATGGTCTTATAACAGGTAAAATAATTCGTAAAATGAACTGACAATAAATACTTATAAATATGTTAGCCGAATCCCTATCAAGTATGGGAATAAGTTACAGTAATCACGTAACTAAGGCAAAGTATACATCAGAGCACGTGCCTGACATCTCTAATTTGCAAGGAACAATTAGCGCTTCAAAACTTGAGAAACATTTTACAATGTCGTGTAATATAAACGTGTTTATATTTTGTGTGCAATAGAAAGGTAGGTTTTTCTTTGTTTTTGAAGACATTTAATGAGAATATTATCACTTATTTACGAAAGAAGCTTCATTAAGTAGGATAGGGTCGTGTTCAAAAACTATGATCTGGCCGCTAGGGAATTCTCATCAAGGGCTGATGTATTAGTCGAGTTTTGAGTAACATAAAACACATTAAAACCAAAGGCAAGTTTTTTCTTGGCTCTAACACCAGCATTAGTCATTAGAGGTGTTGTGCCTCAACTATAGGATAGTAACAAACAAGTCATCGAGTAGCCGTCAAAACCCGAGCGCCTTCACTGAGTGTCTATAAAGGAAATCCTAGTCGTTAAAACCATGCACGGCTAAGCATTTCCACAAAAAAAGAGGATTTCCATAATGATTTGTATGGAAGTAGGATTCTTCTAATTGATAGTGTGGCTGTTTTAGTGTGATTGCTCGCTAGGTCCCCCGAAGGTAAGATTGCTTGTTGGATTGTAAGCCTCCAAAATAATGACGAGCTTTCAAAAATAAAATATAGATATTAGGTTATAAAAAATGATCGGGTTCGTTTCGTGTGTGCATGCATGTGAGCGTGCGTACATATGTGATAGTAATAAAAAAATGTCAGCAGTTCCTAATTTTTTAATTTATAGTAAGCAACGAATTTTACCAAGATATATCAAATTTTATAATCAAACAAACTTATGTTTTTTTTAAGCACACATCTAGCTTTCTAAATTTCCAATTTAAATATCCCATCATATAGCACCAGTGGGTAAATAATAATATTTTATAAGATTATATCCCGGGGATATTATAGTAGGGTACTCACATTATTTATGCATGTATTTCTAAAAATATGACCCCAAATAAAAACGAATGAGTTATTGCCCATGAATGAATTAATGCTCTTGAAAATTAGTTACCAATAAAAACTAAATTTCAAATATGACGTTCTGTACTCTCGTAAACCTGGTAATAATTACTACAGTTACAAAATCAGTTCTTAGATAATATTATAAAATGTATTTACTGTTTAGAAAAATCTTTAATTTAAATAAATATGTAAAAATTATTGTAATTAATATAATAATAGTCTGCTAGTTTTAAATAACTGTAAAAAAGTACCTATAAATGCTTGAAGGAGGAAACCTTTTTAGAATTGGTCTGAAACCATTAAAATTGAAAATATTTCAAAAAAATAAAACCCCCATTTTTAGACACCACTGTTCACAATTGTAAATTAAAAAACCCGTCTTATTTAGTTATGTCAATATGCTTCTGAAATTCTTTTTGTTTTTTAAATTCGTCTCTGTACTCAGTTCGGAATGACTGCCGTAAAACGCAAAACCTATTTACAGCCTCAGGAAATATAAATCTCTTGAAATCCTATTTTCAAAGCGAAAGGGCTTTATAGCTTTTGGAAAATGGAATCTATTATATACTCCTAAGTCCAACATGTTTGTCATAGCCGCTTGTTGTAACAACTTGCATCATGTAAGTTTTATAAGACAGAACAGTACACTGCTGATAATAGAAAGGTAGCATACTTTCATTTATTATTTAAATACTGATTTTGGAGGTTAATATAGATAATCTTATAAATCAACATTTTTATTTAATGAGCAGGATTAAATTAACAGTACTCTCTTAACAGTAACAGATAGGCCATATTAGAATTGATGAATATTATCACATTAATTACACGTTTTTGCAATTATTTTATTTTTACATTTATTAATAAACTTAGTAATTAAGAAAGCCTTCTGATTAGTTTACTTATATAATTTTATATTTATTGTTTATTTGTAAAACGTGTGCATCACTTCATTGCGTTTTAATACTTCATTCGTTACTTATTTACTGTTACAAAAACATTCTATACCATTTAATGACTTTTTTTTTCATCAGCTGCAAAATTAAAATGTTACATTTGTATCTATATTCCTAATATATCATTATTATTTTCAAAATCTAAACTCAGACCTACTGCTTTCTTTGTTTAAACTAATTAATATAATTTAATTATTTTCTCTCTACAATAAAGAGCTATTAAATACTTATACACGATGGTGGAATAACACTTAAACAATACTCAATATAATATAGTTAGTCGCCTAGTTTGGGTTATTGTTTGGTCTTGCTCATGAAAAATACGACTTTAAAACTCACGAATTTTTTTCGTCAATCAGAATTACAACAAACGTTTGGCATCACTTATAGGTCACGAGAAATATCAAGGGACGAAGCTCCCCTCTAGACTTTTAGAGTAGTGTGGGAGTCCGAAACCACAGTGCTCGTCGAACGTCGCCCCTATACGTATAGGTACGTTGCAACCACTTTATTTTGTACACTATTGTGTCTAGATGAAAGAGACTAATAGCTGCCTACCGTTATACGTTTACTAGTTGGCAAGCTCCTTACTAAAGTCGCTTGCTATGTCTCGTAAGTTATCCTCTCACGTATGTGCGGACCACGTAAAACCGTCATTTAGCCTTGGGAGATCGAAGTAGGCGAGACGGGAGGTAGATAAATATCGATGATACAATCGATGATAAATATCGATTAGCATCGTTATGAACTAACAAACAATCTTGAAATATGTGTAGGCATATCGGATGCGGAAGCTGTTGGTGTATAAAAATTTCTGAAGACGTAGCATGTTTTAAGAAGTGCTAGTATACTAGGAATCTCATGCGATCTCTCAGGTCAAAGTGCACGATTATGTGGTCTTCACTGTCCCATATTTATTTACAGTATTTACTCCCGACAAAATTTACTGAATTAATACTCATCTCTGCACCATTTTGCACTTGGGTTGATAAGGAGGCGGCTACTGGAATATATAGAGCAGCATTACAACAGATAAGTGACTTTTAATGCTTGCTATATTAGGAGTCGGTAGATAATTAGGTCTCTTTTCTATTCCTACCTATAATCCATCGCTCTTTCTTCCGCATGCTTTGACGCAACGTTTCCGATAGAAGTTAGTCCTACTTACATTTTATGAAATTTCTCTCGCAAGATATATTCTTACCTTTCATGTGCATTTATCAGCAAACATACCAATATTTATAATATCTTTTCAACATCCAAATGCTTCAACAACTAATTAATATTATCGTCTAATTAATTTTAATGGCATTGTTCCAGGCATTGAATGGCATGAACTTGGTCCAGGCATTGTTTTAAACAATTCATAGAGATTACAGATTACCTGTTGACCTAAAATGTTTAATGGATGCTGCTATTATAATTTATAATTATAGGCTTTAATAAACCTAATCAAGAATGTACCTAATATCTCGCTGCAGGTGATTTGCTATATTTACAGTTTTATATTTCTAACTATCCAACAAAACTCGTATTTCCTCTATCTGACAAAAACAACAAACTTACAAGCTTTATTTCTTTCAGATCTGACAAGTTTTATACAATATCTTGACAGTTCCAGTTTGTAAAATAAATCTTCAGTCTGATTCTAGGATGCACTTATTTGACACTTCAATATGATATTCTAACATATTTAGACTGATCTCTGTTATTGACTAGAAACAAATCTGTGTAAAACAATGGACGAATGTCCAATGGATGAGATGAAGTGAGTACAAAGGGTCGATAAAAGTTTTTAAACCGTCGTTTTTAAACACAGCAATATAAAACAATTGGAGAGTTATTTTACTGTGTAGTTTTTTAACCTATTTCTAAACCTACGGGGTACTATGTATTTTATGCTATCTCTCTACACGGTGTAACAGAACTTATGTACAGTACTGATGAATAA
>JBAIZL010000001.1:373132545-373147545 GCA_036971475.1 Prosapia bicincta
CGGCCCTGATCCAGTGCTCACAGTGTCTTTCAGCCATCCACCTTCGCACTGTCATCTTGACCATGGATTTGGAAATACCTACCGCAGGTTCCGGTCCAATCAGGGGAGTCGAAGACCCCTCCCTGGCCAGCACATCTGCGGCTTCATTTCCAAGTATTCCCCTTTGCCCTGGCACCCAACCTATCTTGATTTGATTGTGCCTTGCCAGAGCTTGTAGGTTAATTAGGCACTCCCTGACTATGGCCGAGGTGACCACGAGTCCGTTTAGTGCCTTAATTGCTGCCTGACTGTCGGAGAAAATAGCAATCTGGGTCCCGTGTGTTTCCCTTCTCGCTATCTCTCCCAGACAGGCATTTATAGCATATACTTCGGCCTGAAAGACAGAGGTATGCCTCCCCAAGGAAAAAACTAGTTCTACCCTTGGGTTTTTACAATACACCCCCGCTCCAGTGCCGAAGTCCATCCTGGAGCCATCTGTGTACCAGATCTGAGCTCCCGATGTTAATGTCCCAGACCATTCCATCATAGTTTGGTAGACCTGGTCAGGTGCAAACATTCGAGTAATGTGGTCGCTGCCCATTTCCAAGACGGGTTCTTTGACCACGCACTCGATACTCATATGTCCCGAGATATCTGGGAGGTTAGCCCAGTTGCTCGAGTTGCGCAATCTCCATGCCGCCAGCCTCGCCTCTCCCCTAAAGACAAGCTCAAGGGGAGGGAGGTTAAGCATTACTTCCATTGCTGCACCTGGTGTAGTTGACATCGCTCCCAGTGTGCACAGACAGGCCAATCTCTGGATAGAGCTCAGTTTAGCTCTTGTCTGTGCCTGGTTGGCCTTTGTCCACCACACCAGAGCTCCATAGGTAATCATAGGTCTTATCACCCTCAGATACATCCAGTGCATCATTGATGGCTTCAGTCCCCATTTCTTACCCACCATTCTTCTCACAGTCATCAGTGCCCTTTTGGCCCTGTTAACTGTCCTCTCAAGATGTGGATTCCAGGTGAGTTTCCTGTCCAGAGTAACTCCCAGGTACTTCACCTCCCCCACAAACTCAAGGTATTCACCAAACAAGCGGGGCATCCTGGTCGTCAGATCTTTTCTCTGTCTGGTGAAGTTAATGAGAGCAGTCTTTTTTGGAATTACCCTAAGGTTCTCCTTTTTACACCACTCTTCAATCAGTCGTAGAGGATTTCTGATTACCTCAAGGACTGTATCAGGGAATCTGCCCAGGATCAGAACAACTATGTCGTCCGCATATCCTAGACAGAAGTACCCCTGTTCATTCAAGGGTTAAATAAGGTTGTCAACCACTAGGCACCACAACAGAGGAGAGAGAACCCCCCCTGTGCACAGCCCAGACTTGTCTCCGCCCTTCTGACCTCCCCTGCCACCTCTACAGAAATGCTTCTGTTTGTTAACATGGAACTCATCCAACCACAAGTGGTTGCATCCACTCCATGACGTCTTGCACCACTTACCATCGTCTCCCCTGAGGGGTTATTGAAAGCCCCTTCAATGTCGAGGAAGGCACCTATGGCACAACCTTTCTTGGCGATCATTTGCTCAATCCTACCAACCACTTGATGGAGAGCTCCCTCGCAGGATTTCCCCGGTTGATAAGCATACTGGTTCCAATGCAGTGGTTTTATAGCCAAAGCACCCCCCCCCCTAATATGCCTATCAACCAGTTTTTCAAGTCCCTTAAGAACAAAGGACGAGAGTGTAATAGGTCTGTATCCTTTCCCTTCCGATTGATTACCGGTGGGCTTAGGTATAAAGACCACCTTACTAGCTTTCCAGGCTGCCGGCACATGCCCTAAAGCAATGCTTAGCCTGTATAATTTAGTAAGTACCATTACCAGCAAATCCATTCCCTGCTGCAGCAGCACAGGATAGATCCCATCTGGTCCTGGAGATTTGTAGGGTTTAAATGTGCCAATAGTCCATCTTACCCTTTGTGGAGTTACTATCCTCCTTGCCACTTCCCAGTCCTCCCTCTTACCACGTCTTGTGGAGAGTTTGGCAACTGGTTCAGTGTCTGCTCCCCCAAGTTTCCTCAGAGTACTGGAAGGGAAATGTGTTCTGATTAATTCTTCCACAGTTTCCCCTGCAGTTTTTGTTATATTTCCCAGTGGGGTTCTTAGCATCCCCACCGGGTTAACTGGGTCCTTAGAGAGCACTTTATGCGGTCGTGCCCCTTCCCGAGTTTTGTCAATCTCTTGACAAAACTCCTTCCAGGACTTCCTGCGTGCTTCTCTAATTGCCCTGTTGTATTCGGTTAGTGTTTTCCTATACTGGTCCCACTCCCCGTTCCTTTTTTTGCTATTAAAGAGTCTCCTGGTGGTCTTCCGAAGTTTGGCTAGCTTCTTGTTCCACCATGACGGATCCCCTACTTTTCTCCCCTCACTAAGAGGGTAGTTATCAGTAAAGGATTCTACTATCGCCTCGCCAACCAATGCGGCAGAGTCTTCTAGCTCTATCCTCCCACCATACTCCAATCCAGCCTCCTCAATCCGAGCTCCCAGGTCCTTCCTGTAGGAGTCCCAGTCTGTTCTTCTTGGATCCCTGGTTGGCCGAAGCATGGCTGGATTTAGAGAGATATCATACCTAATATGTCTGTGGTCAGAAGAAGATGGTTCATCCGACACTTGCCAGTTTAGTACATACCTAGCCGTCTAGTTCGATGCCACCGTAATGTCCAGGACCTCCTGTCTGGCCCTAGTAACAAACGTCGGCTCTTCCCCCCGATTTAAGACTAGTAAATTCTTAGAGCTAAGATAAGCTAAAAGTTCCTCACGTCTAGTGTTGGTACCTGTACTTCCCCACGAAGTGTCATGGGAGTTAGCATCCATACCCACCAGCAGCTCCTCATCCACAGACCCGCAGTGCTCGACCAGCCTCCTCAGCTCTTGTGTTGGTAGAGCCCCCGCGTAGTCAAAGGGGAGATATCCCCCTTCCTAACCAGGATACACGTCCTGGGAACACCGGAGTCCTTATCGTACAACAACTTACCTCCAGATGTCGCCAGCCCGCATATTCGTCCTCCAGAAATCCATGGATCCTGGATTAGAACCAAGTCCACCTCTCCCCTGTCCAGCATCTGTAAGTAGTCATTCAGAGGGAAACCAAACATGAACAGTTGATTGACAATCGAATAAACAAATGGAAGGTTAAACGGAGCCCTCATATACAACATCCTTTTTCAGAAATAATACATTATTTCTAGAACAACAAGTTTTTTTAGTTTAGTAAACAATAATACGTGAAAATGTTTTATCAAAAATGGAGTTTTATGGCAAAGACAAAATGTTTATATTTAATTATAAAATTGCTACAAATAATATAGTTTTCTACATCCCTTCGCTTTAAAAATAATTGTGTTTTCCTCTAATATTTGGTTTTGCAGTTAAATAAATTTATACTGTGATAGTTTTTATATAATCTTAATAAATTGAAGTAGCATTGAATGTAAAAACGTCCAGTGTTTTTTAAAATTATTAATAATAAAAGATTATTTACGGGCACTTAAAATTTTACAATCTATTTACACGAAAAGAAACAATCTAAACGTGTATGAACAATATTCGAGCTTACTTGTGAGTTAGTGTTACAAATACAAGAAATTTTTACAACTCCCAATTATAAAACTTTAATTAAAAACGCGTTTCAATGACATTATGTCAACATCGTCAGTGATTCTATCGCAAACATACAAATACAACTAAAGAAATGGACCACAGCTTTTATTATATATATGTATATATATATATATATATATATATATATATATATATATACATATACATATATCACTGATAAATGATGACGTAATGATTTTGATACGCGTTTGAGATATAGCTTTATAATTGTGAAGTGTATATATTTCTTGTCTTAAAAAAACAGATTCTAAATAACAATTCTTTAAAAAATAAACAATAATTTAAATTAAATTGTATTCTAAAGGAAAAGAAATTAAAACCCGTAAAACCTAAAATGTACACATACTAGTTTTACATGGTAACTAATGTTAGGTCGATTGTGATCATAAGATATCAATAAATGAACTGGGAATTTTAACTGAAGTAGAGCTAAATGGGGTTTTATGCTTAAGGTAGTTATCTAACACATTAACGCACTTCGATATGCCTTCAAATTTAGTTTCCAGTGGAATTGAATTCTATTGTATTTGTCCATGGCAGTTACCACCATTTTCTCCACTAAACGTTATTGCATTTAAAGGAAAATTACATAAATGAATCTGAGTATTAATCTGGATATTGAATTCATTAAAGTGTTTTCATTATTATGCAGGCGTACCGGAATTTTTAGTACGGCTTACTGAGCAAAAAGGGATTAAATAATGCGTTAGTATGTTTAATGTAACCTAAACAAAAATATATAAATACTTTATTTGTATACAATGCAAAAACTTTCTTTCAATGCTGTCGTTTAAAGAATGTGTAACATACCGGAATATTCTTTTTTTCTGCACATTCTGATAATTTCTACTAATCTTGTTGTAAACACAGTTTACACAATATTTTTGTTTGAAACAATCAAATTTTAACCATAAATAAGTGAAAAAATCATTTACTATCGGGTCAAAAAGTGTTGATACACGAGTTTAAGCGTTTACTATAAGGCAACCGATATACGTCTAACAAAACAAGATGCACCAAAATTTCATAAATTTAATTTTGCGTCTGTTGATGTAAACTCAATTTTTTTTGCTATTTTAACTTTGTCTTTCAGCGGGTTGAATGAAAAAAGTATCAGCTTTTTGGAGTTTTTCTGACAATACCAGACCGAAAATTTATAATATAAAAACTATGAAACCAATCGTATTAAAAATTTAGTAGGTTGTAGCACATATATTTGTATACCATATTTATGAATTTTAGAATTTTTACTTAATCACAAAAAAAGTTGTGATTTTTGTCAAAGTGTTTTATTTTGGGATTGGATTAAGATAAAAATAGCAATGCAAACTTGAATTGTAGCTCTTAAGCTATGAATTGACAATTTAAAGCAATAAATGTGTTACAGAGTCTTAAAAAAATTATATTGATGTCTGATCGAATCGGTACCGGGATGCATTAGCACGTGAAATTGCTACCGCTCGTCTGTCTTGTGCAGGGAAATTTCCCGCAACATAACTCGTTTTCGACGGGCCGGCGCGGCACGGCCAACGCGCTACGAGGGTGCGGTAGCGGTACGACATATTTACAATGTTATATCAATATGGCGGTGAGAAATATTTAGAAATTTTATTGTTATAATTAAACCATTTCCCATCACCTTTTCTCATGAGTGCATTGGACCTCCAAAGGCAGGTTTAAAAATGGATTGCTGGCTTTGAAGCCATTGTCAAATATTTACAAAAGTATTTACAATATTTACATGTGATCTGTAATTCTAACAGATCATCAGTCAGAGTAGTCACTCACTGAACACTCTGTCGAGCTGTCATTTATGTTTATTGTTAGTGGTTCAACCGGAGGTAAATCTATCAGGTTGTCTTTTTCCCAATAATTATCTTCTGTTGTCTTTGCATGACTGGTGGACTTCTTCCATAGATCTGGAGTAACCGACCGCAGTGATTCTTTGCAAAGATAATTCATAACTTCCATCGATCTTCCATTTTCTGCCTGGTTAGCCATATTTACTTTACCTATTTTCCCCTTAACGTAGGCCCAAATTAACTCAATCGGATTCAGTTTACAGTGAGCCACTGGAAGCCAGATGAGGTCAACATCAGGACGAACACGACTCACTATTTGTTCTACTATTTTCTGTGGTGTTTGAAAGTGTGGCCTGGCGTGAACGATCAGTTCATCCTTTGTAATTTTCTGGTAGTCTGATATGTCGATTGGAAGAGGAATGTTTCTCTCAGTAAGAAATAAAATTATGTCATATTTTTTCCAAGACATAGTCGGATTTCGTGTCGAAGGCTTAACCATTGTGTGATAAGGTGCCTGATCAAGTACAACCGCAGATTTTTCAGGAAGTAATCTTAAAACCTTTTCAAACCATTCTGCATAATGCTTAGAATTCATTTCATTATGGTAATCTCCGGTGTTCTTATTACCAATGAAACACAATTCAGCTCCAGGCAAAAACCCATCTTCACTACCGATGTGCAGTATTATTACTTTCTTCCCTGCTCCTGACGTTGTCTTGAATCCTCCTCTCCAACAATAGATTTGTTAAATGCAGCCTCTGTATTGGTCATAATTATTGATGTTGTTATTCAATGCGGTTAAAACATTCTCTTGCCAAACATAAGCCAACGTATGATTTTGTTCGTTGGCCTCGCCGCGCCGGCTCATCGAAAACCAGTTTTGTTGCAGAAAATTTCCCTGCACAAGACAGCCGAGAGGTAGCAATTTCACTCGCTAATGCATCCCGGTACCGATTCGATCAGACATCAATTTTAATTTGTAAAGACTCTGTAACAGATTTAATGATTTAAATTGTCAATTCATAGCTTAAGAGCTACAATTCAAGCTTTCATTGCTATTTTTGTCTTAATCCTATCCCAAAATAAAACACTTTGACAAAAATCACTTTTTTTGCAATTAAGTAAAAATTCTGAAATTCATTAATATGGTACACAAATATATGTGCTACAAACTATTAAATTTTTAACACGATTGGTTTAGTAGTTTTTATATTATAAATTTTCAAAGTCTGGCATTGTCTGAAAAAAGCCAAAAAACTGGTACTTTTTTCATTCAACTTGCTGTAAGGCAAAATTAAAACCGCAAAAAAATTAAGTTTTCATTAATAGACGCAAAATTAAATTTAAGATATTTTGGTGAATCTTGTTTTGATATAGCCTAAGTATATCGGTTATCTTGTAGTAAAAGCTTAAACTCGAGTATCAACACTTTTTGCACCGATAGTAGATTCTTGTTTAAACGGAAATATATTTTTACATGAGTTAATTCTATTTCTTTATAAAAATGCTGCTACATATTTTTTTTTAAAATTATACTTTATGTGATAAATAATTTGTAATTTTTTTAAAACTATTTTTTTGCAAAATGATATTCGTTTGATGAAGTTTACAAGCAAATATGAAATCAAAACTGAGAAAACGTCGTTATTTAGGTATTAATCATACGTAGTATTTATTATTTTCTCCCAACCTTTTTAATACAAACAAGTCAAACCTAGTGGTCATAAAATTGTATAATTAGAGTTAAGAAGGTCCTATGCTTTTTATAGAAATCAAAATTTTATTTTAGAAAATTAGAAAGCTTTACGTTAGACCCCGTCCTTTATTTAGCCTATCAGAAGTATAGTTGAAATGATACACCTACAATAGATTCCATCACATGTCAATATCTCAGGCAATAAAAAGGCAGACAACTTAGCAAAAGAAGGCTGAAATAATAGTAATTTCCATAAAGAAACCTAACCTATTTAGAAGTATATTTCAAACTCAAACAGGAAAAAGAAGAAAAATGGAAACAACCTCTGCAACATGAATGATACAAAGAGCACCAACCTGGTGCATCTATCTACTGTCAAATTTCACAGACATCTTTAGCAAGATTAAAAAGCAGCCATACAAAACCTATGAAAATCACAGACCTTCGGAAGATATATCCAACATGTACAAGATGCAACCAAGAACCAGCCTCACCAGCCCATATCTTGTCATGCATTGTAATTCCCCGGAACTCATCTACAAGGAACCAGCAGAAGTTATAAGACTTCTAACGGAATATGATCTCATGAAAGTGGTCTAAGGACCTAGGGATAAGAAAGAAGAAGATGTAAAAATATCTTACACATGTTATACAAATGTTTGAATAATGTAATACAATTATATTATTAATTTCTAAATTATTAGTTTTATGTTTTTATTATTTATTATTAACAAATAAGTTACGTTTAGCGGTTTACTTTCTTGTTTATATTTACTTTTATTACTCTCTGAAATGTTCGAACATATTAATTGCGATATGCAGCTTTTTATTAAAGACTAGTTGACTTCACCAATAGAGAATTTTGCACATAACCTAAGGTAGGAAATAAAGGCCGAATATTCACGTAATTAGGGGCTGAAGAGGGTTGCGTTCAGTTTATCAAGACTGGCAAATGTTCATTACTCCTTTGGGACCCCCTCATCTAATGAACCTTTTGTGCTTTAGCATTTAGACATTTAGCATCGAATGTTAACAGGCTTTTCTACCACAAGTATACTTGATGGAAATCTTGATATTTACGTTTATAGCTTTATATGTATTTAAGCACTCGCGCACTCACACAAGCACACACTCAACATCTTCTTTAGAGTTGCGAAACGTGAATCAGTAAGATATTCAGAGATGGGTTACAGATATTTAGTTGAGTGTTCTGTGTGTTTTATTATTTTAATTAATATGAAATATTTGTTATAGTTATTTTTAATAGTTTGTGCACAAAAGAAAGCATATTATAGCTTTTAAATTATATAATAAACTCTTGAGAGAAAGAACATTTAATACACTGTATATTAGGTAATAAAAATTTATATCTCACAAAGTCAAAGAGATAAAAAGTGCTAGTAGTTATTATTATAATCATTATTATAATTGCAGCACATTAGTTCTTAATGAAGATTGTATTTCATAGTTTAAGAAGCAAATGAATGAATAATAAAATAATGCAAACGACTATTGTTGTTTTGTGGCACATTTTTTCATTTACCATGTAGCTAAGTTAAATGATGTATAAAGTTATTTATTTACCTTTTTTCAATCAGAGGTTCCCATTATCATCTCTCGATTTGATAAATAATAAAAAAATGTAGATACTATTGTTTTTGGTGGCAAATTTCTCATTTAAGCTTGCCTCTAAATTAAATGAATCATAAAGTTATTTATTTAACTTTTTTCAATCAGGGGTTCACAATATTATCTCTGGATTTTTTCAATCCAATGACACTGAATAGATTAAATAGGCTTTGAATAGATTGAATTGATTTTTTTGACGAAGCCGTGTTAGCTTTTTCAGCGTTTTTCATTTATTTGTTTTAGTTACAATAAAGTTAAATGGCATTTTATGCTTTTAAATTGCATACAAAAGAAATGATTATTAGGACGAAATTTTGTAAGATAGTTTTTTAGAGGTAAAATTGTAAGTAGAGTAGAATATGAAAAATGTGTCTAGAAAGAAGAGCAATCTTTACGTCTAACATTACAGATATATTAGTACAATATATATTCAATTACAGATTTATACGTAAAATATTTTGTGAAACTGGTGATTCGTTATTCATATGCAATATTACAAGTGATTCCATATAGCAGCTTCCTTGTTATTAAAAAGAGGAGGTTTCACTAAACCAGTTGTAGATATTTTACAAACTGATCTCAAGACTTTCGTAGGTTAAGGAGTTATGGTGGGGTGGGTTAATATGGTGAGGCTGTGGGTGTACTTTGTTAGGAGTTATGATGTCGAACAAAATGTGTGAGTTGTAATGTAAATGGGTGTCGAGTATGTGTATAGGGTGTAGCTTGGAATGTTTGTATTGTTCGTATTGTTTGGTTGTGTAGCGTTGGTTATATCTGTGTTGTTTATGAAGAATTTGCAAGTTGGTAGCCATGTTTTGTGGACTTGAGATGATCTGCGATATTTGATTGGTAATTATTGATTGTTAGTGCGTTTATATGTTCTTAGTAGCGTGTGTAAAAATACCTCCTCTGTCTGGCCTATGTATAAACTGGGTACGAACTGTGACGGTCTTAGTTGACATTGGGACACATCTCCCGAACGGCCATCCTCAACAAAAATAAGTAATTGCTACTATAGGCAAGCTTGTAAAATAATTACACGAGTTCTAGGGAAAACTAGTAGCTCACGTGGAGATGGAATCAACAAATAAGAAAGTTTCAGTTACAAAATTCGCCAATCGGAATGGAGAAAATAATTACAGACCAAGAAGGAGAGGGTATTGTGGCCTCTGTTGTTTTAAAAAAGGAGTGGTGACCTCTCATTCTTACACCTGGATTCCTGTAGGACGAGGAAAAAGTGCTGTTGGTAATTTACTGGTCAAAGTAAGTGAGGTTTTTTCTATTGGGAAGAACAGTTTTTTTGGTTGGAGACGGATAAATTTAGGTAATGAATATAATATTAAAGTTGCTGTTTATGTTTATTTTAGCTCCCGAAATAATCATTGAACTAAGGAGAAGCTGGTCGAATATCGAATAAAAAGTTTATTTATTTAAAGTGACGTTTTAGCAACTGACTTGATGCCCTTAACAAGTGAGTTGCAGAAGTGTCGCATAAAATAAATAAACAATTGACTCGATATTCAACCGGCTTGTCATTTATTCAATTATTATTGACGTACTTAATGGTACTTCTAATCGTTGATCAGTTATCAATGTTTCAGTTGGCCCTACATAGGAGCTAGTGAATAAGATTTGGTATTTGGAGTGGAATGCCTGTGGATGAGTGAGTAGAGATTGAAGTGGATGCCTATAGTTTTACATGGGCGAAAGAAGATAGTGGGGAGAGAAGAGTGGCTTACGTAAGATGAAATAAAGATACTGAGGGATTTCTGGAAATACTGTAAGGTTCTGATTACTTGCATCTGGATGGTTACAGGGCCTATACTTGATGGTTGCAGAGAATCATGGTTCTTAGAAAGAAAAATGTATGAAAAACTGTAATAGAAATCGCAGGATAAGGAAACTCAAATACGAAAATAGCAAGAAACATATATTATTGGATTACAGAATAAGTCAAGCAACTGACAGAAGACGTATAGATGACTTACGCCGAATAAGTGTATTCAAAATTATTATAAAAAGTAAGAGTCACATTAAATACCCAATTTTTTAATCTTAAAAACAATGCTAAATATGTTTTACTGGTTTTACAAGACTGAAAAAGTAAACACTGGAAAGTGCTGAAAAATTGGAAAAATCATTAGAAAAAGTAACCGATAGTGAGAATTCTCTTAAACTGTTATGATTCTGCCGAATTTATGATGTAGTGGGAGGAGAACTTACAATGAAGAAACTGATGAACATAAAAGAAGCTATTATATACTATATATATATATATATATATATATATATATATATATATATATATATATATAATATGTTATCTTGTTTAATAATTTAAAACAACATCGGTTATTCAAATACAAGAAAATTTAGTAATTTATATTCAAAGATTTTCGTTGGTAAACAGTACCAACATCATCAGGAATGAAGATTACATTGAATTATTGTAATTTTCATTCCTGATGATGTTGGAACTGTTTACCAACGAAAAGCTTTGAAAATAAATTAATTCATTATCTTGTATTTGAATAATCTATGTTGTTTAAAAAAATATATATTTTAATATATATATATATATATATATATATATATATATATATATAGTATTTTAAAAAAATGTTTATAGTTGTTGCAAAAGTTTTGGATGTAAAAATGTTTGTTTGATTTAGTATACGGAATTCAGTGCAATCAATTTGTACAACTCATTGCAGAAGTTATAATGAAGGGTTTTACAAACCAGTTAAAGTTTAATCAGTTAAAATGTTTTATCGATTGGAAGGTTGAATTGGTTTTTTAAGTTAGAGTTTTTTTGTTTAATGATAGGATTAGTTTATAGTTAATCTGTGGAAGATAGCAAGCACTCACATCCCAGAATATTTTTTAAATCAAGATAATATCTTAACATTCAAATTTGTACATTGCAGTAAGTAGAAACTTGGGTGACCAAATGTAGAATTTGCTTTATTATAATAACAGGCCACTAAAAATTTAATTTAGTAATTTTAATATGTAGTACTTGAGTACCATATATTATACAAGCTTGCATATCTAGACCTAATTACCCTAGGTAGTTGTAGCGCAATACGTGTTAGAAAATCCCCAACTCGTTTTTATTATGAGTGGATTTAATAAAATTTCTGTTTTACATAAATTAAAAAGTTGTGGAATTGCAATCTCAAAAATGTATAATTGTAGTCTATTGTGATTAATTTGCTAGCTAAACACAGGTAAGTAAACAATTGATAGAGAGAGTGTCATACCTCTTGGGAGACATGTCTGACTGTTATCATTATTAAGGAGATGCCCGAGGTTCTCATGCGCGATAGAGTTTCGCATTTCATTTCATGATTTGTTTTTAAAACTGAAATAAGTAAAACAATACTGTCTTGAGTCAGATATAAGTTAATATAATTAAACATGAATTCTTCAACTAAACAGGACTGGAATTCTGAATTCTAACGTAGGAAGGATATTTTGTGACATAAATATAATATTTATTATTATTTATATGACCTACCTGCCTTTGACCTATTTTAGGAAGTAAGGTAATATTGGAGGAGGGCCTTAGCTTTGCCTCGTGTTTGCCTTTTAAAATTTGTCCTGTAAAAGGGAGAGATAACTCTGTAGCTGAAACTCCCAGGATAATACACTCAGAAGCTAGTAATATAGCGACAACAAATTGTGAAAATTTAATTCGAGAATATTTTGAACAACAAAGACAATAAAAAACAAATAATCGATTACAAAAATACTTTAAAATATACCTAAATACAAATGCAATTTTAAAAGTCTTGTATAGTTCACAGAGGAATTAAAAAATCACCAGAAGAATAGCTAAAATGTTCGGATAATTGAATATAAAAAGACATGTTATAATTTAGAAAGGTCTTATTAAAATAAAGTTTGAAATCATGTATAAAATTTTTGAAAAACCAAATGCTTAAATTCTTAACCGAAAAATTGTATTAATATGTTATTTAACTAACACACATCGTTAGTGGGAAGCTATTGGAGTCAATTGAAAAGTTGTGAAAATTATTCAACATTTTTAGACACCCGTTATAAACACTATTATAAACAAATAATAAACTCTATAGTTTATAATATATGCAAAGAGTCACAATGTGTGTACAAAGGTTCAATAAGTAGAAATATAAATTGTAATGTACCTATGAAAACGTATGTTGATGTTCGTTCACACGGTAAAAAATGAGTAGACGATTTTTAAGAATTGAGTTTTAAATCACATAAACAAATGTTACTAGTGTGAGTGTAATCAACAAAATAAGAGATATAAATTATGGTAGTTTATATGTCATAATGTTTTTATAAGGTTCATAATGTAGTTATAATGTCATTTTTCCTAAGGGCATTGTTTGTTTTAAATCAATTGATTTTATGTTCGGCAGTGGCATTAAACACACACGTAACCTAGGCCATATATGGTGCGTGTGGACTGGGCTGTAAATTATGTGCAGAACGTGAAAAATACCTTGAGTGTCTATATTGATGTAAAGCAAATTAAGAGGAGGGAAGGGGTGAGCTATTTGCAGGGCAGTTTAAAGTACGTTCCTAATGAGTCGACTGGATATTCGACCTCTAAATGTTAAATAATAAATCAAACGACCAATTACTTATGGTACTAAAACGTTATCGTGAAGTACGACTTCTCGAGGGGGGATTAAGGGGTCAGAGTTGAAAGAGCAGTAATTTGAAAGCTACTGTACAAATAAAAAAATATGATTATAAAAAAAAATTTTTTTTGGGGGACTGAAGTTTACGATAAATGCCATTACTTATATAGGAAAATCAACAAGTAGCATGACAAATTACCTATGGAATTAAAATGTCCATATAATTAATTACTGTACCTTTAAGTAATATATCATTGCTTGTGCAAAGCAAGGATATCATAAGCTTTATTAGAAAAGTGGTTTTTCTCTACTAAAAGGAAAAAAGAATTTTTGTAACGACCCTTAGGATAGATAGATGTTTCGACAAAAACATGAAGGAAGGCTCAAGAGTAAAGAGGGGCGTTCAAAAAAGAGAGAGGCATTTATAGTTAACACTACACTACAGAAATTATAAGACTAATTACAAATATCATATTTGGGTGTTATTTCTGACTTAGTAACAATTCAAATTACATGACAGACATATAAATTACATTGCCAGAATTAAGAATTATTCATAAGGCTATAAGAATATATAAATGTTGAAATTAATCTATGTGAATATATTTGATATTAAAAGTAAAGTTATTTGTATAAGCAGTAAATATTGTATTGTATTGACAAAGGTAGCTTGCTGTATAACATAGTATGAAAATAAATAATATGAGAGTTTCGATAAGTGGTGGAGATAGATTAAGTGGTGAAAGATGAACTATAAAACATGCTCTAGAATAACGCTTTGCGCAATAAATAAGGCGCAATTACATTAACAATAGGTTTCTTTGTAAGAAGGTATTTCATGATGAACAATCTCGAAATGAAAGATTGACTGACGCCTAACTGAGCAAAAGGATACAATCGAATAATTTTACACTCACCTTATTTAATTAATTACATTTACCTTTTTTTAATTTAGGGCCACTTACAATTACCTACGAGTGTTGTAACTTGAGACAGAGGTCTCGTATAAATACGTATATATATATATAATTTGTTATAAAATATACTTTTTTGTGCAATAATCAAAATATATGAGAATACACAAATACAAAAAATATTTATTGCTTTATATATTCAAAGTCTGCGTCGGTAAAAGTTCTGGAATTATCTGGAATGAATCCTGATCATTCGTTCCTGATGATGTCGGAACTGTTTACTGACGGAAATCATGGAATGTTTATAACAATAAATTATTCTTGTCCTTGTATATTGTCATAGAATTTTATATGTGTGTCTCTCTCTCTCTCTCTCTCTCTCTCTCTCTCTCTATATATATATATATATATATATATATATATATATATATATATATATATATATATATATATATGTATATATATATCAGTTTGCACAGCCATCTGTTTACTCAAGTTCTCATGGTGGATTGTTGAAATCCACGATCAGTTGAATTAATTGTTTACTGATTGTTGGGAAATTGTGTTGATAAAAGTAAATTTTCTTCTATATATAAAAGAAAAAATTTAGCTTATAGTTAATTTTATTTTTTCAATAGGTTTCGACCACATTCTACAAC
>JBAIZL010000001.1:373152545-373315045 GCA_036971475.1 Prosapia bicincta
AAGAAAATTTTACCATCCCCAAGTAAATTTCTGTTCCAGTGTAACTAACTTCGTAAGTAACAAGAAACCATATTTATGAAATCATATGTTCATGAATGTTAAAGGCAATTGTTTTGAATTTTTGTCATTTATTAGGAAAAGTGTACCTGGATATTAAAATAATTTTCACCTTTCCTACATTTTAAACTGATAATAACCATTTCAATAAGTTAGTCAAACAATTATGTCATATAATTGTGAATAATAGAAAAAAAGTTATGATTTAAGAAACTTATAAAAAATGAAAGCTATACTAAAAGAAAACAATTAAAGTGTAAAATTTTTAATGATAATACAGAATTAACATACTTACTTGAAGGTAAACTATTTTATTATTGTCTAAATACTATATATCTGAATTTCAGGGATTGAGACAATTTTGTTCTTTAATTAAAATATTTAACAATTGCATTACAAATGCGGTAAAGATGGTAAATTTGATGTATTACTAGAAACCAGTATATGCTTATTTCTTGATCAATGTACATGTTACTATATATACACTGTTTTTTTGTGATAAAATTTAAAATAACCGTTCAATGGTGGACTAAATGAAAACTAAAACACAGACATGTTTAATGAACGTAACTCAGTTTGCTAATTTAGGCTCGGTTATCCGACTACAAACATTTGTTGACTAAATTATTTTGCGCGTTACTTTTTCCATATTTGTTATCGCGCCTTGATTTTCATAACGCACTCAAAAAAAGCAAAACACTAGGCGCGTATTGTAGACAAACATACGTTCATAACAGTCATTCGTAGACGAATATATAAGTTTACCATAAATATATCAAAAGATTATATTTATTTTCATTTTGCACTAGTAAGAAAATGATTTAGTGTTTTTAGAAAATCCATTACATTTTATTTCACCAATATAGTTGATTTACAAATCTTGTGGAGGCTGTAATGGATTTCCAAATATTTCATATGAAACGTTTGAGGTTTGACTATGGTACACAATTAGTTGAATTTTATTTAGCGAATTTAAACCAATTTAAACTAAACTTTAATCAATAGACTACTGCTTGAGAAAACCCTAAAAAAGTAATAAGAAAAACAATTTGTTCCCTTTTAAAAGAAATACTTTAATATTCTGTAACAAATCTATTTCTAAATAAAACAATTTAACCATTTAATAAATCTGTGAATAAAAACTATTTTTTCTGTTAAAATTTCACGCATGCAAGAAAAAATTATTTTTCTGAGATTTCTACTTAGAAGAAGATGAGTTGATATCCCTTTCGTATTACTTATATTTAAATTACTAAAACGAGTTACAAACAAAATTATTTTAAAATAAACTCTACTCATCTTACTAAAGTCAACTGTGAATACTAATATTATAATAATAAATAATAATTGCAAAATATGATTGCAATAATCTTCTAGTAATTACTATATATTGTAAAATACTCTCGTTAGCTACTGCACGACGAGAATTTTATGTTATTTAATTTTACGTAAGTGATTATTAAATATATGAGTGTTATTTGTGAGTGATATTAGAAACTTTATAATAATTAGCTTGCCCAATCCTTATGAGTGACTACACGACTGCATGGTTTATTGACTACTGTGTTTACATATGTTTTATTGACAGACTTGAAATTATGAAAAGGTTTGGAGTCTGCCGACTAATGAGCCTATAACGCTAGGTAGCTATCTATTCCTCTCTCACATCTAGGTACAATGGTCAACAAATCACAGTGGTTGTGGCGCATAGTAATGTATAGCATCCATGTTAGACAAACACTCAACCTACCTTTTCAACTACGCCATTGTTTGATATATTAAAAAACGTAATAAGCAAATTAACTTTGTTTACCGAAGCACGAGGAAACCCGATAAAAACAGAGTCTACTTCAACGTAGTCAAGGAACGTCTCTGTAATCGTCACTCGTCAATATCTCTGACTCTCACAAGATTTAATAAAAACCTGAATGAAAATATTATCAGAGTAAATTGGTGAGCATGAAAGGCATCGTCGTTTGGGTTTTCATTGTCCAATATTCATTATATATTTTCCTGCAGTTTTGCCTTTTATATTTGTTGCTATTTTTTCTCTATACAAATTGATTTAAGGAATAGTAAAATAATAAAATGAATTTCTAGAAAAAATTTGGGTTTAAATTAATTTAAGATTAAATCACATTTTTTCCCCTGTAGTCTTACAATTGCATGAAAGTGTAATGATCGTATTCTCACATTAGCCATTCACAAACCGAACGGAGTTCAAAACATTTGTCATTAGACCTTAACAAGGAATGTTATATATCAGTTTAATAAATATTCAATTCGCATATTTGGAGCTATGACCAGTACTAGTGCAACTGCAACAATATAATATCAGGTACAGCAAAAACACAAATGTAATAATCTAAGATTAAATGTAAGCACCGTCATTGATAATAAATTGAACCTAACTGGTAAAATGCACTTATTTAAATTTTTGCAATAATAAAATAATCTTCTACAAGTAGCTAGTAAATAATAATGTTTAATGTACATGGTTAATATTTATGTACAATATTAAGGCATTTAATCAAATGTATCTGTTTAAATACACTTTGAGGAATAGTAAATTAAGTTACTTTGTTTTAATTTACATGTGTTCAATTACGGGTATAAATGTTTTATACGAAAAAGTAGATGCGTGACAAAAAAAATTTTTTTAATATTTCAATATTTAAAATATGTATTGAATGTATCGTAAATATGTATCAGTATCATACGAAAACAAGTTTAGCAGAATTATCCATATATCTTCAGATTTCAAAGATGCTTAATGACATTATATTTAAAATAAACTGATTAAAATCCTTTTTTCAACAAAAACCTTCTAATTAAGGAACACGAGTAACGTGATCTCGATAGAGTAGAACGTATTCAGGTACCTTGCACATAATAAATTGAACCTAACTGGTAAAATGCACTTATTTAAATTTTTGCAATAATAAAATAATCTTCTACAAGTAGCTAGTAAATAGTAATGTTTAATGTACATGGTTAATATTTATGTACAATATTAAGGCATTTAATCAAAGGTATCTGTTTAAATACACTTTGAGGAATAGTAAATTAAGTTCATTTGTTTTAATTTACATGTGTTAAACTACGGGTATAAATGTTTCGAAAAATTAGATATGTGACAAAAAAATATTAAATAATATTTCAATATTTAAAATATGTATCGTAAATACGTATCAATATCATACGAAAACAAGTTTAGCAGAATTATTCATATATCTTCAGATTTCAAAGATGCTTAATGATATTATATTGGAAATAATCTGATGAAAATCCTTATTTCAACAAAAACCTTCTAATTAAGGAACACGAGTGACGTGAGCTCGATAGAGTAGAACGTATTCAGGTACCTTGCACATATACTCCTTATATCCTCTTCCATTGAACGAACAGAGATCTGATGGGTCTACTTGGGATCCATGCAATCATCCGTTCTCTCCCCCCGAAGTGTTCCTGGATCTCCCACAACTACAACGGTCACGTAGTGTCATTTCCTCCTATACTCACACTAGTTCAAGGTTTACCAGTAGGACAAATTAAGTTGTTAGCTTTTATATTTCTCCTTTAGTTTTAAGCTTTGCCGATTTAGTTCAAGCCAGTAAAATTTCGTTCACCGTTCAAACTTGACACAAACATGACCTTATCCTAGACCATACCTACAGTTTCTGTACTACTTATGCTGTTTCTATTGAGATTCTATTACTCCATTAGATCTAAGTTATTGTTTAAGTTGAGTTTAAGTACTAACGTATAGCCTTTCTCAACAATCAATAACAATCAATAGGTTTAGTCTTAAGGGTATTGTACTCAGTCTAAGATCATTTTCTAATTAGCGTTAAGTTGGTAGTAAGAACTATTTTCATGGCTTAAGATAGGCATTATTGTACACATATGTTTTATACACTCATACATACACCTTTAATTCTGTATGTATTTATATGGGGAAAAAGCTGGACTAAGCCAATCAATCAATGTGTTCTCATGTTAAATCGAATAAACGTTACCTCCCTCCCTACCTACCTCCCTCCATACCTCCCTACCTACCTACCTCCCTACCTATCTCCCTACCTACCTCCCTACCTACCTACCTGCCTACCTACCTCCCTACCTACCTACCTCCCTACCTACCTACCTCCTTACCTACCTCCCTACCTACCTCCCTACCTACTTCCTTAACTACCTCCCTACCTACTTCCCTACCTACCTCCCTACCTCCCTCCCTACCTCCCTACCTATCTACCTCCCTACGTACCTACCTCCCTACCTACCTCCCTACCTACCCACCTACCTCCCTACCTACCTACCTACCTACCTCCCTCCCTACCTACCTACCTACCTCCCTACCTACCTACCTACCTCGGTAGGTCGGTTATATTCACAATAACTCCCAATCCTTTAAAGGCGGCATTCGTTGTATATTAGACCTACAAGGTTTATATTTCAAGACTATTCATTGTATAGACCTAATTGTAACAAAATATTTTTACGTACACTTTAATCAATAACAGAATGTGTGCAGGATGGTTGTACATGTTTTAAAGTTTAACAATAAACTTAAAATTTCTTTTTACATAAAGTAAAATATGAGCCCTTTTCCAGGTCGAAAAACAAAATATGAATACAGGCCTAACCATGTGGTAGGTAGAGCTTGATTTACTCTAATGTAGTATTTATGGATACAATACGTAAAGAAATTCAGAAAACAGTAAATGTTTTAAATAAATAACTCGGAAATTAGCTCTAAATAAGATGGGAGATGCATTGTGTGAATAATGCATGGGCAATAATGGTGAAGAAGTTTGACACAGAAATGTGGCACCAGAGCCTATAAAACAAAGTCGTGAACTTCGCTCCATTTTTACAAAAGTGCTTCTTTGTATTATTTTTGTATTTTTATTATTATTTAACAACACCCAATTTATAAATTTTATAGCTTATAACGTTTAATAGTTGATTTAGTGAGAATAAAAACGTATCACTATACCACAGATGCCAACTCAACCAGTTTTCTGTATCTCTCTTTGTGTCTAGAAATATTATTATGAGTAATTGTATGTTGTAATTGCAATTGTATTTCACCGCACGAGATATTGCCACCACCGAGTGAAAATATGGGTAAGTCAATTATTGTTCGCAATGTAGTTATAAAACTTTATTATAATCAAATTGGAAACTTATATATAATCTTTTTCTTGAATAGACTTCTTTCTTTTCAACGCACTTGGTCCATAGTTGTACAGGCTGCCCGATGCCCTCGTAAGAGAAGTTTTACGGTTAAGCTTCGAGCCAGGAGTACACCGTTTCTTTTAGTGCTTCGTCCGAAGTAAATCTTGAGTACCTGTATTTTAATTACAACTGTGAAGAATATCAAATCACAAAAGTTCTCATTTTAATTCATAGCCTTAATAGGCTACACGTATTGTCCTACTAATAACTGACTCAAGTAAAATACTGAATTACAATAATTTATGAACTTCTATTATAAAAAATGTTGAAATGTAAAGAAGTCCACTGGGTAACTGGTAATGTGTTTCGAGATTGTATAAATTTAATGTCTAAATTATATATATTCCTACATATATATATATTCCATTTATGACTACGATATTTCATGAGCGGTCGTTAGTCCCTGTCAAAATTAAATAAATAATCCAAATTAAATTTTACAAATATTTATCTGTATCTAAACATATGATATCTAATTATATTGCAACTATTTAACGAATCTTAGAACAGGTATATTACTATGTACATTATATTATAATAATTTCAAATTTGTAGAATAGATATTGGAAAATATTTTATAACTTTAAAAAATTGTGTCTCTACAAGTCATAAATAAAAGTTATAATAATAAACCTGCTTCAATGGTTAACTTCTCTCGAATAGGCTTTTCTACAATAAAACTTTCTGTCATTAAAACTCTTATATAATGGTAGTTTACTAATAATGTTGTCTGCCTTGTTTCCGTTGGATTTTTTCTTTTTTATGAAGTCTGACGTTTTCCGAAATAATGTCTCCTCTGAATTTACTGATTTTGTTCTTATAGTTGATATATCTGTTTTAAATAATGGTAAATAGATTCCATAAAATCATAAACAAATATTTAAATCTTGTGAGACATTCATTGTTTATTTTTTATGGTTGAATCCATTATAATTTAATAACGATTTCACAATTTGGAAATATAAATATGTAATTCCGAATCTTATCTGTAACTCTAATATACGACTGAAAATAAATAAATATTTTTTCATTAATTTTGAATAATAATGTTTTACTACAATAATAATTACGAAATATTTTAAGAATCTCACTTTATATAGTTCAACAAGTAGATCTGCATTTAGGTGTGAATAAATAATGTCTTTAATTGTGTTTTATTTAAAATTAAAATACACCAAAAAAAATCAATGTTTTTATCAGAATGGCCTATATAATTTTATTTCTTGGTAATAGGTTGTATCTGTTGGAGAGGTTTGTATAACAAATGGGGTCCTGTTATAATAACTGAAACACTCAAATTAAAAACATATGTCGTTTGTCCCACTTAACAGTTGAACTCGACATTCCGAATATCCAGTGATTAATTGTGTTTACATTATATGTTTACATTAAAATACTATCGTTTCCGGAGATATTATTTGATTTACTAAAAATAAAATTTACCTGCGTTATTTAACTAATAAAACATGTTATTAAAACCTTATATCAAATAATCTCATCACAAAATACCGAATTAATTCCTAATATATTCGCACAATATACAATAAAATGGTTCGCAGTCAAGGATAATGGTTATTTTATAAACGGTTTATCTATTTGACGACCAATACAGTCACGTCTTTGCATGTATTATGGCATTATAGTAACACAATGTTACTAACAATGAAATATTAAATTGTGTGATGAAGGCTAGACTATAGTTGTTACGTACTTAAAACCAATATAGACTCATTTCCTTTATTTTTAAACCCGCCGCCAAAGTCAGACAAAGCTCACCCGTGATAAGGTATCTGCCGTTTGAACCAGCAGAGCAAGTTAGACCTTTCCGGAGTGTAGTTCGATACACCACTACGTTCTAATATATTCTTATACTTTCAATCTCCGTACCTTAGGTACTAGCACACGTAAATGTAACTGTTTTATTGATTATTAAACCTATTGTTATCAGTGCGTGGAATACGAACAAGTTTTCTGGCCAGAAATCGCTTATTTAATACGCGAGTGTGATAAGTGCGTATTCCATGGTGCACGTAAGTACCATCTATTAGTATATAATTATAATAATTATTGGTCCTCCGAAACTATTGTTACCAAACAATAGTACTTGCGTGTTATTGCTAGCTAGCCCCCCCACCCCGAACAATTTTGATACCACACCTCTTCATGACGCACATAAAATAAACTTCAAAATATCTGTTTTGCAAACTTCTATTTTCTTTTACGTAGCAAAAGAGTCACAGGCTTTAGAATGTCTTTAAAATGTAGTTAAAGAAAAACATATAAATATTCAAATTAATTTCTTCTGGTAATATTATTTTGATTATTGATGTTGATTATTCCTAAATTTAAATAAATTACTTTTATTGCGTGTTGCAGTTACATTCACATAGTTTACAAGCTTACGAAATCTTCCAGTTTTTAATATATAACATCCATTCAAATTGCCTTAATAAACGCTATTCTTATAATTTTTAAAAATTCATAAAATCCACTTTATAAGTAAAATCTGTACTTTTTATAATAGCCTAACAAATGTTTCATGTAATTATTTTCCCCCAATTATTATACTTCTTTTTCAATTTCCAAACAATAAGACTAGATATTTATGAAATATTTTTAATGCTCTATGTCTCTAAAAATATGTCTAACTTTATAACTGCATATAATATTTCACAGCTGTTTAAACTCCTTCAAATTGTAATAGCCATTATTTTAATATTCCGAATATAATAAAATAGTATCAATTCACTTTAAAGTATTTAAGGAAATTATCATTAACATTCAATAACTCATTTCTAAACGTAGTAATATATCGTCTATAATTTGTAGACTGCTGTTTGTAGATATGAAAATAATAAAAACAAACACACTATAAAAAACTCTCCAACAACTTCTAAAACACTCCAAAAGTAAAACTTGGAAATAAAATAATAAAATATAGAAATACAAGAAAGCAAACCTATAACAGATAAAAAAACAATCACTATACATCGCCATAAAACACAACCTCTGTACAGTAGAATAATGAAACCAGTGGCAATTCTCTAACAAGCAACCTAATTACTGATCTCAGTTTAGAACCTCTAGTATTTCTTTAGTTTCAATAGAAATAAGTGTCAATATTTGATTAGGAATATTATATAGGAGTTTATGCCATTAGACATATTGTGCTAGTGTTTAAATATTGTGCATGTTGAAATAATTTTTAAATTTTTTATTAATTTTAAATTATAACTAAGTTTTGAGCTATATTTAAATACGCATATTTAACGTGGACTATATAGGTATCTAAACTTTTGTAGTCGCCTGTATTGTAAACTTGAAAATACGGGGGGATAAAAATACAGATGTTTTACAACGTAACCAATAAAACAGCTGTTATATGAAATCATATGTTCTCACTCGGTTTAGGCTGAGCAAAATTATGAAGGTTCTCGTGAGTGTGAAACCAAGCCGAAGATTTTTATCTTTCCAAAACATACACCGTAACGCTGCCGTATGAAATAATCTTTTGAAAAAGATCATCTGAGTAAGTTTCCAAAATGAAATTCGACAAAATCCAGCTAAAGTCGTAAAGTCCTGCCGTGTGAGAGAACTTTAACTGGACTAAAACGTCGTCAATACCATTAAACGCCTTCACCGTTTCACATAAAGTCGCTCTCGTAACTAGAAGTAAATTGCGTTTAAGTCTAATAAATAAACCTGTTTACACTTTATGACGCTCCTAAATAAAACTCTATATACCTTTATTTTAAAGATAAATTAAAATTTCGGTTATATAAAACGGAGCATATAGCGCGACATCATTTGTGTGTGAGTTTTTTTCACGCAGGTAAATATTTGATTTGAGATGAAGCTTATAAATAGGTTTCTACCTTTAAGAGCGTTTACTAGGAAAAGGCGATGACTAAAGCAAAGGCTGATGAGTACTATACTGAGGAGGAAACTGTAAATTATTGTCCCATTAAACTGTTATTATTCAGTTATTATGAAACTGAAGAAACTGTTCTAGAAACCAGAGAAAATTAAACTTATTTCAGTAGTATAATCGTTTAAGAAACCGTTTTATTCTATAATCATTCAGATTAATGGCGGTTATTGCTCACTTGCAGAAGTAAATGTAAGTATTTAAAGAAACAAACATTTAAACACGGTTTTAGGACACGAAGCTTACATTGCTACCAGAAGAAAATTATGCGTAGCATTATTATTCTACTTTTCTCTTTCAGATTTGAGTCGTAGAAATGATTTCATAGGTGTAAAGTATTTCATTTTTTTACATTTGGGATTTTGCTATAGTAATCACTTTAAAAAGTGTATCCACCTTTAAAAACGTCTACAGGTATTTCGAACTTTGCCCGCATAATTTAAAACCGATTTGTCTAAGGATTTTTTCATCAGAAATTCGGTATAGTAAATTTATTGATGTGAATATTGTTATTACAGATTGACCGATTCCTAAACTTGTCCTTCAAATTCCCGATTCTTCAGTCGATTCTCGATCTTCTAAGCTCAGTATGCTTACATGATATTTTCTAAGAATGAATGTAGTTTACATCTCGGTTATATGGAGAAGCCTCTTAAAAGTTCCGTTTTAATGTAGCAAACTACATAAACCGTTCAAACTTAATTAATGAATATGATTGTCTGAAAGTATGACAAACACATCAGATAAAAGTAACAAATAAACTAAGCAGAAATGCTTCCGATCGTCTTTGTTTCTGTGCCATAAATAATAATAATATTTTCGTTATTTCAAGTCGCCTTTTGCTTTAACCGTTTAATTCATTTAAAGCAATAAAAATACATAATAAGTAAGTCATAGTGATTGATTAAATATTTGTCTAATAAATCACACAGCACATGACTTTAACAGTAAAAAAAAAACCAGAATCGGTCCTTTAATCATTGGTGAATTTATATAGATGTTGTTTGATACCAGTATCTATTGACGATTCCGGGAATCGAGATCAGAACTGACCCATCCATAATTTTTATAACCGAATTATGTCACTTATTGAGAATAGAGAAATTGCTCTTGATTCCTAACATTCCTGGTATCATATTGACAGTAATCAGAAACTGGATACTGCTCTAAAAACCTGTTATTATATAAATATGATCCAGATCAATAGACTCTTATATGCACGGACACACCCACATACTCTGAACATTAAAAAATAAATATATATAGGCATATATATATATATATATATATATTCACATATAATTTATATCTCTATTTAATAAAATATCTTAAATTAATAGTATGTCCTAATAAACGAGTTAACAGAATCTAGCTACATAATCTAGTAGTACTACATGCCTTTAGTATTTAATTAGGAATTAATATTTACAGTAATTTTAGACGCAGCACATCTGTATAAATTACAGTGTTACAACATACACGGGCGTTGTGAGTTTATACAATCCCAAGTTTTATTTGCGCCTGCGGTTGTTATCTCTTGTTATTTATAGAAGAGAAGGCAATAAAAACTTGCATTATTTTAAAATAAATATAATAATAAAGGAGACATAAATCATACGCTTTACTGTGTGAATGAAGAAGATAACAAAAATATTTTCTTATACACGTTATTAACCTATCCAGTACTTTGAACCATTTATTAGATGATCCTACTCAAAGGTCCTTTCACAATCAGTACTTTGATGATCCTACTAAAAGTCCTTTCACAATCAGTACTTTGATGATCCTACTAAAAGTCCTTTCACAATCAGTACTTTGATGATCCTACTAAAAGTCCTTTCACAATCAGTACTTTGATGATCCTACTCAAAGGTCCTTTCACAATCAGTACTTTTATGATCCTATATATTCGGATGCAAAAGATTGGGTTCTTTTGGACGACGTTGTTCTTTATAAAACGAGACCGATTGAAAACCATATTTTATACATTGGAAATCTTTAACAACTCATTTTAATTTATTCTTCAAATCTCCGGAACTAATAAGTTTACCATTCTAAACTAACGATTAATTTTGAAAGAAAAAACTTCTAAAAGTGTTAGGTGCTTCTTAAATAATTTTAATAGTAATTTTTAGAATTGGGAAATTCGGAGACGTACCTGGATATAAAGGTAATTTAAACTTAACAGAGCTAAGTCAAGATAAGCACACATATATACTCTAGGTGTTAAAACTCTAATTACTCTAGAATACAGTCGTTGCCTTTGGTTTCGGCTGTGTGCAATATGTTGCTGCCAAAACACAAAATTTGAGATAGCTAAGCAATCACTCAGTTCTTTTTCAACATGCATATTTCACAGTCTAGAGTATTAAAATTTTCTGTAAAACTGTTCAACAAAGTTTAACCCATTAGAAGATTGAATGAGTATTACATGAACTAGATACTATACATTTTATTACCAATTACGTAGTAATGTTAGAATATTACAAAATAGCAATGTTCTATATAATATCAGGTAATAGATATAGCCAAGGTTAATATCTTATATGTTCCAAATTTGTCAGCAGTTAATACACAGGAAAATATCGTGTGCTCCACAATTGGTACGTTATATGTGATGTTAAAGACTTTCCGGTCACTTTATGTGGAAATTACAATTTTATCAGGCTACAGATCACAATGCAAGACCTCGGAGTATTCAGGTTTTGCATTTCTATTAGTTTTGTAATTAACACATTTTTACAACTCAGTTGCCTTTAAACACATACTTGACTTTACACAAATATTTAACTTTAAAAACGAGTATTTTTCTAATAAATTTATATATATTTAAAGCCATAACGGGGGTGTAAGTCGAGAATATTCGCAAAATTAGCAATTTACGTAAACTATATAAAAATTAATTAACCGAATCCATAGTAATTATGTTTTATGATAAAGTTTAAATCTCTAGCTTTTGTAAAAAGCTGTGTGAAACTTCTCAGTTTGTCTTATATAACTTATTAACAAAAACGTAAACCTAGTCATAGCAAGTCTGGCAAATCAGAAAATAATTTTTAAAGGAAAAATGTTTTAGATAGCCTACTAAAATTTAGAAATCAGTTTAGTTTAAAAAAATAGCAATAATCAAGCGGACAAACATTACAATAAGTTATTTCTTTGCTGCAATAAGATATCTCAAACCTAAAGATTGTTTTAAGTGGATTTTTTAACGAGAGGCTTTCCAGGATACTGTGCATGGAAATGCTTTAAAAGGTACATCTTGTAAAGACTCAAAAGTTTCAGGTAGTTTCTAAGCTAAATACTAAAAGTTGTAACTTTATTTTTCTTCAGATTATATTATTTAGGGGAAAATAAGAATAAATTGCCTGTAAACAATTAACAAAAAAATTAATGGACAAAAAGCCCTCTTTACCTAAGAGAAGCTACAAGGTTTTCACACTTATTATTTGTCCTAAATAATACATTTTTTAAAATTTATATCAAATCATATTCTTTTTTTCATGCTCAGCAATACATATGTTCTTGTTGTTGTTTCTGTCAATGGTATTCCACTTCACCTCTAAAACCACATCTAAAATGATTCAATATAAAGTTCCAGTTTGAACACATGTTACAATACAGCGTAGAAAACGTAACAACGTAACCTCCGCCTACTCAGAGTTCTTGTCTATGAAGAACGTTTTCCTTACTTCTATGAACTCGCTACTAATTTGTCGGAATCTAAAGGTAATAATAATAATTCAACTATAATTAATTTTTGTTTAGGAATTGACAAGCCAGAATTTTTATTTGTAATTTTAAATTTAATGAATTTTAAAAAGAAAATATCTGGAAAATTATTCATTTAATTTCACTGTTTTTCAATAATAAGTTACTATCGATAAAAGATAATTTATTATAATATTTTATGAATTTAAATTTTATTGCTCCCGTGTTACTAAAATAAATTTCAAAAGAAAATTGATGATTCAAAGAATATCCTATTACTTCAACATTAATGATCAAAGCCCATTGTTACAAAAATCTGCCTCCTAATATCCATAATGTTTCAATATCGCCCTTTCCCAATCACCCTTGCGAAGTTTATTAAAAAGTTAATGAAAATCTTATCAGATGTGTGCAAAGTAAAATTAAATTTTCCCTTTATTTTCTTTCTTCTTGATTAATAACTTAATCGGTGTCAATGTTCTCCTCGCTATTTTATCTTCTTAGTAAATATTTTATTATAATTGCATTGTTTAGAATAAAGTAGTCGTTTTGTGTGTTTGAAAAGTTTCATTTAATAAAATAAAAATAATTGAAACACTTTAGCTTCACCAGAAAATTACGCCCTAACGATTGATGTTTTAAATATCGGATTAAACATTGACTAGGAATTCAAGATTTATAAGGGTTAATGAAAAACAATATTGTAAAAAAAACAAAATTAACACTTCACCTTTCGTGGCATTTTGTTCTATAAATAAAATTGTCCTCATCAACCAACAAATATGTTGAATAATATACGTAGAAGGAAAATATAATAGTGTTTATTATTATATAATGCCCGTTAAAACTATACCTTGATTGTCCGCTAGGACAGGGGACGAAATGTTTCGACGAAGGGAACGTTAAAACTATACCTTGATTGTCCGCAAGGACAGGGGACGAAATGTTTCGACGAAGGGGACGTTAAAACTATACCTTGATTGTCCGCAAGGACAGGGGACGAAATGTTTCGACGAAGGGAACGTTAAAACTATACCTTGATTGTCCGCAAGGACAGGGGACGAAATGTTTAGACGAAGGGAACGTTAAAACTATATTTTGATTGTCCGCAAGGACAGGGGACGAAATGTTTCGACGAAGGGGACGTTAAAACTATACCTTGATTGTCCGCAAGGACAGGGGACGAAATGTTTCGACGAAGGGAACGTTAAAAATAATACCCTCACGTGGTAAAGTAAATTTTATCAACAAATATTGCTTTTCTGTTGGCCGTTGTTACAGTAACGTCTCAGTTAATTCAATTTTTGAAATTTAAAAAATGGCTATATATTGATTAGTCAGTAAAACTGAAAAATTTCGTAAATCATTCAGCAAGTGTAAGAATCTGTGACTGGAGGTGGGGAGCTAGCTGAAGACAATGTACGTCAACTACTGGAAGAAATGAACTGCGGAGGATGTGACATTAAAACATAACGTTTTTCTAACGCCTGTTGAAGCGTTGCGTCCCCACATGATTGGCTTTCGGTACGGTCAATATATGAAATAGTGAAGTTGGTTTTTAATAGCTCTAATGCTTCTTATTGTGGAGTGTGGAAGCGCACTTGGACTTGGCCCGGTTGCACACGGGCCACAAAACGCCGAACGCAATATTTTGCACTTTGTCAACACACAAATCGCCGACTACTCGCCGGCTGGAGTTGTGGAATTGTAAACAAGGGTGAGTTCACATGGAGTGGTAGTTTCCAAGTTTAAAGCCACAACGCGCCAAGAGCGATTGCAAGGGCCCAGGATTCGGAGCTATTGGTGTCTGTTGCCGCTTGTCGAGTCTCGACTATATTCGAATACAAATGACTTGTTTTCACCTATGCTGTTTTGCTCTAAGCAATGTGCTCATTTGACAATGAACGGTTCATAATCGAGGTGGAGAGTAGGCCAGTGCTGTAGAATCGACTGCTGAATGACGGTTACTGAAATAAGGTGAAAGGAATTCCAGTAAATCGCCGAATGCGTTTACCGACTAAAAGGAACCCGTGATTACATTGCCATATCCAACAGCGTTTTACGACGGTTAGTCGACGTTTTGCAACTGGTAATAGGTATGTAGGTTATATGAAAGGAATAGATTCGTACTATTGGGAATAACTATTTTCTTCAAGGACTAGCAATCCTTGAAGGTGATAAAAGTAATTCCTTTCATATAGAAAATTTAATAGTTTATGTATTTTTTCCAAAAATGAGCTTCTAGGTTAACACTAGTACGCCATTGAGTAGACCATGGCAATTTTTTAGCGTTAGTCTTTAAATATAACAATGGATTTTTGTACTCATATCTTGAAATATTACTTTGCAGTGAGTAAGCAATAGCCTATCAGGTGATAATAGTCTCTTTTACAATTGCTTTACTGTTTGGGATAAGAATAGAGGCTCACTTAGGATAACTTCCTATTGGTCCTTGTCTCGATATATCTATTATAAGTAACATTTATTAATTAAATAATTACTGCTTTTTTTTAAAAAGAGTAAATTTGCAGCAGAAATATAACATTATGGTATATATTATACCATTATTAAGAGATATTTACCTCAATAAAATTAAACATTTTTTTCCAATGTCTCAACTAAGGTAATTTAAAATCCTTAACTAAGGATTATTGCTTTATTAGCAAACTGTATATTTTAAAAACAGTTTAGTTAAATAACTTGAACCCAACAACTTTGTAATGAAACAAAAAGGACGGAAAATGCATATCCTAAAACTAATCGCAATCATTATGCTACTAATTTATAATACCATTTAGAAATAATCCATTTTACAGATAGAAACTATTTTTATTGTTATAAAACGCTATACCCTTTTGAAAAAAATAATTGGTCATCAAATTTAATCTCATAGAAGACGTAATTTTAAATGGGTTAAAAAGAAGGGATTTATAAAAACGATTTCAAATATGCCAGGGTGAAACAATTAATTTGTTTCTATAAAAATATATCTCTTGTGCATTTTGCTTTGTTTATGAGAAAAAACAACGTGATCTTAATGAGATCATTATTTTATAGTAGTCGTTAAACCAATGTGTTGTTTATAATTACGCAATATTGAAAATATTTACTTGTCATGAAATGTACATTTTCTCGTGACTCTGCATAATGAAACTTAGATGTGTAAAATATTGTCACAATCTTCCAACTTAACCTAAGCAAACACCTAAAATGCAATTTTTTAATATTTTGAGTTAAAATTTCATAACAATAGCTTCTAAAAGAAGCTCAACATATAATTTCGGTTAAATAATTTATAATCATGATGTTAGAAAAGTGTTCAGATCATTTCACATTAACCTACTAAACGAATTAAATTGGTTTGGTCTTATAACAGGTAAAATAATTCGTAAAAGGAACTAACATTAAATATTTCTAAATATGCTAGCCGAATCCTTATCAAGTATGGGGCTAAGTTACAGTAATCACGTAACTAAGGCAAAGCATTCATCAGAGCACGTGCCTGACTTCACTAATTTGCAAGGAACAATTAGCGCTTCAAAACTTGAGACACATCTTAAAATGTCATGTAATATAAACGCGCTTATATTTTGAGTGCAATAGAAAGGTAGGTTTTTGTTTGTTTTTAATGACATTTAGTCAGTTTGAATATTATCGCTTGTTAACGAGATGAAAGAAGCTTCAATAAGTTGGATAGAGTCGTGGTCAAACCCTCTGATCTGGCCTCTGGGGAAGTATCATCAAGGGCTGATGTAGTACTCGAATTTTGAGTAACCTAAAACACTTAAAAAGCAAAGGCAAATTTTTCTAGGCTCCTACACCAGCATTACAACCATTAGGGGCGTTCTGCCTCAACTACAGGTTAGTAACAAACAGGTCATCGGATAGTCTTGTTAAAACCCGAGTGTCTTCACTGAGTGTCCAGATGGGAGCTCCTAGCCGTTGTTAAAAATGCACGGGTAAGCATTTCCACAAAAAAATAGAGGATTTCCCTTTGTATGGAAGTAGGTTTTTTTAAGGATGGAAAGTGTGGCTGTTTTAGTGTGATTGCTCGCTAGTTCGCCTGAAGGTCAGATGGATTGTTGGATAGTAAGCATCAAAAATACCAACGAGCTTTAAAAAAGAAAATATAGATATTTTGTTATAAAAAAAGATCGCGTTCGTTTCGTATGTGCATGCATGTGAGCGTTGCGTTCATTGGTGATAGTAATAAAAAAATGTCATCAGTTCTTATTTTTTGGATTTATAGTTAGCTGCAAATTTTACCAAGATATATCAAATTTTATAATCACACAAACTTATGTTTTTTTTTAAACAGACGAAAAGTTACATTCTAACTTCATTACACGTCTAGTTACTACATTTCCAATTTAAATATCCCATCATATAGCACCAGTGGACAAAAACGTTTTTTGTAAGATTATGTAACGAGGGTATTATAGTAGAGTACTCACATTATTCATGCATGTATCTCTAAAATTAGGACCCTAAGTAGAAACGAATGAGTTATTGCCAAAGTACTTGAATAACGTTCAAGGAAAATTTATGCATTTGACAATTAGTTGCCAATAAAAAGTAAATTTCAAATATGACGTTCTGTACTCTCGTAAACCTGGTAATAATTCCTACAGTTATAAAATCAGTTCTCAGATAATAAAATAAAATGAGTTTCCTGTTTAGAAAAATGTGTAACTTAAATTAATTTGTAATAAATATTATATTATATATAATACCAGTTATATAATATTCTGTTAGTTTTAAGTAATTAAAAAAAATTAAATATAAATGCTTGAATGAGAAACCATTTATAGAATTTCTCTGAAACCATTAAAATTGAGATGATTTAAAAAGAAAATTGAAACCTTCATTTTTAGACACTACTGTTCAAATCGTAAATTAAAAAGCCCGTCTTATTTAGTTATGTCAATATGCTTTTGAAATTCTTTTTGTTTTATAAGTTTGCCTCTGTACTCAGTTCGGAACGGCTGCCGTAAAACGCGAAACCTATTTCCAGCCTCAGGAAATATAAATCTCTTGGAATCCTATTTTCAAAGCGAAAGGGCTTTATAGCTTTTTGAAAATGGAATCTATTATAAACTCCTAAGTCCAATATGTTTGTCATAGCCGCCTGTTGTAACAACGTACATCATGTAAGTTTTATAAGACAGAACAGTTCAATAGAAAGGAAGCATATTTTCATTTATTATTTAAATATTGATTTTGGAGGTTAATATAGATAATCTTATAAATCAACATTTTTATTTAATGAGCAGGTATAAATTAACAGAACTCTCTTAACAGTAACAGATATGCCCATATTAGAATTGGTGAATATTATCACATTACTATCACGTTTTTGCAATTATTTTACTTTAAAGAAATGATTTCTTTATTTTTACATTTATTAATAAACTTACTAATTAAGAAAGCCTTCTGATTAATTTACTTATATAATTTTATAATATTTGTTTATTTTGAAAACGCGTGCATCACTTCATTGCGTTTTAATACTTCATTCGTTAGTTATTTACTGTTACAAAAACATTCTATACTAGTTAGAAATTAGGTATTTTATAAACGTAAACTGGAGGTTTCATTTATTGTTTTCCAAATGTTTTTGGGAAAAATCCTCTTAAACAGCTGTTTAAATCGTGTCAGATGTTTAGTTTAAAGACTTTCTATTTCATCAGCTGCCAAATTAAAATTGTACATTTTTATCCTTATTCCTAATATATTATTATTATTTTCATAATCTAATCTCAGACCAATTAATATAATTTAATATCTTTCTCTCTACAATGAAGAGCTATTAAATACTTATAAACGATGGTGTAATACCACTTAAACAATACTCAATATAATATAGTTAGTCGCCCAATTCGCGTTATTGTTTGGTCTTGCTCATTAAAAATACCATTTTAAAACTCACAAATGGTATGGCATCACTTATAGGTCACGAGAAATAGGAAGGGCCTTGATAGTGGTATACGAAGTTATCCTCTAGACTTTTAGAGTAGTTTGGGAGTCTGAAAACTCTGTGCTTGTCGAAATTCGCTCCTATACCTATAGGTACGTTACCACCACTTTACATCATTGTACATCATTTTGTACACCATTGTGTCTAGTTGCCAGAGACTAATAGCTGCCTACCGTTATACGTTTTCTAGTTGGGGAGCTCATACTAAAATCGCTTGTTATGTCTCGTGAGTTATCCACTTACGTATTTGCGGACCACGTAACCGTGCACTTGGCCTTGGGAAATCGCAGTAGGCGAGACGGTAAAGGGGGTCATGATATTAAATAAATTCGATGATATATTAACTTTGTTATGAAATAACAAACAATCTTGAATTATGTGTAGACAAATCTGATGCGGAAGCTGTTGGTGGATAAAACAATCTGAAGACGTAGAATGTTTTAAAAAGTAGTAGTACACGAGGAATCTCGTCCGATCTCTCACGTCGAAGTGCACGGTTATGTGATCTTCACTGTCCCATTTTTATTTACTGTATCTTCTCCCGACAAAATTTACTGAATTAATATCCAATTCTGCGCCATTTTGCACTTGGGTTGATAAGGAGGCGGATACTGGAATATATAGAGCAGCACTGCTCCAGTTAAGTGACCTTTAATGCTTGCAATATTAGGAGTCGGTATATGATTAGGTCTCTTTTCTATTCCTACGTATAATCCATCGATCTTTCTTCCGCATGCTTTGACGCAAATTTTCCGATAGAAGTTAGTCCTACTTACATTTTATAAAATTTCTCTCTCAGGACATAATCTTATCTTTCATGGGCATCTATCAGCAAACATATCCATATTTTTAATATCTTTTCAACATCCAAATGTTTCAATAACTAATTATAATTATCATGAAATAAATATCAATGGCATTGTTCCAGGCATTAAATTGCATGAACTTGGTCCAGGCATTGGTTTAAACAAGTTGTAGAGATTTCCTGCTGAACTACAATGTTTAATGGTTCCTGCTGTATTAATTAGGCTTTAATAAACTTAATCAAGGATTTACCTAATATCTCGCTGTAAGTGATTTGCTATATTTACAGTAGTTTTATATTCCCAACTATCCAGCAGTACATTAGCCAACAAAACTCGTATTTCCTCTATCTGACAAAAACAATAAACATACAAGCTTTATTTATTTGAGACTTTACAAGTTCTATACAGTAACTTGACAGATCCAATTTGTAAAATAAATCTACAGTCTGATTCTAGGATGCACTTATTTGACACTTCAATATGATGTTCTAACATATTTAGAATAATCTCTGTTATTGACTAGATCAAATCCGTATAAAACAATGGACATTCAGATGAGTTGAAGGGAGTACTTAGGGTCGAGAAAAGTATTTAAAAAGCCATTTTTAAACACAGAAATTATTAAACAATTTATAAATATCGATTGGTCAATTTAATTAAAATGCCACTTATATCATTCACACTTTTAAATACATATTTTTAATGAATTGTGTCACCTTTACATAAAAAGTTGAAAAATGATTATCTTTTTGTTATCTTTGTTCATGACACAGAACGATTTAATATGAGGGAGTATTAAATGTTTGAACAATGTATGAAGATTGGAGAGTTATTCTACTGTATAGTTTTTTAACATATTTCTAAACCTACGAACAGAAATAAATTGTTTAACCTGTTGAAGGTACTATATATCTGTCTACACGGTGTAACAGAACTTACGTACAGTACTGATGAATAAAAAAATAAAACATATAAATACCTAATAGCAAATGTAAAGATAGCAAAGTAAGCTGCATATACAATTTGTCACTATCGGGGACGAGGGTGTGATGAATTCGAGAAACAGACGAATTACGGAGGTCGGGAAATTAAGATCTAATTGTATATAAACATAGCACATAAATACGTAAATAGGTATGTGATGTAGTTATGATTGTACTTACAGGATTTATGGCGACTGTAAAACCCATCAACACCATAACACAACACTTTAAAAACACTTGTACTTTGCAGTATAGATTCTATTTGTAAATACAGTACATTAATTTATTTTCGTATGTCGCTAGTTAACATTTCCGTAGGATTCATCCTTTTTTTCCCATGACCTCTTCAATTTTATTGCTTTTTTTCTGTACGTTTTTTATGGTTGTCCTAGGAATTCCTAACGATAGCTTACCCGCAACTTCGTATATTCGTAATCGTTTTAGAATATCATGTATCGTACTCATCAACGAAAGTTTTATAAATACCGCGTTTGGACATTTCCCCTATATATAACCACTAAAAATATTATAAAATGAAGAAGAGAAACGAAAACTGAATTGTAGAATACAAATTTATACAAATAATCTCCAGTGAACCTTAAAATGCAACTCAACATTTCCTACTTTGTTGGGGTGAGTCGATTACAGAATACATCTACTATATTTTACTATGAGTATGAGATGTTTGAAAACAAAGAATGTGTTGAGAGATTATCTCAGTTATCGAATAGCTCATGTCTGGTATCGGGCTTATCTGATGACTAAAGCCCATACTATGTGTCTGTGCAGACTTGCAGTCGATGTCTGTTATTATTGTGACGTCTGTAATTGTAAAAGGTTCCGTAGTTAATAGTGACGAATTAGAAAGGTTCTACTGTAAATGTAACGTCCCACTATTTGGCCACACACTCATAAACGATGTTAAGGGATTTTGCAATCATGGTTTACGATCATATTTTAAAAGGTAGCGATATTAGTATTTACTGATTACTTGGGTCAAAAGCGAATAGTCTATTTAAATATAAATTCCTTAATCATTCTTCGCTATATTTTGGTGTAAATAGATCACAAGGGATATCGACTATCCTTCTTATAAGTAGAAATCCTAGAATAATATTTGTATTAAGTAGACGTACAATATTGACAGAAAAACTACATTTCCTTTAAACGTTTATTAAATAGCTATAGAAATAAATAGATTTAACTAATCAAAGGCTTGTTGCCGAATATAGTACCTAATAGCAAAAGTTTTATATTAGTACTTATAAATTGTGTTTGGTAGAACTTTTGATGGTGTATCAAAGCAGTATTGATTAGAATTTTTTTTGAATTTTTTCCGAAATATATATATAAATATATATACATATATATATATATATATATACATATATATATATATATATATATATATATATATATATATATATCATTTAGAATCATTTAATCAGAAACTAGAATCAGAATCATTTAACTATTGATAAACCAAAGTAAAAAATGAAATATTTGAAAACAGAAATATTTTTTAAATGCATTGTAACCTCTACGACCCATGTAAATCAGGTGTATGGTGAAATTAAAAGAACTACACTTTTCTATGCACATTAAAACATTTTTTTTTAAAAAGGACAAATCAAAAGACATACAAAATATTGGTAGATTTATGGTGAACGTATATATTAGTTTGCACATTCATTGTTAAAGATTCGTAAATCATTCCCATTTGTATCCCATACTGTATGTGTGCAACACTGGTAATAATAATATATGTGGAATCTGGAAATTACAAAACTTAGCAGTTTGTTGTACTGGAATAAACTCAAAACTTAAGCACCAAAGCAGTTCATTTATTTACAGAATTCTCGGTTACAAGTTTCCTGTATGAAACTGAGTAATGACCGCATGGTAAAAGTTTTAAAACAAAAGTTTCACTCGAAATGTTTCAATCGAAGTCGTCATTCAGAGGGAAACTAAACATGAACAGTTGATTGACAATCGAATAAGCAAATGGAAGTTTAAAGGGAGCCCTCATATAAAATATTTAATTTCCGAAATATTACATTATTTCTAGAACAACAAAATAGGTATTTGATTTAATATTTTGAGATGGTTTTTACGTAAGTACTTGACCTCATTGTATTAGGCATTATTATTTACGCTCTTCCTACAAACAATTTGTTTCTTTCTTCGTAGCTTTTCATTGAAAATAATTGTGTTTGTTTTAATATTAATTAGTTTTGAAGTTGTATATGTTTGCACTGTGATAGTTATGATGTAATACTTATAAATTAAAGTACCATTGAATGTAAAAACGTCTAGCGTTTGTTAAAATTATTAATAATGAAGGATTAGTTACGGGCAATTTAAATTTTAAAATCTATTAATACGATAAAGAGACAATCTAAACTTGTAATAAACATATAAACAAATACTCGACATTACTTGTGAGTTAGTGTTATAAATACAAGAAATTTATACAACTCCCAATTATAAAACTTTAATTTCAAACGCGTTTCAATGACATTATGTCAACATCAACAGTGATTCTATCGCAAACATCCTAATTTAATTAAGGAAATGGAACATAAGTTATATTATACGAGATTAAAGTTTTATAATGGTGAGTTGTATAAATTTCTTGTGTTTCAAAAAAAGAGATTTTAAATAACATACAATAGTTTAAAAAAATAAATAATAATTTAAACTAAATTGTATTCTAAAGAAAAAGGAAATCAAACCAGTAAAAGCTCTAATAAACATATATTACTTTTCCATGTTAACTAATGTTAGGTCGTTTGTGATCGTAAAATATCAATAAATGAACTGGGAATTTCAATTAAAGGGGAGCTAAATGGGGTTTTATGCTTAGAGCAATATTAAGGCTAACACTTTAGCGCAATTCGGTATGGCTTCAAATTTAGTTTCCTGTGGAATTGAATTATATTGTACTTGTCCATGGCTGTTACCACCATTTTCCCCATTAAATGTTTTTGGATTTAAAGGAAAACTACAAAAAGAAGGTGGATATTAAATTCATTAATGTTTTTTAATATTTTGCTGGGGTACCGGAATTTTTAGTACGACTAATTGAGCAAAAATGGATTAAAAATGCGTTTTTATGTTTAACGTAACCTTAGCAAAAATACGTATATACTTTACTTGTATACAATTCAAAATCCTTCTTTAAATGCTGACATTTAAAGAACATATAACATACCGGAATGTTCTTGCATTAGGCCCATTCTGATTAAATGTACAAATCTTGTTGTAAACACAGTTTGCACAATATTTCTGTTTGAAACAATGAAATTTTAGGCAAAATTAAATTAAAAAATCATTTAGATTCTTGTTTAAACGGAAATATATTTTTACATAACTTTAATTCTAATTCTTTTTATTTTTAAATAATGCTATGTTATTTTTTTAATATTAAACTTTATGAGACAAATAATTTGTTATTTTTTTAAAACTATTGTTTTGCAAAATAATATTCGTTTGATGAATTTTACAAGCAAATATGAAATAAAAACTGAAAAAACTTTTTTATTTATGTATAAATGTATTAATCATATGTGATATTATTTAATTTTCACAATGTTTTTAATACACACAAGTAAAAACTAGTAGTCACACAATTTTATATTTAGAGCTAAGAATGTCATGCTTTTTTATTACAGGAATCAAAATATTATTTTATAAAATTTGAAAGTTTTACGTTAGTCCTCGGCAATTGTTAGAATAATGTAATAAAATTATATTATTCATTTCTAAATAAATAGTTATGTTTTTATTATTTATTATTAACAAATAAGTTAAGTTTAGATGTTTACTTTCTTGTTTATATTTACTTTTATTACTCTCTATGTTCGAACATATTAATTAAGATATTCAGCTTTTATTAAAGACTAGTTGACTTCAACAATAGAGAATTTTGCATATAACCTAAGGTAGGAAATAAAGGCCGAATATTCACGTAATTAGGGGCTGAAGAGGGTTGCTTTCAGTTTATCAAGACTGGCAAATGTTCATTACTCCTTTGGGACCCCCTCATCTAATGAACCTTTTGTGCTTTAGCATTTAGACATTCAGCATCGAATGTTAACAGGCTTTTCTACCACAAGTACACTTGATGGAAATCTTGATATTTACGTTAAAGCTTTATATTTATGTAAGCACTGCGACTCGCACACACGCACACACACTCCCAGAATCTTCTTTAGTGTTCCGAAACGTGTAGCAGTAAGATATTCAAAGATGGGTCACAGTTAGTTAGTTGTGTGTTCTGTGTGTTTTATTATTTTAATTATTATGAAATATTTGTTATAGTTATTTTTAATAGTTTGTGCACAAAAGTATGCATATTATAGCTTTTAAATTATATAATAAACTCTTGAGAGAGAGAGAGAACGTTTGATACACTGTATATTAGGTAATAAAAATATATATCTCCCAAAGTAAACAGGGGATAAAAAGTACTAGTAGTTGCATAATAGCAATCACTATTATAATTGCAGCGCATTAGTTCCTTATGAACGATGTATTTCATAGTTTAAGGGGCAAGCGAATAAATAATAAAATAATGCAAACTACTATTGTTGTTTAGGGGAATAATTTCTCATTTTACCTTTTGAATAAATTAATGAACTATAAAGTTATTTATTTACTTTTTTTCAATCAGAAGTTCCCATTATCATCTCTCGATTTGATAAATAATAAAATAATGCAGATACTATTATTTTTTGGTGGAAAATTTCTGATATAAGCTTTCCCCTAAATTAAATGAGTCATAAAGTTATGTATTTACATTTTTCATTCAGGGGATCACAATATTATCTCTGGAGTTATTCAATCCAGTAACACGGATAGATAAAATATGTCGTTAATTTTTTGACTAAACAGCTTTAGCTTTTTCAGCGTTTTCCAATTAATCGTTTTAGTCACTATAAAGTCAAATGGTATTTTATGATTTTAAATTGAACACGAAAAAAATGTTTATGGGAACGAAATTTTGTAAGATAGTTTTTTAGAGGTGATATTGTAAGTAGAGTAGAATGTGAAAAATGTGTCAAGAAAGAAGAACAATCTTTACGTCTAACATTACAGATATATCAGTGTAATATATATTCAATTACAGATTCATAAGTATAATATTTTGTGAAACAGGAGATTCGTTATTCATATGTAATATTACAGGTGTCGCCATATAGCAGCTTTCTTGTTATTAAAAACAGGAGGTTTCACTAAATAGCTCTAAATATTTTACAAATTTGGCTTGATCTCAAGGTTTTCGTAGGTTAAGGTGTTAGGGTGGGGTGGGTTATTATGGTGATGGTGAGGATGTACTTTGTGAGCATTAGGAGTTATGATGTCGAAAATAGGTGTGAGTTGTAATGTAATTGGAAGTTGAGTAAATGAGTAGGGTGTAGTTTAAATTGGTGTGAGTATATGTATAGAGTGTAGTTTCAAATATTTGTATATTTCGTATCGTTCGGTTGTGTAACGTTGGTTATATCTGTGTTGTTTATGAGGAATTTGTAGGTTTGATGCTATGTCTATGCAGTCATGTTTTGTGGACTTGAGATGATCTGCGATATTTGATTGGTAATTATTGTTTGTTAGTGCGTTTATATGTTTATATCTAGCGTGTTTAAAAAGCCCTCCCTGTCTGGCCTATGTACAAACTGAGGCACGAACACTTAGGGTCTGAGTTGACAATGGGACACATCTCTCGAAACGGCCATCCTCAACCAAAATAAGTAATTGCTACTATAGGCAAGTATGTAAAATATTTACACGAGTTCTAAGGAAAACTAGTAGCAGAAGGATTCAATTACAAAATACGCTAATCGGAATGGAGAAAATAAGTACAGAAAGAGAAGGAGAGGTTTTGGTGACCTTTGTTGTTTTAAAATAGGAGTGGTGACCTATCTTAAGTAACCCTGGGTTTCTGTAGAACAAGGGAAAAGTGCTGCTGGTAATTAACTGAAGTAACGGAGTTTTTTTTCTATTGGGAAGGGTAGTTTTTTTGGTTGTAGACGGGTAAATGTAAGTACTGAATTTAATATTAAAGTGGCTGTTAATGTTTATTTTAGCTCTCGAGTTAATCAATGAACTAAGGAGAAGCTGGTCGAATATCGAATAAAAAGTTTATTTATTTATGTGACGTTTTGGCAACTGACTTGATGCCCTTATCAAGTCAGTTGCCAAAGTGTTGCAATAAATAAATAAACATTTGACTCGATAATATACCGGCTTGTCATTTATTCAATTATTATTGACGTACGTAATGGTATTTTCAAGCGTTGATACGTATTCATTGTTTAAGGTGGCCCTAGACAGCAGCTAGTGAAGAAGATTTGGTATTTGGAGGGGAATGCCTGTGGATGAGTGGGTAGAGATTGAAGTTGATGCCCATAGTTTTTCCAGGGCGAAAGAAGTTTGTGGGGAGGGAAGAGTAGCTTATTTAAGATGAAATAAAGATAATTCAAACACGATTTCCAGATGATAAGCCTGTTGTCCATAATGAGGGCTCTCTTTAGATACATTAAGGCTCTGATATTACTTGCATCTCGATGGTTACAGATACCTACTTAATGGTTAAAGAGAATCATGGTTAGAGAAACAGTAATAGAAACCGCAGGATAAGGACACTTGAATACGAAAATAGCAAGAAACATTTATTATTGGTTTACAGAATAAGTCAAGCAACTGACAGAAGAAGTGCAGATGACTTACGCCGAATAAGTGTATTCAAAATTATTATAAATAATATTTAAAGTAAGATTCATAATAAACACCCAATTATTTATCTTAAAAACAATGCTAAATTAGTTTCACTGTTGGCATCGGGCACAATATATATATATTACAAGACTGAAAAAGTAACAGTGGTAAGTGCTGAGAAATTAGAAAAATCATTAGCAATAGTTATGGATATGGAAAAATCTCTTAAACTGTTATGATTCTGCCGGACTCTCAGAATTCCAAATACAAAACATGCAACACATAATTTATGATTTACTGGGAGTAGAACTTACAACGAAGAAACTGTTGAACATAAAAGAAGTTATTATATATATATATATATATATATATATATATATATATATATATATATATATATATATATATTAAATGTGGTGATATGTTTTCTTGTATATATAGTTAATAAATTTAAAATATTTCAAACACAAAAATACTTTTAATGAATATATTTATTCAAAGCTTTTCGCCGATAAAAAAGTATCAGCATCTTCTGGAAAAATAATTATCTAATATGATTATTAGATAATTATTTTTCCTGAAGATGCTGATACTTTTTTATCGGCGAAAAGCTTTGAATAAATATATTCATTAAAAGTATTCTTGTGTTTGAAATATTTTAAATTTATTAAATATATACACACATATATATATATATATATATATATATATATATATATATATAATTAATAAATTAAAAATATTTCAAAATCAAAAATAATTTTAATGAATAAATTTATTCAAACCTTTTCACCGATAAAATAGTATCAGCATCTTCAGGAAAATAATTATCTAATAAAATAATTTTACAAAATTAAATCATATATATTTAATCATATATTAATTATATATTAATTTAATCATATAAATTAAATCATATATATATATATATATATATATATAGTATTATAAAACTATTTATTAAAGTTGTTGCAAAAGTATTGGATGTAAAAGTTTCGTTTGGATTTAGTATACGGAATTCAGTATAAACAATTTGTACAAATCATTGCAGAAATTATAATGAAGGATTTTACTAACCTGTTAAAGTTTAATCAGTTAAAATGTTTTATCGATTGGAAGGTTGAATTGGTTTTTAAAGTGAGAGTTTTTTTTGTTTAATGATAGGATTAGTTTATAGTTAATCTGTGGAAGATAGCAAGCACTCATATCCCAGAATATTTTTTAAATCAAGATAATATCTTAATATTCAAATTTGTACATTGCAGTAAGTAGAAACTTGGGTGACCAAATGTAGAATTTTCTTTATTATAATAACAGGCCACTAAAAATTTAATTTAGTAATTTCAATATGTAGTACTTGAGTACTATATATTATACAAGCTTGCATATCTAGGAACACGCAGTGCGTGTTAGGAAATCCACGACTCATTTTCATTGTAAGTGGATTTAATAATATTTCTGTTGTACATAAATTAAAAAGCTATAGAATTGCAATCACAAAAATGTATAATTGTTGTCTATTTAGAATAATTTGTTAGCTAAAAACAGGTAAGAAAACAATTGATAGAGAGAGTGTCATACCTCTTGGGAGACATGTCTGACTGTTATCATTATTAAGGAGATGCCCAAGATTCTCATGCGCTATTGACTTTCGCATTTCATTTCATGATTTGTTTTTAAATCCGAAATAAGTAAAACATACTGTCTTGAGTCAGATATAAGTTAATATAATTAAATATGAATTCTTCAACTAAACAGGATTAGAATTCTGAATTCTAACGTAGGAAGGATACTTTGTGACAATAATATAATATTTATAGATATAATAATATTTAGAAAAAGCTAAAAAGAACATATGCAACATAAGACTAATGTAATGTGAAACATGAGAAGTAATTAAAAGGTGTACTGTAGTGTTGAAAGGTCATAACGTAATGAGAATAGATCCCGAAAGAACCAATCCAATTAAAAAGTTTTCTAGGCCTACAAATACAAAAGTTGTTTCCTCGTATGGTAATTTTTTTTACTACAGTTATAAAGGATTATGCACATATAGCTAGCTCACTAAACGAGTTACAACATATAAAGATTTTACATCTTCTTACCTAAGGATTATCATTGTTTTCATCCTAGGTTATAGTTTTAAGAATTTAGAAATTTAATAATTATTCTTCTCTTAAAATTTATGACCTACCTGCCTTTGACCTATCTTAGGAAGCAAGGTAATATTGGAGGAGGGCATTAGCTTTGCCTCGTGTTTGCCTTTTAAAATTTGTCCTGTAAAAGGAAGAGATAACCCTGTAGCTGACGCTCCCAGAATAATACACTCAGAAGCTAGTAATATAGCGACAACAATTTGTGAAAATTGAATTCGAGAATATTTTGAACAACAAGGACAATAAAAAACGCGAAATCGATTACAAAAAAACTTTAAAATAGGCTTAAACACAAATGCATTTTTAAAAGTCTTGTGTAGTTCCCATAAGAATTAAATAAGCACCAGAAGAATAACTAAAATTTTCGGATAATTGAATATAAAAAGACATGTCATACGTTGGAAGGTCTTATTAAAATAAATAATGAAATCATGTATAAAAGTTTTGAAAAAACAAATGCTCAAACTCTTTGCCGAAAAATTGTATTAATATGTTATTTAACTAACACACATCGATAGTGGAAAGCTATTGGAGTCAATTGAAAAGTTTGAAAATTATTGAACATTTTTAAACGCCTGGTATAAACGCTATTATAAACAAATAATAAATTCTATCGTTTATAATAAATCCAAACATTTACAATGTGTTTAAAAAGGTTTAATAAATAGGAATATAAATTGTAATGTACCTATGACAACGTATGTTGATGTTCACACGGTAAAAAATGAGTAGACGATTTTTAAGAATTGAGTTTTAAATCAAGTAAACAAAAGTTACTAGTGTGAGTGTAATCAACAAAATAAGAGATATAAATTATGGTAGTTTATATGTCATAATGTTTTTATAATGTTCATAATGTAGTTTATAATGTCATTTTTCCTAAGGGCTTTGTTTTAAATCAATTGATTTTATGTTCGGAAATGGCATTAAACACACACGTAACCTAGGCCATATATGGTGCGTGTGGACTGGGCTGTAAATTATGTGCAGAACGTGAAAAATATATTATATTATAACAGTGTCTATATTGATGTAAAGGAGGGAAGGGGTGAGCTATTTGCAGGGCTGTTTAAAGTACGTTCCTAATGAGTCGATTGGATATTCGGTCTTAAATGTTAAATAATAAGTCGAACAATCAATTACCTGTAAAACTTCTGGAGAGGGAAGTAAGGGGTCAGAGTTGAGAGAGCAGTAATTTAAAAGCTGCACAAATAAAAATATATGGTTATAAACAAAACATTTTTGGGGGGGCTGAAGTTTACGATAAATGCCATTACTTATATAAGAAAATCAACAAGTAGCATGACAAATTAGCTATGAAATTTAAATGTCCATGTAATTTAATGAAGGCTGTAATGGATTTCCAAATATTTCATTTCAAACGTTTCAGGTTTGACTACGGTACACAATTAGTTGAATTTTCTGTAGCGAATTTAAAGAAATTTAAAAACGATATTTAATCAATATACTACTGCTTGTGAAAAAACCATGAAAAGTAATAAGAAAAACAATTTGTAGCCATTTAACCCTTCAATGCATAAATTTTTATTTTGAACCAAAACAATTATCAAAGTTTACATTTAGAGAGTAAAAAGGAGTACAGGTATAGTAGAAAGTAACATGACAGTTACTTGAAAGTTGACACATGACAGTTACAACATAAGAGTTGAAAGTATGCCCATCCTTACTACAATTGATATGTCAACACCATCTACAGTGAGTACATGCTCCATAGACATACAGAGTTGTTGCTTCTTCAAATCAAACCCAGTCGGTAACTTGAAATCTGTTAATTTCTTCTTACTGTTTCTAGACCATAGATCTTTTTCTATAAATGGTTCATGAAGAGCAAAGATGCCTAATAATTATCACAGTATAATTTATGATTTATATTATGAGGTAACGCTACTGAGTCAAACAACAATATTTGAACTAACTCCTAAATCGTCATCTCATGGCATTCTCTTTTCTGGAGCATTTTCATCTCTAGTAAGCATTTCAAAATCATATAAATAGCCTGAAATATCACTAATTAAAAACAACTTCTAACTATATTTATGAGGTTTGTTTGGCATATACTGTTTTAGATAACTTCTAGTCTTGGTTGAACCATTCTGTTCCTGACAGATACATATTCTTCAGAAAGGGCAGTTTGAAATATAGTCCTTAAGGCAAGGCTTTAAGTTAAAGAGTCTGCCATGACCACCATCACTCATAGCAATCGTGTTGTTGCCATTAAAGTGAAGATATTTTCTTATTTGCTCAAATTGATAGACTGACAGTTTTGATTTCCAATTATATCTAACCTGTGATCCTTAGTATTAGGAACTTGAAAAAACATCATTGTTATACAAACATGAAAAAACTTTTATATCATGATATGAAAAATCGGTATTATTAGAATCAGAGACTAATGTTCCGATTCGGCGAATTTTTTTTCCTCCTCATTTTGTCCTTGCTGAACAAAAATCTGAAGAGTTTTTTTAATTGCAAACACATATTTACATTTAAAAAAATAACCTGACCTTGCTTACTAACGCTCCGATCGGCAAAATTTTAATTTTTCCTGATAGATTTGACCTTGCTGAATACAAATCTGTTTTCAACGGCAAATACTTATTAACTTAAGAAATCCAGGTCAAATCAGGTTAGGTTATTATACTTTTCTTTAAATGTGTTTGCAGTAAAAAAAAACTTAGATTCGTGTTCAGCAAGGTGAAATTGATCAGGGGAAAAAATTTTGCCGATCGGAGCGGTAGTCGCTAATTTTAATAATTACTGAAAAATCTACAGGTATGTTAGGATTGCACTGAATACTATATCTATGAGATTCTTTGGCAATCGATTAAAAAAAAATAAGTCGGAAATAAATATAAGGATAAATATTGTAAAGGGCCAAATTCATTGTTTGTGCAAGTAAAGTTGCATTGCCAATACATTTTGACTATAGTTCAGGAATAACTAAAAGTTTTTCTTTCCAAACAATATTCCTAATTTTTTTAACATGAGATGTAGTAGACCTTACTGGAACTGATGTACCAAAGTTGTACTGGCAAATGGAATATAAGCATTATTACTGTCGTTGGGTGAAATGTTCCTTTTATGTGCTGCTAATGTTACTGAATAGCTTTGTAAAACTTGTTGAATTTTGTCGCTGCTCCCTTTATTTAAAAGGAATTAACTATCACTTTTATCATCATCACTAACCACCGGTATTTATGTTTTATCACCCAATATGTCATCAGATGTCCAGTCCAGATCATTTTCACTGCTCACTTTTATCTCCAACCTCTCTAAAATGTTTTCGTCTGACATGTTTAGGTTATATTCTGAAAAACAAAATTAACAATAAATGGATGATGTAGCTGCTAAGATACAAACAAAATAGCTACATACTTCATAGATAGGAAAAATTATTTTTCAAAGATCCAAAATTATTAGCACATATCAACCAAAACATCAGCACTTCTACTGACAACTTTTGCACTAGTTATGTGTGGCTCCACTAACATTTGCAATTGCATCATTCTGCCTCTATGAGAACTTTTATGTACTACTAGATATATACTAGAATAGTCTTAGTATGTATATGTAAAGCTACATCAATTCGTTGAAAAATTTCTTAACACAAAATATAGAGTGGAGCTGATCAGCTACACTATGCATTGAAGGGTTAAATGAAAGACTTTAATATTTGCTTCTATATTCTGTATTTAATCTATTTCTAACTAAACCAATTTACTTTTTGTACCATTTATTATTCCTCTGAAGAAATACTAATTTTTCTGTGAAAATTTCACGTCTTCAAGGAAAATGTATTTTTCTGAGATTTCTACTCTGAAGTAGTTGATATCCCTTTTGTAATATTTACATGAAAACCATTACTGGTACGAGTTACAAAGAAATTTATTTTAAAATAAACTCTACTCTTCTTGCTAAAGTCACCAGTGATTACTAATGTAGCTACTGTTTAAAATATATTTCTTTGTAAGATATTATTACAATAATCCTTAAGTAATTACTATATAATGTAAAAATACGCTTTTTAGTTAATGCACACCATAGCGTCATACACGAGTGTGTGACTAAAAAGAGAGGCGTCTTCAAGTTATATTAATAATTTTCTTTGGTTTTATTTTTGTATGTTACACAGTATTTATATATTTTATTCTTTATTCATCTTTAGATCATATAACTATTGTTACATCGTATAAATAGATAGCATACAATACAGAGCACCCCTACAGGGTTACGTAAATGTACCTTGTAGATTTGAAACATACTTTTCCCCTGATAGGTATTGAAATGAGCTTAAAATAAGGTGTAAAATGACAACCAACATTAACTTCTAAATCTGTATATTATTTAAATATTCAACACTCCCTCCTATAAAACAGTTGTGTGTCACGAATAACAAAACTATAAAAAAATCAAACCTTTTATAACATTACAAAAAAAGAACTGTGTTTCCAGTTAAATAATTTTTTTTGTGTTTTTATTTCATTTGAAATGAGTGATGATTGAAATTATTAGTGATATTTGTGAGTGATATTAGAAACATTATAATAATTAGCTTTACCAATCCTTATGAGTGACTACACGACTGCATGGTTTAATGACTGCTGTGTTTACATATGTTTTATTTAATCCTTTTCTAAAGCCTAAATTCTCCCTTCAACTCATTCACAATGTCCATTGTTTTATACGCAATTTTTTCCAGTCTCCGTAGATCATTTTAAATGTGTTAGAATATCATTTGAAGTGTCAAAGAAATGCATCCTGAAGCAGAATAAAGATTATTTTCAAGAACTGGAGGTGCCAAGTTACTGTTTAGAGCTTGTCAAGTCTGAAAGAAATAAACACTTTACTTAAGTTCTTTTGTCAGACACTTTATATACAATATGAATATATTGTTGGATGCAAAAATACTGTATTTAAAAAAAACAGTTAACATGAAATCGATTTCAGTGAGTCTTTGAAAGTAAAGTATTCGAGATAATTAAATTCAAAGTAGCCAATAGATAAGGTAGTTCCTGCAAGTCTAAAACTGCAGATCGTACCGATCAGTCAAGTTAGTTACTTCACGTCGTATCAGTTATTGTAGCATATAGATTATAAAATATGTTGAGAATATACACTTGCAGTCAAATTAAATGTCCGTGAATGACTAATGACATAACAAACAAGCAGTCCTATATGTCAAATTTCGAAAAATTTACAACTTATATGACTACCTTATTTACACCTTTTAAATATGAATACCTTATATAGGGGAAGTAGAAAAATGTGAATCTGTTGCAACAAAGTACTGAGGAAGAAAGATTGATGGCCTATGGTTAGGAATTGAAAATTTATCTAATGATCTCTCGGTGTTTGATCTAGAAAGCACCTTAGCTACATAACTGAAGTAGTGCTGCTCAACGATACCATAGACTACTACACCTAAGTAGTGCTTATACGCACCAGACTCTGCCTCCTTATCCCATCTAGATAAAGAGTGTGGAGATGGGTACTATTTCAGTATTTTGGTTTTGAGTAGATTCTGTAAGTATGATACGTGAGTATAACTCATGAAATAATACAGGGAGAGGCTAGAGATTAAGAAAAGGTTTAGAGTGTGCCGACTAGTGAACCTATATCGCTAGGCAGCTATCTATTCCTCTCTCACATCTAGGTACAATGGTCAACAAAGCACAGTGGTTGTATCGCACCGTAATGTATAGTATCGATGTTAGACAAACACTGAGTCTGTAGGCACCCCACCACTCTAATTGTTAAATATACTACGAAATCTCATCATCGTATCGCTGCGGGCTACGACTTGTTGTTACTAAAACTTTCTAGTAAGTACAGCAAGGTTCCACCATCTAATTGTGAAATTTAGTTAAAAATGTTATGGCCATGTAATTCCAGGGATTTCCAAACAAGACACACTATAGCCTATTCCTCAGATAATAATAAACTCCCGGAAATTAGTACTTCCAATCAAATTCCCCAAGTGGACTACAACTTTCTATTAAACCAGAACATGATCTTAGTCCTCAACCTCGATCGTCCTCTACAAAATTCCCCGAGCCATGACACGTGTATCATCCGATAGGTTGGCGATAGAGCTAAGGCCAATGAGATAGCCAATCGGTGTAAAGAGTATTATGGAAGGGGTTGGCACATGGTGTTCTGGAAGGGGTCCTATATATGGGTATGTACCAGCCAAAAGGCAGGTTGAAGTAATGAGGTTGACGTAATGGGTTGATGATGGAATGAGGGTGACGATGAGAGTCGAAATGTATGTTTAGTGAACCTAAAAGTAGGACTACCCTCACCCTGGCGCGCACCACCCCTAACTTGGCCACTACGTAACCTAGGACTATAGGGGTAGTTTTGGATGATGCAGGAGGTCATCGCGCACCTGATCCCAGACCAAGGGGTGGTTTTGATCACGTTTAGAGGGGTGGGGGGGTAGTTTTTAGAGAAAAAAAAAAAAATTCGGCGTGTACGTAACCTAAGACTATAGGGGTAGTTTTGGATGATGCAGGAGGTCATCCCGGCCCCGACCCCAGACTAAGGGGTGGTTTTGTCCACGTTTAGAGGGGTAGGGGGTAGTTTTTCGAAAAAATTTTTATTTTAACCTAACTCGGCCGCTACGTAACCTAGGACTATAGGGGTGGTTTTGGATGATGCAGAGGCTTGACGCCGACCCTCATCCAACCCCTAAGGGTGGTTTTGACCATGCCTAGAGGGGCAGGGGGGCGGTAAATGGAAAAAAATTAATTCCAACCAGCTAACCTAAGCTAGGCAAAATGTATCCAACCCAACCAACCCCAAGGTGCATGGGACATCTCAGCTACGTTGAGGACCATATCCGGGGGTAGCTCCGGGGGTGGATTGAAGGATGGGGGGTAGTTTTCGAAAAAATATTGGAAAAACGTTTCTTGACCGATAGGGTGTGTCTAGAGTGTATTATCGCGTCGGTAGGGGTAGTTTCACCTAGGGGTAGTTTTTAAATAAAATCTGAAAATGCCGAAAATCGATCGGCCGGCTCAACAGACAGTACGGTATATGTGTAGAGCCCAATATGGAATACTGCGGGGGCGGTTCACCTAGGGGTGGGTTTTAAATAAAATACGAAATTGCCAAAAATCGATCGGTATGATCGAAAGACCGTACGGGATATGTGTCCATTATGGTAGGCTGTGTGGGTGGGATCACCGGTTTTCAGATTGTCAAAAATGATCGAGGTCCTAGGTAAAAGCCACCCAGGCATCAGTTAAACCCGCCAAGGTAGAGCCAATATGGAGCACGCTCTCGGTTAAATTCAAACCGAGCCCAGCCACCCAGCAGCAAGGCCTTAGGTAAAGCTAACACGGAGCTAGCCCTCGGGTAAAGCCATCACGAGGCCGACCCTTAGGTAAAGTAACCCTGGAATAGCTCCGGTGGTGGGGGTAACTTTTGGAAAGATTTAACGGTTATCTGATGACGTATCAGCGCTTGAGCGAGTCTAGGCAAGTAGTAGGCATACCCTAACTAGAGTGTTCTACCCTAAATAAATTGGCTGATGCAGGGCAAGGGGCAAACCCGCAGAGTTAACACACTATCTTGGAGGTAGACCCACCCAAACCTCAGGCATAGCATCCCTGCAGCGGGGATTTAGCCAACCCAAGGCAGGCCCTTAAGTAAAGCCCCCTGAAGAAAAGGCTTAAGGTAAAGCTACCTTGGAGCCTGGTCTTAGGTAAAGCCTCTTTGGAGGTAGACTTTAAGTAAAGCTACCCAAGAGTCCGGCCAGGATGGTTGCTATATCAATTACCAAGACAAATACCCCCACCAAGTCCTAGGTAAAGCCATCCGGGTGTCAGACCATAGGTAAAGTAACCGCGGAGTCGGGCGTGAGGTAAAGCCAGCCAGGCCTTAGGTAAAGCTACCACTGAGGCAGACCTTCGGTAAAGTAACCGCGGGGTTGTGCTCGAGGTAAAGCCACCCAGGACATAGGAATAGTCTATACGGAGCATGGCCTCAGGTAAAAGCCATCCCGAAGACTGCCCATAGGTAAAGTAACCCTGGAATCTTACATTAAGTGAGGGTGGTTATCAAATGAAATTACCAAAAATGATCGGTTAGATCAAACGACCAACGTTCCAACTAAACACTAATTTTAACCGACCAACCGAGTGCAAATAGTCAACAAGCTGAATCGGCCAATCACATTGCAGGGGCCCGGTGGGCTTACGCAAACGGTCGCAGTAAGACGTGAAAGCCCATATACCATGTTAAACCAATATATATGATAGTCCACATAATGTGTTAAACAAATATGCAGGCCTAGATACTATGCTAGGCCAACATACAAGGGCCTACCATGTCTGTAAACCACAGGCCAAACCCCGTATGACCTGAGCTATTTTCACCCCGTCTATCGGGTAGAACCTGACAACTGTATAATATGGGAGGTACTATAGGGTACATCTACCAATGCATAACCTATCAAGCCCACGTAAAGATTTATGACGTATCGGCGCTCGAGCGACTCAGGTATTAGACCCACCCTAACTAGAGGGGCAAAGGGTTATGATTGTTAAACTCAAAATTTGTCTATGCTACAAAATAATAAACAAAGCAACAAAGCCCCGTCGTTTCAGGGAATACGCTCGACCTTGTGCTAGACATGTACAGACTTGCAGAGATAACACATTATCTAAAAAACCGCAACGGCTGCCGCTATAGCAAGCTTAAAACCCGCACGGCTGTGTCGTTGTGAATCTAGGCACGTGTCTATGTTTTGATTACTGTATCAATTTACTGTGTACTGTCGTCATACCAAGGCCTATAATCAGAAATCAGTGTAAATAATCAAATAGCCTCAATGGACATCTCCTATAGCTGTAAATGTATCTAGATATAAAGGTATATATGGAGAAACACTAATAAAGAGGCCTATCACAAAACGAGAATAAATATATGTTATAAAACGATGCCAAGCCATCATGCATGCTATCATACATAGGCTTGTTTAGCCAACACACGTGATAGGACACATAATGTGTTAAACAAATATGCGTGTAAACCTGCATACATACTATGCTAAGCCGACTTACATGGGCCTACTATGTCGGTAAACCACTGGCCAAAGCCTATATGACCTGAGCTATTTACACCTCTTTTATCAGGTAGAACTTGGCAACCGTATAATACGGGAAGTACTATATGGTATAGCTAACAATGCATAAGCTATCACGCCCATGACGGTCAACAAATATTACAGTATAATTTAAAAAAGTTACGCAACCTATATACATACAATGCTAACCAATATAGGCATATATACTATGTTAAACCAGCATGCAATATACTCTAAATAGCCATATATATACGCTGTTAAACCAATATGCAGGTTAACCTATATACAGCCCTTATTAGGCAAATATCACCGTTACCCACATAGGCCCTATATAATATGTTAAACCGGGATGAATGATAGCTTATATAGTGTGTTAAACAAATATGCATGTAAACCTACATAAATAATATGCTAAGCCTACATACTGTGCTAAACAGATATGCGTGTAAACTCACATAAATACTATGCTAACCAGCATGGATGCTATCCTACATAGGCTTATATACTATGTTAGGCCTGCATACGTAATTACCCTATATAGTGTGTTAAATAAATATGCGTGTAAACCAAATAAATACTATGCTAAGCCAACATGCATGCTATCATACTATGTTAGGCCTACATAATGTGTTAAACATATATGTGTGTGTAAGCTTGCATAGATATTATGCTAAGAAGACATGGGCCTGAACACATTATATCCGGTGCATAGTTTAGCTAATGGTTATCACACACACACTATCCTACAAGCTGCCCACATAATACCTGATACATAGCCTGGCTAATCATTAACACATAGTAGGCCCCAACACATAATATCCGGTGCATAGCCTCGCTAAATAAGCATAAACTCCCCAAAATTGGCTTATCAATTATGTATGGTCTAGATATAGTCACACATGTCATTTCAAAAGTCAGCTGGAAAGAAACACTAGCCTGGCTAATCATTATCACATAGTAGGCCCCAACACATAATCTCCAATGCATAGCCAGGCTAATGTTCATCATGTAGTACCAATGCATAGCTTGAGTATGGTTTAACAAACAGTATCCAAACCATAGCCTGACCAAGGGATATCACAAAGTATCCGTTGAGTAGGGTGATTACAAACTAACACATAATAATCATTGCAGAGTCTGGCTAATGGTTATTAAATAGTACCTGTTGCATAGCCGGGCTAATGATTAACACATAGTACCCGATGCATAGTCTGACTAGGGTAAACACATAGTAACCGAACCATAGATTGACTAATGGTTAACACATGGTATCCAAAGCATAGCTAGGCTAGTGAATAACTAGTGGTTAGTTTGACTATGGTTAACACACACACAGTATCCGATGCGTAGCTTAGCTAATGGATAACACATAGTAACCTATGCTTAGCCTGACTAGGGCTAACACATATCCGATGAATGGCTCGACTAAGGCTAACACACAGTATCCGATGCACAACTTAGGATCGAATATGACGTCATCCAGGGCGAAGACGGCGGCTATGTTGATACCGTGATGGCCAGTGTAGGCTAGATCAAATAGCCAGCGTTTCAACTAAACTACTGTCTTACGCTAAGTTTAACCGACCAACATTTACACCAAGCTCAAATAGGCTACGGCCAGATCAACGTTTCAGCTAATCAACGTTGAAAAACTTACGCTAATCAACCAGCAAACTGACACCTGGTTCAAATGGGTTATGGTTAGTGAAGGCACCGGCAAAAGCCTTAGGCCTTAGACATAGCTACCAACGCATACCAAAATATCTATATGGAAACCTTCAAGACCTGTCTAGGTATGTTGTATCATTTACAGCATACTAACTAAGGTAAAGCTACCTTTCAGGTAGGCCATAGGTAAAGCTACCTTTCAGGTAGGCCCTAGGTAAAGCCAGCCTAGAGTCGGGCCTTAGGTAAAGCCACCTTGGAGTCAACCCTTAACAATAGTTAAGCGGCTACCGATGCCCGCCTTATCATAATAGGTACTTAAGGTGTAAATAAAATTCTGGATATACAGGTAAGACTTTATTAACGAATATTTAAACTATGATATTTTGAACAATTACTCCAGGTTCAGATATAGCCGGTAGCGTCTGTCTACGCGTTTCCTACATATGGGGCACATCTGCACCTTTTCAGCACACTCGTTGCAATAAACGTGACCGCAGGGTACGATGACGGTGCATGGTGGTTTTCCCAAGCATACAACGCAGTCCGCTATACGATAGCCGCCTCCTTCAATCTGCTCTCCGGAACTTCTCTGTTTCAACACACGTACAAAGTGGATAATTTATATTATTGTACACGAATAGTATGAATATAGGTATCGCTACAAAATGTAACACTTACGACCGTGTTTGGAGGGTCTCGCTCGACCATTACTGCCTTCGCTTCAGCGACAGCCACTCTTCTTCTGCCCTCTTCAACTAGCTTGTCCAGCTCGCCAATCATAATCCTCCATACACCGACTGCGTAGAAGCTATCCTCACACGTGTCTTTACGCAACGCCGCCTCTAGGTCCGATACAAGCCGTCTTAGTATATGTAGTGCATCAGTCGTTACGCCACGTGCTGCAGCTGCACGTGCATACTCCACAACAGTCTAGAAAAGGATTAAATAGAAATTAAAAAATCTTGTATAAGCCTATACTACCACTACTATCACCGTTCAATAAAACTTACCGCATATTGAGGAGGATATCGTATCCTGCGTCCTAAACAAAGTAAACAGTCAATACGGGCGTGCTCGACCCCTCGTATGTGCTTCAGTTCCTCCTCTAATACGCTTGAATGGAAAATTCGATTTCCGACCCTGATGATATCGTGATTTATTGGTCCAGCCTATGAAATACAATTTATTAGTAATGAAAAATACAAAGATAACAGTAATAACGCAATAGGAATACAATAATCACCAGTGTTGGATGGTTGGTAGACTCGGGTCCTTTGGCTGGAGTGTTTGTCCCCTGAAAGAAACATATCATTATTAGATATGAAAATGAGCCTCTGATAATAGTCTAAATTGTATATAATTACCTGTGATGTGGTACCAGAGGTACTCGGTTCGGCTTCCATCGAATTGCGGCTATAGCACGGTGTCCTTGGGCTACGTCTGCTATCATCCCAAATACCCGTTTCATCGTCGATGTTTGTTGGCTGGAAAACCAATGGAGAAATTGGAATAACGAAAAATAGAAAGTATTTAGAAAAACGAACACACTATTTCATACTCACCTCTGACTGAATACTTTTATCGGTCATCGTTAATCTTAACACACCTAATTGCAAAAACGCCGAAGACTGGTGCTCTCTGTATGCAATTCCCGGCATATATACCTACTTCACCCCTCCCCGCGTAATTGCTCATCACAAGCCGAAAAACGGTATATAATTACCTCTATGACCGACTTTAATAGAGTAACGTTTCATTGCATGTGTAGATCATACTCACAGAGCTCGACAATGCTTCTTTAAAACCTATACATTAATACTGTTATGACCGCTATATCAACATAACCGCAGCAAATGACGTCAAACAAAATGTCGGTCAAGATGGCGTCCGGACCATCGGCTGGTCATCTGTATAGGTTTAACTGTTGCTTGCCATAACACTAGTCCATCTGCAGGAGAAATCGGCCTATTGCTGAGCATAAATCTGAACGAGTTCAACATGCCTCTGATCAACCCTGACGTAATCATCCCCTAACCAAGAGAACAATATAAGTACGGACAGCACAGACCCAAGTCCTCAGACAACACCATGGTAGGTGTCTACTACTGGACAGATACTCTCACAATTGAGAAGAAAGCCTTCCCCAAACTATCACCGTATCGTCGTAGATTACGATCGTTTCGTACTTGGAAAGGAGTGTCAAACGATACTGTCAACCCCGGGCGTCTCAGCGAAGCGGGATTCTTTTACACCGGCCAAGAAGATCAAACATTGTGCTTTACATGCGCCGGAGGCCTTAAAGATTGGTCAGTGAATGATGATCCGTTACAGGAACATGCAAAGTGGTTTCCTAAATGTAAATACATAGTGGGTATAAGTGCTAAACAAGCCCAGATGGGGGAAGACATCTGTACAACAGACGATGAAGACTACTCAGACGATGATGGTGTAAACAATCAGGATGGTCGTACGCTGTGCAAGATTTGCTGTATCGATGAAATACAGGTTGCCCTTCTACCCTGCGGACATGTGTTTGCCTGAAGGCATTGAACCTTCAAGAGTGTAGCATATGCAGAGTGCAGACATCCGCCACGATAAGAGTATATCTATCGTAGCCTATTGTAAATACAACTATGTGATCAATTAAATGATTTTGTTTACATGTGTTTGTACTTATTGAAACTCCTTTAATATAACAAACAATATAGGTAGAGGTCAACAAGGGATAAGTACTAGTGTCTTGATAATAGAGACGTGTATTTATATTTGAACAAAATTAAACATTCAATGTTAAATCTAGTCACAATTGCTTTATACACATTACAACCAGCTTGACAGGTCGCAACCCGCATGAGACACGTTACTAGATATCTAGTAAACTCAGCCTCTAGACAAGTTTAGACATTTCTTCTGTAAAAATTCCAATCACCCGGCGTAATTTAGGCTAAATATAACTTCGTAAAAACATGTAAACTCATGCTAAATCTAGTGTGGTATTTCTAACACAAACTGTCTTTAAAATCTGATTAGGGCAAAACACAGGCCCTACTCCAAGGTGGCTTTACCTAAGGCCCGACTCTAGGCTGGCTTTACCTAGGGCCTACCTGAAAGGTAGCTTTACCTATGACCTACCTGAAAGGTAGCTTTACCTTAGTTAGTATGCTGTAAATGATACAACATACCTAGACAGGCCTTGAAGGTTTCCATATAGATATTTTGGTATGCGTTGGTAGCTATGTCTAAGGCCTAAGGCTTTTGCCGGTGCCTTCACTAACCATAACCCATTTGAACCAGGTGTCAGTTTGCTGGTTGATTAGCGTAAGTTTTTCAACGTTGATTAGCTGAAACGTTGATCTGGCCGTAGCCTATTTGAGCTTGGTGTAAATGTTGGTCGGTTAAACTTAGCGTAAGACAGTAGTTTAGTTGAAACGCTGGCTATTTGATCTAGCCTACACTGGCCATCACGGTATCAACATAGCCGCCGTCTTCGCCCTGGATGACGTCATATTCGATCCTAAGTTGTGCATCGGATACTGTGTGTTAGCCTTAGTCGAGCCATTCATCGGATATGTGTTAGCCCTAGTCAGGCTAAGCATAGGTTACTATGTGTTATCCATTAGCTAAGCTACGCATCGGATACTGTGTGTGTGTTAACCATAGTCAAACTAACCACTAGTTATTCACTAGCCTAGCTATGCTTTGGATACCATGTGTTAACCATTAGTCAATCTATGGTTCGGATACTATGTGTTTACCCTAGTCAGACTATGCATCGGGTACTATGTGTTAATCATTAGCCCGGCTATGCAACAGGTACTATTTAATAACCATTAGCCAGACTCTGCAATGATTATTATGTGTTAGTTTGTAATCAGCCTACTCAACGGATACTTTGTGATATCCCTTGGTCAGGCTATGGTTTGGATACTGTTTGTTAAACCATACTCAAGCTATGCATTGGGTACTACATGATGAACATTAGCCTGGCTATGCATTGGAGATTATGTGTTGGGGCCTACTATGTGATAATGATTAGCCAGGCTAGTGTTTCTTTCCAGCTGACTTTTGAAATGACATGTGTGACTATATCTAGACCATACATAATTGATAAGCCAATTTTGGGGAGTTTATGCTTATTTAGCGAGGCTATGCACCGGATATTATGTGTTGGGGCCTACTATGTGTTAATGATTAGCCAGGCTATGTATCAGGTATTATGTGGGCAGCTTGTAGGATAGTGTGTGTGTGATAACCATTAGCTAAACTATGCACCGGATATAATGTGTTCAGGCCCATGTCTTCTTAACATAATATCTATGCAAGCTTACACACACATATATGTTTAACACATTATGTAGGCCTAACATAGTATGATAGCATGCATGTTGGCTTAGCATAGTATTTATTTGGTTTACACGCATATTTATTTAACACACTATATAGGGTAATTACGTATGCAGGCCTAACATAGTATATAAGCCTATGTAGGATAGCATCCATGCTGGTTAGCATAGTATTTATGTGAGTTTACACGCATATCTGTTTAGCACAGTATGTAGGCTTAGCATATTATTTATGTAGGTTTACATGCATATTTGTTTAACACACTATATAAGCTATCATTCATCCCGGTTTAACATATTATATAGGGCCTATGTGGGTAACGGTGATATTTGCCTAATAAGGGCTGTATATAGGTTAACCTGCATATTGGTTTAACAGCGTATATATATGGCTATTTAGAGTATATTGCATGCTGGTTTAACATAGTATATATGCCTATATTGGTTAGCATTGTATGTATATAGGTTGCGTAACTTTTTTAAATTATATTGTAATATTTGTTGACCGTCATGGGCGTGATAGGTTATGCATTGTTAGCTATACCATATAGTACTTCCCGTATTATACGGTTGCCAAGTTCTACCTGATAGACGAGGTGTAAATAGCTCAGGTCATATAGGCTTTGGCCAGTGGTTTACCGACATAGTAGGCCCATGTAAGTCGGCTTAGCATAGTATGTATGCAGGTTTACACTCATATTTGTTTAACACATTATGTGTCCTATCACGTGTGTTGGCTAAACAAGCCTATGTATGATAGCATGCATGATGGCTTGGCATCGTTTTATAACATATATTTATTCTCGTTTTGTGATAGGCCTCTTTATTAGTGTTTCTCCATATATACCTTTATATCTAGATACATTTACAGCTATAGGAGATGTCCATTGAGGCTATTTGATTATTTACACTGATTTCTGATTATAGGCCTTGGTATGACGACAGTACACAGTAAATTGATACAGTAATCAAAACATAGACACGTGCCTAGATTCACAACGACACAGCCGTGCGGGTTTTAAGCTTGCTATAGCGGCAGCCGTTGCGGTTTTTTAGATAATGTGTTATCTCTGCAAGTCTGTACATGTCTAGCACAAGGTCGAGCGTATTCCCTGAAACGACGGGGCTTTGTTGCTTTGTTTATTATTTTGTAGCATAGACAAATTTTGAGTTTAACAATCATAACCCTTTGCCCCTCTAGTTAGGGTGGGTCTAATACCTGAGTCGCTCGAGCGCCGATACGTCATAAATCTTTACGTGGGCTTGATAGGTTATGCATTGGTAGATGTACCCTATAGTACCTCCCATATTATACAGTTGTCAGGTTCTACCCGATAGACGGGGTGAAAATAGCTCAGGTCATACGGGGTTTGGCCTGTGGTTTACAGACATGGTAGGCCCTTGTATGTTGGCCTAGCATAGTATCTAGGCCTGCATATTTGTTTAACACATTATGTGGACTATCATATATATTGGTTTAACATGGTATATGGGCTTTCACGTCTTACTGCGACCGTTTGCGTAAGCCCACCGGGCCCCTGCAATGTGATTGGCCGATTCAGCTTGTTGACTATTTGCACTCGGTTGGTCGGTTAAAATTAGTGTTTAGTTGGAACGTTGGTCGTTTGATCTAACCGATCATTTTTGGTAATTTCATTTGATAACCACCCTCACTTAATGTAAGATTCCAGGGTTACTTTACCTATGGGCAGTCTTCGGGATGGCTTTTACCTGAGGCCATGCTCCGTATAGACTATTCCTATGTCCTGGGTGGCTTTACCTCGAGCACAACCCCGCGGTTACTTTACCGAAGGTCTGCCTCAGTGGTAGCTTTACCTAAGGCCTGGCTGGCTTTACCTCACGCCCGACTCCGCGGTTACTTTACCTATGGTCTGACACCCGGATGGCTTTACCTAGGACTTGGTGGGGGTATTTGTCTTGGTAATTGATATAGCAACCATCCTGGCCGGACTCTTGGGTAGCTTTACTTAAAGTCTACCTCCAAAGAGGCTTTACCTAAGACCAGGCTCCAAGGTAGCTTTACCTTAAGCCTTTTCTTCAGGGGGCTTTACTTAAGGGCCTGCCTTGGGTTGGCTAAATCCCCGCTGCAGGGATGCTATGCCTGAGGTTTGGGTGGGTCTACCTCCAAGATAGTGTGTTAACTCTGCGGGTTTGCCCCTTGCCCTGCATCAGCCAATTTATTTAGGGTAGAACACTCTAGTTAGGGTATGCCTACTACTTGCCTAGACTCGCTCAAGCGCTGATACGTCATCAGATAACCGTTAAATCTTTCCAAAAGTTACCCCCACCACCGGAGCTATTCCAGGGTTACTTTACCTAAGGGTCGGCCTCGTGATGGCTTTACCCGAGGGCTAGCTCCGTGTTAGCTTTACCTAAGGCCTTGCTGCTGGGTGGCTGGGCTCGGTTTGACTTTAACCGAGAGCGTGCTCCATATTGGCTCTACCTTGGCGGGTTTAACTGATGCCTGGGTGGCTTTTACCTAGGACCTCGATCATTTTTGACAATCTGAAAACCGGTGATCCCACCCACACAGCCTACCATAATGGACACATATCCCGTACGGTCTTTCGATCATACCGATCGATTTTTGGCAATTTCGTATTTTATTTAAAACCCACCCCTAGGTGAACCGCCCCCGCAGTATTCCATATTGGGCTCTACACATATACCGTACTGTCTGTTGAGCCGGCCGATCGATTTTCGGCATTTTCAGATTTTATTTAAAAACTACCCCTAGGTGAAACTACCCCTACCGACGCGATAATACACTCTAGACACACCCTATCGGTCAAGAAACGTTTTTCCAATATTTTTTCGAAAACTACCCCCCACCCCCCAATCCACCCCCGGAGCTACCCCCGGATATGGTCCTCAACGTAGCTGAGATGTCCCATGCACCTTGGGGTTGGTTGGGTTGGATACATTTTGCCTAGCTTAGGTTAGCTGGTTGGAATTAATTTTTTTCCATTTACCGCCCCCTGCCCCTCTAGGCATGGTCAAAACCACCCTTAGGGGTTGGATGAGGGTCGGCGTCAAGCCTCTGCATCATCCAAAACCACCCCTATAGTCCTAGGTTACGTAGTGGCCGAGTTAGGTTAAAATAAAAAAAATTTCGAAAAACTACCCCCTACCCCTCTAAACGTGGACAAAACCACCCCTTAGTCTGGGGTCGGGGCCGGGATGACCTCCTGCATCATCCAAAACTACCCCTATAGTCTTAGGTTACGTACACGCCGAATTTTTTTTTTTTTTCGAAAAACTACCCCCCACCCCTCTAAACGTGGTCAAAACCACCCCTTGGTCTGGGATCAGGTGCGCGATGACCTCCTGCATCATCCAAAACTACCCCTATAGTCCTAGGTTACGTAGCGGCCAAGTTAGGGGTGGTGCGCGCCAGGGTGAGGGTAGTCCTACTCCTAATCTATTTGTATTAATTTGTGTAGTTTGTGTTCTTTGTTCTACAATGAAAAAATGTTATGCAAGTAACAATATACTCTATTATTACAATGATTTGTGTTGAAATTCTTAGTATCTTACCTGCTTCAACCCTTTTCACTCATAAACAGAAAGAGATCTAAATCCACGTCCGCTTCTCGGTCGTGACAAAATGGTGGCAGCGATGATGGGATTCTGTTGCAAATATTCTTTTCTGAATGTTTATTGAGAAAGTTGATGTTGGTAACAAAGTGTGGCAATGAAAAACTATTAATTATCATTTTTAAAAAAATTGTTGTCTAGAATACATATAGTATTTACACTTGAATTGAGTCTCAGAATTTTCTTTTATTTGAAAGCAAGGAAATAATCAACCTTTTACTGTGAATAATTATTTTAATATAACTAGTAGTATTATGGTTACAAATGAGTGTTATTTATAAGTGATGTTGTTATATATATATGGGATATAGTATAAGGAAAAAACGTAAGAGTGAAGATCGTAGTTCTATGGAAAGTCGCAGAAATTTTGGTAGCCTTACAGGTCAGCTAGTTAATAGGTCTCCGGAATTATTCATGAAAATAAGTACACGAGTAGGGAATATTACTGCATATTAGAAACATATTGCTCCGGTACCTAATCCAAAACCTGTATCAGTCACAGTTAAACCTGTTCAGTTTACTAACCTTTCCACTATCACGGATTCTGAAATTTCTAAACCTGATGACCATACTCATGGCATTCCTTGTTCTAGAACCCAAAGACTTCTAGACCTATATATTACACTCTATCTCAAATCCTGATATATTGTTAGAAGACTGCGAGACACTGTTAAAATCTTTGATTAAACGTGTGATAGAAAAACACATAAATGATTATGCTACCTATACAGATGAAACAAATATTATAAGAGTAAAATTAATAAAGCTAGAAATTGATTATTTTGACAATAAAATTCTTTTACTTATGAACAAATGTATACAGTCCCTCAGTTTAATTGTGTTAGGCATTGTGGTTTGTCTTATCACGCAGATAATTATTATCTATCAAAACGAACCTTGTAATATTCCTTTGTTGTGGTGTATGTTTGAGGCTATAAATAGAACCAATAGTTTAAACTAGTCAATTTGGTTGAAAAAAAAAATTAAGTGGCAACTTCACAAGAAATTCAAGATTTAAACAGGTTTCAGTAAATGCTCAAGCACAGCTCAAAGCACATTCGCAACAGATAAAGTTAATCAAGGAGACTTCCTCCATAAAAATAGAAGATTTAACTACAGCTAACCTAGTGGAAGTTTGGCACGGAGATGGACCTGTCCCCGTGACAGAATTTTTTGATAATATAGACAGAGCTGCTAAAGTGGGAAGTTGGTCTGATTTGGACAAAGTTTCACTCCTTAAACTGAAATTAAGAGGGCCTGCGTCATTATTCCTGAATAGTAATCCAGCGCTCCTGAAATTAAAAGTTACGAATCAAGAACTTCGAGAGAGTTTCTATGAGCGATTCCGAATAAAGCAGTTGGATCAGTTCCATTATGTGGCTTTACAAAACGCTACACATTTAAGACACGAGAGTCCAGAAGCGTTTGCCGATGGTGCCGAAGGTTAGGTGCCAAGACCGTCCGTCAAGCTGCAGACCCTGATCAACAAAAGACTATATATGAAGAAGCTGAGCGTAGGATGCTAGCTGCCTATACTAATGGTTTATATGGTACTATAGGACAACAAGTACGTTATCGTAATCAACTCGCTTGTACAGTAGCTGCAGTAGAAGCTAGACCTTCACGTGGTCTACCATCTAGGAACGTGTATCTAACAAGAATTACTTGCTTTAATTGCAACCAAACAGGGCATATTGCAAAGGAATGCCGAAATAAATATCGTGGTAACAAGAATGGAAATAGAGTAAACACCAGGAACAATGAGAACAGTAATGGAAATAGGATACGCACAGGGAACAATTATCCCAATGGGGTGGAGTGCTACGCATGTCACAAGCAAGGACACATAGCCCGAAATTGCAAGAGCTCGTCGGTTCACCCAAACACATCGGCTTGGGCAGGGAGAAGCACCGACCTGTCGAACTGGGAATCGTAAGACATAGGAAGAAGAATAAACCGTCGTATACTGTTACGAATATTATAAATGAATCAGGTGAAGACCAAATTGTGTTAGATGTAGTAATAGATTACAAAAATTGTAGATGCATAGTCGACACAGGTGCTACCATTTCCATTTTAAAACCTAATATTAGTAATGGGCAAATCGTACATTGTGACGTTACAGCCAAACGTTTAACTGGTGAGAGGTTGAAAACATATGGAATTCAACGCGTTTCAGTAACTCTTCAAGGGAAATACAAATTTTCCCACGCGTTTTAGTAGCTTCATTAGAGATATCTTGTGATGGAATTTTGGGAATGGATTTTTTTGAAAACTATTAAAAGGAAAATTAGATTTAACTACTGGAGAACTGTTCATAGAAAGCAATCCAGTTTTTATAGTGGATAAGGGTAGAAGAGTGTGTGATCATAGAAAGCAGGAGTCATCATTGCAAATGAAGGATGTATGGCCTGATCAACCAACTCCTACACCTAGCAATAGCGACGCCAAGGCTTTACATAAGGAAACATTAACTTTCCTTGTTCAATCCATTAAGGAAACACCTTTAACAGCCATGTCCGAAGTGTTAATTCATGGACGCCTGAAGATTTATACCCGTGAGAAAATAGTAAGTCCAAAAGTGGTACTTATAGAGCCAGTGGAGTTATGTATACATGGTGTCAGAACTGGTAGAGTTCTAGCTAAAGTTGAAGAAGGAATTCCAGAAGTAGTTGTGATAGTAGTGAATTTTAGTAAAGAGGAATTGATTATCCCAAATAATAAGGTATTAGGTATAGCAGAAGAATTTAAGCAGAAGATTTAGAAAGTAAGAAAATTGAACCAAGTTTAGCACATTCCGTTAGAGTTATTAGGAAACCCTTAAGTGAAGACGTAAAAAGTAAATTAGAGCACCTAAGTAAAAAAGAACGTGAAGTATTAGAACCAGTGTTGAAGCGATATGCGCATTTATTCGACGAACCAAAAACGAAAATTGGTTGTAATAGTAAAGTGGAACATGAAATAAACACAGGTGTACACGCACCTATAAGGAATAATCCGTATAGACTACCTCATACTCTAAAACCTATAGTAGAAGAACAAGTAAATGAAATGTTAGAGAAGGGAATTATTTGACCTTCTGCATCACCATGGTCTAGTCCTGTAGTGATTGTTTCAAAGAAAAGCCCTGATGGAATACCAAAGTATAGATTTTGTGTTGATTATAGAGCCCTCAATGCTATCACAAGAGGAGATGCTTATCCCTTACCTAATATTACCGAGACTCTAGACTGCCTACATAATAGAGCGTATTTCACTACCCTCGATTTATACAGTGGCTTTCATCAAGTAAGAATGTCACCGAAAGATATAGAAAAAACTGCGTTTAGTATACCTGGACAGCATTATGAATTTACAAATATGCCCTTCGGATTATATAAAGCCCCAGCTACTTTTCAAAGACTAATGGATGGTGCATTAATAGGCATTAGAGAAGAAGAAGCCTCAGTGTATCTTGATGATATAATTATTTTTAGTCAGACTATTGAACAACATGCAGAACGACTTGATAAGGTGTTATCTAAACTGGAAGCCGCAAACCTCTACGCACTGTTATCTAAGTGTGTATTTGCTGCTAACACAGTTGAATATTTAGGACATATAGTAACTATCAAAGGAATTTTACCCGACCCAAAGAAAATTAAAGCAAAAAAAAATTACCCTAGGCCACAAAACGTTAAAGATATTAGAGCTTTCTTAGGGCTAGTAGGCTACTATAGAAGATGTATTGAAAATTTTGCTGAAATAGCGAAACCAGTAATGGCATTGACAAAGAAGGAAGTTGTTTTTAAGTGGGAGAACACCCATGAAGCTGCCTATTTGAGGTTATCTAACTCTGTAATAAACCTGTTTTGAAATATCCCGACTTCACCAACCCATTTATTCTAAGCTCAGACGCTTCTGTGCATCTATTGCTTTAGGCGCCGTACTATTGCAGGTGCATAACGGACAGGAACACCCCTGTCGCAAATGCTAGGAGGCAATTAAATAAGGCAGAGAGAAATTATAGTAACACTTTTATGCGTAATATGGTCTACAAAATATTTCAGATATTACCTATTTGGACGAAAATTTACAGTTATAACCGACCATGCTGCTTTAAGGTGGATGCTGAGTTTAAAGGATCCGTCCTCTAGGCATACCAGATGGGCTCTTCGACTAACCGAATTTGAATATAATGTTATCCATAAACCTGGGAAAAAACATACAAATGTAGATGCTCTAAGCCGTCATATCAATACCATTACAACACCGTTTTTATCCAGACAACAAATAGCTTCCGCAGAGCAGAAGGGTGAGTCCTGTCAGCGAAAGATTAGCAACCCAGAAGATAAATACAAATTGGATATCGACAATTTGCTTTATAATATAGAAGATGGAAAAGCTAGATTAGTCATACCTCAATCTTTGGTTAGGCAAAGAATTAGTCACCATCATGACACAAAATTTTCTGGACATCAAGGAATAAAACGCACTATAAGTTTGATAAAAGAACATTATTATTGGACAAGTATGAATAAAGACGTAGAAAATTACATTAGCACATGCCTATCCTGTAATCAAAGTAAATCTGGGAAACGTACAAAAGCCCCTATGGCAAACTTTACTTCGGTAACAGAGGCTTTCGAGTTAGTACCGTTAGACATTGTAGGACCACTACCTGTGAGCAGAAATGGGAATCCTTAATTACTAACTTTCATCGATCATTTAACTAGGTACTGTGAAGCCATACCTATCTGTTATCAGAACGCAGACATTATAGCGAAATAATTTGTTCACAAAATTATAACAAGGCATGGTGTACCAAAACGGTTGTTAACGGATCAAGGACGAAGTTTTGTCTTAAACCTTTTTACTACCGTGTGTCCCTTATTAGGCATAAAGAAAATTCAAACAACTGCGTATCATCCACAGACTAACGGAATGTTAGAAAGGTTACACAAACCTATAGCCGATATGATAGTATATTACATATCCAATGATGGGAAAAATTGAGAACAAGTAGTACCGTATGCTCTGATGTCATATTGTAGTACTAAACAATCAGCGACCGGATACAGTCCACATATGCTTTTATACGGTCACGAAATCAGATTGCCTACAGAGGATATCCTTGATAGGGAAACTTGCGAAGTGGAACCGGAAATAAAGGATTTGATAGAACATATAAAACGGGTTGGAAAGACTGCAATTACAAACGTTGAAATTATTAAGGCAAAGAATAAGAATTACTATGATAAAAATAGTAAATTAGTGAAGTATGCGGAAGGAGAATTTGTATTTTTACATGACCCTAAAATAAAACTAGGGCCACTTAAGAAATTTGGTAAGAGTTGGAAAGGTCCTTATCAAACAGGAAAGGTGTTAAATAATTTGAACTATGAGATAAAACTTAATAATAGAGACGGTGTGATTGTGCATGTAAATAGATCGAAGCCTAGTAAATGCAAGCCAGAAACCGCAATCCGCAATCGCAAAGATAAGCTCCCTACCTTACATACCAGCAATGAATGGCCTAATACGTTTACGGTAGAGGAAGTCCATCAAATAGGCGATGAAGATTCGACAACTGGAAAAGATTATGTACTTGGAGGACCCATTTTACAACATGAAGAACCTGACGATAAAGAATTTGATTTAGATGAATGTGATGTAACAAATATCGACGATGAAATCTTCCTAGATCCTAGAGATCCAGAATGGTTACCTGACAACCCTAATCTACCGCCCCCTCAACAACCACACCCCTATAACCTACGACCAAGAGTTACTAGTAGTAGAAGTGAATAGCAGATCAACATAAAATCAATATTAAATGGCGTAGAGAAAGCATTTAAATCTCTATTTGGGGCTTTAGATGACGGAGATTAACAAAATAATAATTTAAAATTAAAAGTTCTCGAATTGCAAACGGCAGATATAGTACATTTAGAGCACGAACAACTAACATATGCCAAGAAGTTAGGTATTAATGTAGATGAAAATTATAAAGTAACAAAAATAATAACTGAAATTTTGAAACTATTTTTAAGGAAATAAAAGAAACCAATCAATCTGTGTGGAATGAAATTAGTAAATTAAAGTTTAAAATACAATATCAAGCAAATATTTTTTTTTTACTAAGAGAAATAGGTTTCAGGCTGATGTTAGTCGATAAGCAATTGTATCAGCTTCAAGGAGCATTAGATGTAACGTCTTTCGGTGTATTGAGTTCAATGTTAATTACACCTGAAGAGTTAAGTAACATTTTAAAAGAAATTGTTACAAAATTACCTAGTGGTGTATCGTTAGTATCTAGTACTGCATTAAATAGTATGTATAATTTTTATAAACTTTGTAAAGTTATTTCTATCTTATACCAGAATGGTAAAAGGTCGATTATTGAAATTCCATTGCTATCTGAGAGTAAAAGCGTTGAATTATTTAAGGTATATTCCTTGCCTCACTATAACTTTGATTTGGCACTGTTTATTTTATTAAGAGTAGATGTGGACTATCTCAAAGGACCGACAGTGTTACGCTCTTCTACAACGTGACCAGCTAAAGTACTACAAAGAGTCATCAGGGAGAATCTGCCCAGTACGGATCCCGCTACTACCTACTGCAGACGGCATCAGCTGTGAGTATGCAATGTTCTAGAGGGACGACGACAAGGCACGTAGGCTCTGCAGGCACGAGGTTCTCTTAAATTATACCATTCCTATTCTTCTTGCTGGGCCAAGAAATGACCTTGGATTTACAGTTTCCCCACAACTATCTTGTCAACAAGGTATTGCCGATATCCTAATGAAATTCCTAGAGCAAGTTCCAAAGCTTTGAAAGGAATTGGAATTATTTAGAATACAAACAATTGTGAAATCTATTCTAAGCATTTCCAGATATTTCTAAGCTTTAATAAATGGACGATGTCTTCTATAAAATTTAATCCTATTATAGTTCATACCGTTACAAATATTCTTAATTCTTCTGAAAGTATCATATCTCAAGATAAAATTCAAAACCCAAATGTAACCCTTAAATTGATTCAAATGTTTAATCGCCCCACAGTTGTGACTGATATCACTGAAATGGAAAAGCTGCAAAGTGAGCTGCAGAAACCGCGGAGAACTGTATATGTGAACAATGATTCATTGATAACCTATTTCGTTACTCTAGTTGTATTTTGTTGTGTTGGCAATTATCTAGTTACAACCTTATACCTTGTAAGCCTTCCCAAAGTTTATAACTGTCTACAGAGACAAATGTCAACAAGGGATGTCGACACCATTTCAGACACTCTGACCAACCATCTAGCCTTAATGGAGGATTCAACCCCCACCAACCTAACCTTAGTCTTCAACCTCGATCCTCTTCTACAAAATTCCCCGAGTCAAGACACGTGTATCATGCGATAGGTTTGCGATAGCACTAAGGCCAATGAGATGGCCAATCGGTGTAAAGAGTATTATGGATGGGGTCCTATATATTGTTATGTACCAGCCAAAAGGCAGGTTGATGTAATAAGGTTGACGTAATTAGTTGATGATGGAATGAGGGTGACGATGAGAGTCGTAATGTATGTTTAGTGAACTTAATTAATTTGTATTAATTTGTGTAGTTTGTGTTCTTTGTTCTAAAAATGTTATGTAAGTAACAATATACTCTATTATTACAATGATTTGTGTTGAAATTCTTAGTAGCTTACCTGCTTCGACCCTTCTCACTCATAAACTGAACCAGATCTAAATCCACGTCCGCTTCTTGGTCGTGACAGCCTCATGGTAATATTGTTATTATTTTGATTTACGTAAAAATAATCGCATTAGTTTAGAAAAATAAAGTAAAAGTAGTGAAACAATTTCTTGGAGCAGCTGATGAAATTGACAGTTGTTAAGTTAAACATCTGACAAAATTTGAACAATTGATAAAGCTGATTTTCCTCCCTTTCGACAATAGTTTGGGAATAACAGAAAAATAAAAACTAAAAGAAACCTCAGTTTCAGTTTATACAATTTCCAATTTGTAAATTGTAAGTAGAAGGTTTTTAACAGTAAATAGGGGATAAATAAATGAAAAAATACAAGAAAAGAAAAACGGAATTTCCTAATAAACAGGAAATATAAAATTAAATATATAAATCAAACCAGTAAGGTTTCTTAACTATCAAGTACATTATTAAAAGTAAAAACCAGAAAGTTCTGTCTTCAAAATAAAATAATTCCACCAAACGTGAAAGTAATATATAAAAATATGAGGAATAAACGTAAGTAATATAAACTCCTATTTCTTGCTACTGGGACCGAAAGCGTAACTGACAAGTTAAAGTCAAATTACCTTTGTATCTGATGATAGGAAAGATGAAATCCTAATTAACTAAAAATTCAGATTGTTTTAGTCTCTGAAATATTTTCCTCAAACAACATCTAAATAACAGACGAAATTATGCTTTCTCCTCTATTATCTGTAGCGTAATATTCAGCATTATAAAAGCTAAAGGATACACAATATTTTCAACACGCGGCTACGACAAACATATTGGACCTTAGAGTATATAATAGATTCCATTTTCAAAAAGCGATAAAGCCTTTTTGCTTTGAAAAAAGGATTTTAAAAGATTTATTTTACTGACGCTGTAAATAGGTTTCCCGTTTTACGTCAGACGTTCGAACAGAGTACACAAGCGAATTTATTAAAAGAAGAAGAATTTCATAGCCATATTGACATTACAAAATAAGAAAGACATTTTCGTTTTAATTTTAAAAAATTATGGCTAAATATGGGATGATTTTTCTTTTTAAATAGTTAATAGTTAATAATACTCATATCGCATTAGTATTAGTTAAATCACAAAACATTTGTTCATTCTAACATTTATAAATACGCCTTATTAATTAATATTATAAACCAAAAAAAATAATAAGTTTTATGAAGCAACACTTTCTTGCAAAATTTCTTGTAGCATATTTATAATACTAATATAAAGGTTTCTCAAAAAGACAAATTATTTTCCAAGGAATATTTAAAAAGACACACACAATTCCTCTAAGGAAAGAAACTATGTGCGTTTTCATGGCAACATTTTTTTTCATACATAGTAGTTTTGTGGAATGTTTATTAAATATTAAGAAATAAGAGGCCCAGATCCACAACTTTTTACAACACTACAGTGGTACCTAAGTAAATGCGTTCCGGAACAATAACAAAGTAAATCCTATTGCTATAAACAAACAAATGTCCTTTTTGAAACATCGCGGTGTTATACCTATTAGAATATGTAAATTTTTCAGTAGAATTAATCCAAAAATAACAATATTACAACATTATTAGGGATAACATTAATTTCCTGTAATCTAAATTTTTACATTTAATACTATTAGAACAGTTTCTTTTTTTTATAGGACTATTTTTTTCATAATTTGCTACATTAAACGGCTACGGTCATTTTAAACCACTCTTTGGAGTCTTTAAAGAACTTAATTTTATTTAGAGTTTCTTGTTTTTATTTAAATTAATTTTATTTATTTTTTATTAAATAAAGTTTTTTTATTATTTTCATTATAAGCTATGTAGACCAAATTTCTACGAATTTATATATCTATTAAAATAAAGAATGGCAATTCCGATATTATGTAAGCAATTAACACTTGTAAAATTATTGGTACTGTAAGTTATTAAATGACAAATTCATGGAGCTACGGTTTCAGTTAGAATATCTGTTGTTAGAAGCTATTGCTGTCAGGAACTGATAAAGATAGTTCTTGAAGTATTTTATTAGATTTTTTCAGATGAAATACCATAGAATACATGGACAATTGTTTCAGAAATTACATACAATAATAGTTTTAGTAGTATAATTTCTATAGCTGAAATCGTTGCTGAATATTTCACTTACTGTTTCACAGAAACAAATTGTTTTCAGTCTTTTATTTGTTATGAGGCTTAAAGAAAACTCTGGATTATTTATAGAGATAAAATCTGCTTTAAAAGTATTAAATAATTTATTAGGAATAAATAGAATAATATAAGGAATATTTAATTATTTCTAGGAATAAGGTTTTAAATTTACAGGAAATACTTCTCTTGTATATAAAAATAGTTCCCTTGTTAATGCAATCAGAATTAGTTACGAAGTGGAATGAAAAAAGAAATAACAGAGCTTAAATAGAGAAAAAATAATTAACTTGTATCAATGGTTGAATTTAATCAATATGTAAAATGTTGAAATGAAATATAAAAATTATTTTTGTTAACGTGGGAGGTAGCCATTGTTAACGTGGAAAAAGCTTTACTCGTATATAATTTTAATGAAGCAAAAAATGAAGAGGATAACAGAAATAATATCGGTATTAAACAAATAAATATTCAATATCGTTACATGGTTTTATATTAACATTTAAATAATTCCTTTCATTATAACATATAAATGGATAACAACAAATTAAAGAACTGTATTTAAACTCTATTTATAAATATGTAAAGTTTTTAAGGTTATTGACAGATCACAGACCAATTCATGTTACAATAAATACACTCGTCTCTATTTTGTATCCGAAAATCATATTCAATAGCTAAGAGTTTATTAATCTAATATTAAATTATATTTTATAGGTTTAATATTCATAAACAAAACTTTTAACATATTTAAAATAAAATATTCCATTATTTTTATTAAATAACAATATTTACACGTCAAATTACTAGACAAGTAACATTTTTAACACAAATAATGTTGAAACAACACTAAATTTTATATCTAGTATATTTATAATAATGTTACATTATATGTAACAACAATAATATTAAATAAACATAATAATGTATAATTTATTGATAACAGAGGCACCATTTAAATATTAAACAAATCATTATAATACATACAATACCTAGGTAGATACAAAAACATATACATAAATGTTAAACTCCTTATATTTTCCGTACTAAAATTTCATATGCAAATGGATAATAACTTTACTGTCATTTTATTCAATGAATTTCCCCCTTGCATCTTTATATACCACATTTTCAATCTCTTTTCTTTTGAAAAATATCTATATTATCCTAGTCAATTTCAATTTCATTAGTAAATTTTGTATTGTGTTCAGAAACAACGTATATATTATTTTTTATCATATTTTATATTATTTTTATGCCTATTCGATCTCGTTTTTAAAGGTCTACCAGTTTGTCCTACGTAATACATATGACACTCTTTGTATTTAATCTTACATACAAAACTTTTATTCTGCTTTTCACTACCATTGACTATTCTCATATATTATTGAGTTTAAAAGGAAATTTACACACATTTACATGTTCGTATCAGTATTTGACATAACCTTTTAGTAAAACATATAATATAAGGTAAACAAAAGGTCTTTTTTCTATAAAAGTTTGATTGTCACTATCTCTATTTTCGTCTTTAAACTTTAATTTTTTAATTTGTTTCTTATAATATGAACAAATAACATTTTCAGGATAATTATCCAAAATAAAATCATTTATTTATACCTAAAAATGTTTGTTAAATGAAACTGTGTTTGTTAAATAAACATTTAATTATAAAGACTCTTTCCTATTTTCTATTATTGATATTTTACTTGACTAGATTGTGCATGCACAAAATTAACATATCTGCCTGAAAACGTATTCTTTTTTTATAAATTTAATAAAACCCTGCCATTATCTTGCTGTTTAACTAAAATATAAAGAAAGATTAAATCATCATACCTCTCAACCTCATACTTAATTTGATACATAATCTTTCATGAGCAGAGTTCATTCCCTTTACTAATATTTTAAATTTATTTCTAGCAATAATCAGAAAGACATCACCAACATATCTACCGTAATACATAGTTGTATTTTAAACATTTGATAAAATTTTGTTAAATCTTCTATTAATAATTCTGATAATATAGGAGAAACAGATAAACCGATTGACATTGCATTTATTTGTTTATAATTCTCTTAATCTGAAAACATATTAAATACATTGGAACTTCAAAACCCTAAAAATTCAGTCAATGGTAAACATGTTTTACTTTTATTGTCCCTCATCACTTTGTATTCCTTTATTTAACTACTTCAGATGGTATACTGGGATACATATGAACTATATCTAGGGTAGCCATAATGTCATTTATTGTGTCTCAACTCTTTCTAATACTTTCTTTAACTACTTAGGATGGTATACTGGGATACGTAGAAACTATATCTAGGGTAGCCATAATGTCATTTATTGTGTCTCAACTCTTTCTAATACTTTCTTTAAATAATTCAGATGGTATACTGGGATACGTAGAAACTATATCTAGGGTAGCCATAATGTCATTTATTGTCTCTCATCTCTTTGTAATACTTTCTTTAACTACTTGGGATGGTATACTGGGATACATAGAAACTATATCTAGGGTAGCCATAATGTCATTTATTGTCTCTCATCTCTTTGTAATACTTTATTTAACTACTTAGGATGGTATACTGGGATACATAGAAACTATATCTAGGGTAGCCATATTGTCATTTATTGTCTCTCTTCTCTTTGTAATACTTTCTTTAACTACTTCAGGTGGTATACTGGGATACGTAGAAACTATATCTAGGGCAGCCATAATGTCATTTATTGTGTCTCATCTCTTTGTAATACTTTCTTTAACTACTTAGGATGGTATACTGGGATACATATAAACTATATCTAGGGTAGCCATAATGTCATTTATTGTCTCTCATCTCTTTGTAATACTTTCTTTAACTACTTAGGATGGTATACTGGGATACATAGAAACTATATCTAGGGTAGCCATAATGCCATTTATTGTCTCTCATCTCTTTGTAATACTTTCTTTAACTACTTCAGGTGGTATACTGGGATACATGGAAACTATATCTAGGGTAGCCATAATGTCATTTATTGTCTCTCATCTCTTTGTAATACTTTCTTTAACTACTTCAGGTGGTATACTGGGACACATAGAAACTATATCTAGGGTAGCCATAATGTCATTTATTGTCTCTCATCTCTTTGTAATACTTTCTTTAACTACTTCAGGTGGTATACTGGGACACATAGAAACTATATCTAGGGCAGCCATAATGTCATTTATTGTCTCTCATCTCTTTGTAATACTTTCTTTAACTACTTAGGATGGTATACTGGGATACATAGAAACTATATCAAGGGTAGCCATAATGGGATACAGAGAAACTATATCTAGGGTAGCCATAATGTCATGTTTTGGTACTACCAAATATGTAATTTATTTTTTAAATTTATACTATTTTGTAAAACATACTCCGGTTAAGGTATGGCCAAAGTTAGTAATTTTTCATAATACACATAAAGTCGAAAAACCGAGAATCTACACATGATACAACCACCATAGCAGGACAAACTTTTTTATATTATTCAATATTGAAAACTAATGTTAGCACAATCAGAATCTTATAATCGATTGTTGTTATCAATCTGAAAATCTTATTTAGACAATGTATTTAAGGAATTATAAATTCTATTGTTCATTGTATTAGAAGGATCATTGTCTGATTTTTTAAAATGTTTTTTTTATAACACATATAAGTACTATTAGTCTTATCAAGGTATTTTTTCTTATCTGTCAATACAGTACAATTACTTTTATCAGCTTAAGTTATAATAATTTCTTTATTAGTTTTATAAATTCTTTAGTTTCGTTACAGAAAATATATCTAACACTCCCACAAATTTGATGAGTATTCGATAAAAACTTGTATGCTTGGTTAATAAAATACATAGTGTCTGTTTGTAGTAAGATAAATTGGTCTGTGATCTGTCATTAACCTTAAACACATTAAAAAATATATCATTTGTTTTTATTCATATTTTGATTGATATACTATCTCTGATATATATATATATATATATATATATATATATATATATATATATATATATATATATATATCTGTTGTAAATGGACGATTGTCAATTCATTATACTGTAATTTTGTTATTTAGACACACACACACACGCGCACACACACAAACACACACGCACACACACACACGCACGCACAAAAGCATATAAATATATAAATGTGTGTGTGTGTGTGTGTGTGTGTGTGTGTGTGTGTATGTGTGTGTGTGTGTGTGTGTGTGTGTGCGTGTGCGTGTGTGTATGTGTGTGTGTGTGTGTGTGTGTGTGTGTGCGTGTGCGTGTGTGTATGTGTGTGTGTGTGTGTGTGTGTATGTGTGTGTGTGTGTGTGTGTGTGTGTGTGTTTGTGTGTGTGTGTGTGTGTGTGTGTGTGTGTGTGTGTGTGTGTGTGTATTACATCACTTTCAATAGTTATTCACTTTCTACTGAAGATTATAATAAAATTGTTCCACAATTGTATTGGTTTTAGTTTATAAATATGATAAATATGATAACTATATAAAAACAGAATCTGCTTCTTCGTAGTCAAGGAACGTCTCTGTAATCGTCACTCGTCTATATCTCTGACTCTCACAAGATTTAATGAAAACCTGAATGAAAATCTTATCAGGGTAAATTGGTAAGCATGAAAGGCATCGCCTTTGGGTTTTCATTTTCCAAGATTCATTATATATTTTCCGACGGCTCTGCCTTTCATATTTTTAGCTATTTTTTCCTCTATAAAAATGATTCAAGGAATAGTATAATAATAAAATGAATTTCTAAAAATAATTTGGGTTTAAATTAATTTAAGATTAAATCACATTTTTCTTTTCCTGTTTGCTTACAATTGCCTGAAAGTGTAAAGATCGTATTCTCACATTAGCAAGTTACAGAACGAACAGAGTTCCAAACATTTGTCATTAGACCTTAACAACGAATGTTATATATCAGTTTAATAAACATTTAATTCGCATATTTGGAGCTATGACCAGTACTAGCGCACATGCAGCAATATATTATCAGGTACAGCAAAAACACAAATATAATAATCTAAGATTAAATGTAAGCACCGTCATTGATAATAAATTGAACCTAACTGGTAAAATACACTTATTTAAATTTGTACAATAATAAAATAATCTTCTACAAGTAGCTAGTAAATAATAATGTTTAATGTACATGGTTAATATTTATGTACAATATTAAGGGATTTAATCAAATGTATCTGTTTAAATACACTTTGAGGAATAGTAAATTCCTCCTAGTAAAGTTCCTTTGTTTTAATTTACATGTGTTCAATTACGGGTGTAAATGTTTCGAAAAATTAGATGCGTGACAAAAAAAAATTAATTAATATTTCAATATTTAAAATATGTATCGTAAATATGTATCAGTATCATACGAAAACAAGTTTAGCAGAATTATCCATATATCTTCAGATTTCAAAGATGCTTAATGACATTGTATTTAAAATAAACTGATTAAAATCCTTTTTTCAACAAAAACCTTCTAATTAAGGAACACGAGTGACGTGACCTCGATAGAGTAGAACGTATTCAAGTACCTTTCACATATACTCCTTGAATCCTCTTCCATTGAACGAACAGAGATCTGATGGGTCTACTTGGGATCCATGCAATCATCCGTTCTCTCCCCCCGAAGTGTTCCTGGATCTCCCATAACAACCACGGTCACAAAGTGTCCTTTCCTCCTTTACTCACACTAGTTCAAGGTTTACCAGTAGGACCAATTAATTTGTTAGCTTTTATATTTCTTCTTTAGATTTAACCTTTACCGATTTAGTTCAACTCACTAAAATTACGTTCACCGTTCACACTTGACGCACACATTACCTTATCCTGGACCATACCTACTGTTTCTGTACTTATCCTGTTTCTATTGCGATTCTATTACTCCATTAGATATAAGTTAGGGTTTAAGTTGAGTTTAAGTACTCATGTATAGTCAATCTCAATAATCAATAACGTAGGTTTAGTCTTAAGGGTATTGTACTCAGTCTAAGATCATTTTCCAATTAGCGTTAAGTTGGTAGTAAGAACTATTTTGATGGCTCAAGTTAGACATTATTGTACACATATGTTTTATACACTCATACATGCACCTTTAATTCTGTATGAATTTATATGGGAAAAAAGCTGGACTAAACCAATCAATCAATGTGTTCTCATGTTAGATCAAATAAACTTTACCTACCTACCTCCCTACCTACCTACCTACCTCCCTACCTACTTCCCTACCTCCCTCCCTACATACCTTCCTCCCTCCCTACCTCTCTACCTCCCTCCCTCCCTACCTACCTCCCTACCTACCTCCCTACCACCATCCCTACCTCCCTACCTACCTACCTCCCTACCTACCTCATTACCTACCTACATACCTCCCTACCTCCCTCCCTACCTACCTCCCTACCTCCCTCCCTACCTACCTCCCTACCTCCCTACCTACCTCCCTACCTCCCTACCTACCTACCTCCCTACCTCCCTCCCTACCTACCTCCCTACCTTTCTACCTACCTCCCTACCTACCTACCTCCCTACCTACCTCCCTACCTACCTCCCTACCTACCTCCCTACCTCCCTACCTACCTCCCTACCTCCCTACCTCCCGGATAACAACACCTTCGTCTTCCGTCCTACCAATACAACATCCATCGTCATGGCAGAAACCTATTCTTAAAGTCGATGGCAACAAGCACTAATCCAACACTACTACCCGAACAAATGTCGTGCCAGCAGGCCCTTCATAACCTTGGGGTCCACTGGACCCCCTCATTTTTTCATTGACAGACAGACTAACAGGTGGATTTGATGTCCCTATCCCATATTCACAATAATTCCCCATCCTTTGAAGGCGGCATTTCTCGTATATTAGACCAAGGTTTATATTTCAAGACTATTCGTTGTATAGTCCTAATTGTAACGAAATATGTTTACACTTTACTCAATAACAGAATTTGTGCAGGATGGTTGTACATGTTTTAAAGTTTAACAATAAATTTTATATAAATTAAAAATTCTTCTTTCCTAAAGTAAAATATATGCCGTTCCTATACCCACACTAGTTCAAGATTTACCAGTAGGACAAATTACGTTTTTAGCTTTTATATTTCTCTTTTAGTTTTAAGCTTTACCGATTTAGTTGTAAGTCACTCAAATTACGTTCTCCATCTAAACTTGACACACATATTATCCTGGACCATACCTACTGTTTCTGTACTTATCCTGTTTCTATTGAGATTCTATTACTCCATTAGATCTAAGTTAGGGTTTAAGTTGAGTTTAAGTACTCATGTATAGTCTATCTCAACAATCAATAACATGGTTTTAGTCTTAAGGGTATTGTAGTCAGTCTAAGATCATTTTCTAATTAGCGTCAAGTTGGTAGTAAGAACTATTTTGATGGCTCAAGTTAGCCAGCCTGTTTCCCTGCTAGATCAAATAAACGTTACCCACCTCCGGGATATACAACACCTTCGACTTCCATCCGACCAATACAAAATCCTTCGTCATGGTAGAAACCTATCCTTAAAATCGATTCCAACAAAAACCCTAATCGCACACTCTACCTGAGCCAATGTTGTGTTAGCAGACGCTTTATAATCTTGGGGTCCACTGAACCAACTCATTTTGTGACTAAGTGACAGACAGACTAACGGGCGGATTTTATGTCCCTACTCATATTTACAATAATTCCCCATTCTTTGAAGGCGGCATTTGTCGTTTATTAGATTTTCAAGGTTTATATTTCAAGACTATTTATGTATATACCTAATTGTAACAAAATTTTTCGACGTAAAATATTTTCGACAAAATATTTCTACTAAATAACAGAAGTTGTGCAGGATGTTAATAAATACTTTAAAGTATAGCGATAAATGTTATATAACTTAGAAATTCTTCTTTCAGTACGTAAATTATAAGCCATTTTCCATGCCGGCAAACCCATTAATATTAAATAGAGGCCTGACCATTTACTAGGTAGCAGGATTTACTCTAATGTTGCATTTATGGTTACGATACGTAAAGAAATTCAGAAAACAGTAAAAGTTTTAAATAAATAACTAGAAAAATAGCGCTAAACAAGATGGCAGATGCATTGTGTGAATAATGCATGGGAAATAAAGATGAAGAGGTTTGACACAGAAATGTGGCACTAGAGCCTATAAAACAAAGTCACGAACTTTGCTCCTTATTTGCAAAATTGCTTTTTTCTATTGAATGTATCAGAATCCGTTACGAAACTATTTAATATTATTGAAGTTTTCAGAAAACAATTTACAATATTTATTTTTTAAAAAAATACTATTTTATATATCATAATACTTGGATTATATTTTTTTATTGATTGGTTTATATTATGATCTTGCAATTATTTACAACAGTTCGTCTACTCGCTGTTGTGTTAATATTATGTACAGGTTTTGGACATAAAACACATGTACAGGTGTTAAAACAGAATAATTGAGGATCAGACTTGAAGATGTTTCTAACATTTCATACAAACATGTGTTGCTCTTCAGTTAATATTTATAACATGTTAGCTAGACTAACAACAAGCATGTCAGTTAATGTTAGCTAATCTCAAGCAGGTTTTAATACAGTATCTTGTCTAGACGACAACCTGCGCCTGTGGAAATGTTTTGTTTACGCCTTACTTTTTAAATTTATTAGACGAAGGATTAATTTTTTATTGACATTTCAGTAAAACGTTTGACTGTTTATATTAACATTAAAATATTGAAATTAGATGTATGTAATGATATTGCATTATTAAAAAAGTCATATTGCAAATGAAAAACTTATCATTAGTAGTGTATTATTATTAATATTTTGTATTGAAAAGATACGTTATAAACATAAATTATTGATTATATAGTTCACATCAAATACACAAGCCTAAAGTTCCTTTCCTAATAAGTAAAATAGACTATAACTACCTACGAGTCTCCCATTGTCTCCTCTTTCACAAACCACACTTTTACACATATAATCTTCGATTTAATTTTTATTGATTTATAATGCATTTCTTAATGTCTTAAAAAAATTTTATTTACAGATACTATGAAACAAAATATATAATTAGAATCTAATTTGATTTACAGGTTACCGATTGTGAAGTTTTATTGGATTTAATTACACTGAACAAAAAGTTTTTTAGAATAGCGAATATTCATAAACACATGTACGAAACTAAAAGAAGACAAATTTCACTTTTATTTAGTATTATTTAGCAACACTCAATTTATAAATTTTATCAGTTTAATAGTTGGTTTAGTGAGAATAAAAACGTAACACTATACCACAGATGCCAACTCAACCAGTTTTCTGTATCTGTGCAATAAATTCAAAGGCGTGTTTTTGTGTCAAGAACTATTTTTATAAGCAATTGTTTATTCCACCGCACGAGATATTGCCACCACCGAGTGAAAATATGTGTAGGTCAATTATTGTTCGCAGTGTAGTTATAAAACTTTATTGTAACCAAATTGGAAACTTATATGTAATTTTCTTACATAGACTCCTTTCTTTTCAACGCACTTGGTTCATCGTTGTACAAGCTTCCTAATGCCCTCGCTAGAGGTTTTCGGTTGAGCTACGAGCCAGGAATACACCGCTTCTTCCGAAGTTAATCTTAAATACCTGTATTTTAATTACAACTGTAAAGAATATCAAATCACAAAAACTTCTCATTTTACGTTCGTAACCTTAATAGGCTACTCTTATTGTCTTTCTAGTAATTGAATTAAAATACTGTATTACAATAATTCATGTACTCCGACTAAAAGAAATGTTGAAATGTAAAGAAGGCCACTAACTAACTGGTGATGTGTTTCGAGATTTTGTAAATTAAATTTTTAAATTATATATAGGCGTACATACACAAACACACACACACACACACACACACACACACACACACACACACACACACACATACACACACACACACACACATATATATATATATATATATATATATATATATATATATATATATTTATATATATTTTTTCCATTTATGACTAGGATATCTCATGAGCGGTCGTTAGTCCCTGTAAATATTAAACAAATAATCCAAATTTAATTTCACATTTATTTATCTGTATCTACACAAATGATATCCCAATATATTGCAACTATTTTATGAATCTTAGAACCGGCATTGTACTATATACATTAACATATATTATGATAATGTCACATTTGGAGAATAGATATTGGAAAATATTTTTATAACTTAAAAAAATTGTGTCTCTACGAGTCATAAATAAAAGTTATAATAATAAACCTGCTTCAATGGTTAACTTCTCTCGAATAGGCTTTTCTACAATAAAACTTTCCGTCATTAAACTCTTATATTATGGTAGTTTACTATTTATGTTGTCTGCCTTCTTTCCGTTGGATTTTTTCTATTTTATGAACTTTGACGTTTTCTGAATTAATGTCTCCACTGAAATGACTGATTTCGTTCCTATAGTTGATCAATTTTTCGTAAATAATGACACATACATAGCATAAAATCATAAATAAATATTTAAATCTTGTGAGACATCCATTGTGTCGTTTTTTATGGTTGATTACTTTATATTTTAATAACTATTTCACAAATTAAAATACTCTCATCACAAAATACCAAATTACTAATATATTCTCGTGATATCAATACATAATGCATAAAATAATATACAATAACATTTTTCGCAGTTAAGGGAAATGGTTATTTTATAAACGATTTCTGTATTTGACATCTACTATAGTCAAATCTTTGCAAGTTTTATAGCATTATAGTAACCCGTTGTTACTAACAATACACTATTAAATTTTGTAATGAAGGTTAGACTATAATTTCTTGTATGTTGTTATTATTTAGCCCTTCCTAATAATTTTGCTATTATATCCCTTCATAACCCGCATAAAATGAACTTCAAAATATCTGTTTTGCGAACTTCTATTTTCTTTTAAGTTGTCGTAGAGATACCAGCTTTTAAAATGTAGTTAAAGAAAAACATATAAATATTCAAATTAATTTCTGCTGGGTATTTTAGTTTATTATTGATTATGAATGTTGATTATTCCTAAATTTAAATCAATTACTTTCATTGCGTATTGCAGTTATATTCATATAATATATAAGCTTACGAAATCTTTCAATTTTTAAAATATTATATCATTCAAATTGCTTTGTTAAATATAATTCTCAAAACTTTTAAAAATTCATAAGATACACTTTATGAATGAGAACTGTACCTTTTAAAAACAAGTGTTTTATGTCATTATTTTTCACCAAATACTATACTTCTTCTTCAATTTCCAAAGAATAAGAATAAATATTTATTGGAATATTTTTAATGTTTTGATTTCTTTAAAAATATGTCCAACTTTACAAATTTCATTAAATATTTCTCAGATGTTTAAAATCCTTTAAATTGTAATTTCCAAAATTTTAATTTAATAATATATTCGGAATATAATAAAATAGTATTAATCTACTATAAAGTAATAAACGAAATTATCATTTGTATTCATTAACTCATTTCGAAACGTAGTAATATATCGTCTATAATATGTAAAATGCTACTTGTATTTATGAAAATAGTAGAAACAAAAACAAAATTCAAAACTCTCCAACAACTTGTAAAAAACTACAGAAATAAAAACTAGAATTAAAATAAAACAAATAAAAATAAAACAAAGCGTACCTATAACAGATAAAAAACAACGAGTACACATTACAGGTAGAACTCAACTAACCTCTGTACAGTAGAATAATGGAACCAGTGGTAATTTCCTAACAAGCAAACTAATTACTGAACTCAGTTTAGAACCTCAAGGATTTCTCTTATTTTCAGATTGTGGCATATTGTGCTAGTGTTTACATATTCTGCCTGTTGAAATAGTTTTTAAAAAATTTTTAATTATTGAGTTAATTATTTGAGTTATATATAATTATTCATATTTAATGTGGACCTATAGGGATCTAAACTTTTGTAGTCGCCTGTATTGTAAGCTTGAGATAGGGGGCATGAAAAACAGCTGTTTTACAATGTAACCAATAAATCAGCTGTCATATGAAATCAAATGTTCTTACTCGGTTTAGGCTGAACTAAAATATAAAGAGTTTCTCGTGAGTGTGGAAGCAAGCCGAATATTTTTCTCATTCTAAAACATACACCGTAAGGCTGCCGTAAGAAATAACCATTTTAAAAAGATCATCTGAGTAATTTTCCAAAATGAAATTCGACAAAATGCAGCTAAAGTCGTAAAGTCCTGCCGTGTGAGGAAGCTACTCAGTGTAATCCGGTTTTAACTTCATTTTATGTTGGACTCTTGGTTATGGCATGATCGTTAACTTTAACTGGACTAAAACATCGTCAATGTCATTAAACGCCTTCACCGTTTCACATAAAGTCGCTCTTGTAACTAGAAGTAAATTACGTTTAAGTCTAATAAGTTATACCTGTTTACACTTTATGATGCTCCTAAATAAAACTCTATCTACCTTTATTTTAAAGATAAATTAAAACTACGGTTTACATAAAACAGAGCATATAGCGAGACATCTTTTGTTTGTGAGTTCTTTAACGCAGGTAAATATTAGATTTGAGATGAAGCATATAAATGGGTTCCTTGTACTAGCCTTAAGAGCGTTAACTAAGAAAAGACGGACATTAAAGCAAATGCTGATGAGTATTAAACTGAGGAGGAAACTGTAAATTATTGTTCCTTACGCCATTTTTAGAAACTGTTTCAGAAACAAAAGACAATTATTCTTATTTCAGTAGTATAATCCTTTACGAAACTGTTTTATTCTATTATCACTCAGATTATTGACGATGTTTGCTCACTTGCAGAAGTAAATGTAAGTATTTAATGAAAGAAACATTTAATCACGGTTTTCAGACACGAAGCCTACACTGCGGCCAGAAGTAAATTTGTTTGGAGCAAATTATATTTAGCATTAAAATTCTACATTTCTCTTCAAGATTTGAGACGTAAAAATGATTTACACTTTATGACGCTCCTAATTAAAGTGAAATACTTTACACATAAGAAATCGTTTCTACGTCTCAAATTTCAAAGAGAAATGTAGAATTATAATGCTACACAAATTTTCTTAAAACAAATTATCTTCTGGCCACAGTGTAAGCTTCGTGTCTTATTAAATGAGTGTTTCTTTAAATACTTACATTTACTTCTGCAAGTGAGCAAACGTCGCTAATTAATTGGACAAAACGGTTTCTCAAAGGATTGTACTACTGAAATAAGAATATTTGTTTCTTGTTCCTGAAACAGTATCTTCAGTTTCTAAAAATGTCTCTGACGTAAGGAACACTAATTTACAGTGTCCTCCTCAGTTTAATACTCACAGCATTTGCTTTTATAACAATATTTATCCTAGTAAACGCTCCTAGGCCGATTCTTAAACCTTTCCATCCAATTCTTGATTCTTAAGTCGATTCTCGATTTTTTACGTTCTTTAGGCTTACATGATATTTTCTAATAATGAATTTTAGTTAACATCTCGGTTATATGGAGAAGCCTTTTAAATGTTCCGTTGCAATGTAGTAAACTACATAAACCGCACAAACTTGATTAATGAATAGGATTCTCTAAAAACCATGACAAACACATCAGATAAAAGTAACAACTAAACTAAGCAGAAATGCTTCCGATCGTCTTTGTTGCGGTGTCATAAATAATAATAATATTTTCGTTATTTCATGTCTGCTTTCGCTTTAACTATTTAATTCATGGAAAGCAACTAAAATACATAAGTAAATCATAGTGAATGATTAAATATTTGTCTAATAAATTACAACGCACACGATGTTGACAGTAAAAAAAAACAAGAATCGGAATTGGCACTTTAATCAGTGGTGAAGTCATATAGTTGTTGCTTGATACATTTATCGATTGACGATTCCTGGAATCGAGAATCATAACTAACCCATCCATAATTTGTATAACCGAGTTATGTCACTTATTGAGAAGAGAGAAATTGTTCTTGATTCCTAACATTCCTGGTATCATATTGACAGTAATCAGAAACTGGATACTGGTGTAAAAACCCGTTATTATATAAACATGATCCACATCAATACACTCTTATATGCACGGGCACACGCACATTCTATGAATATTACTAAATAAATATATATACGCATAATATAATATATATAATTTATATCTCTATGTAATATCTTAAATTATTATTAAGTCCAAATAAACGAATTTACAGGTTGAAGCTACATAATCTTTTAGTACTACATTCCTTGTAGTTAGCTAAAGAGTTCTTCCATATTGTGAATTTATGAACACAAAAACAACAACAATTATTATGTACAGTAATTTTAGACATAGAAAATCTCGTACGTGGGAGTTGGAAATTTATACAATCCCATTATTTTATTTTTTTATTTGCGCCTGCGGCTGTTATCTCTTGTTATTTATAGAAGTGAAGACAATAAGAACTAGCGTTACTTTTTAAATAAATATTGTAATATCGCAGACATAAATCATTTGCTTCACTGTGTGAATGACGATGATATAAAGAAATATATCCTTATTCGCGTTATTTACATATCCAATACTTTGAACCATTAAATTTGTTAGTTTAATTAGCGAAAAAATAGTAGGCTCAAATATCATAGATAAAATACAGATATCTTTCAATTAAAATAACTTTCATGACTGATATTTATTATATTGACCGATATTTTAATATAGAAAATGTCTTATGCTTACTTAGCTAAAGGTGAAATCGACAAAAAAGTTTATATATATATATATATATATATATATATATATATATATATAAAATACGTTTTCTTGTTTAATAATTTAAAACAACATAGGTTATTCAAATACAATGAATAACTCATGTATTCTCATGTATTCATTAATTCTCATGAGAATTAATAAATATTCTTGTATTTGAATAACCTTTGTTTTTTTAATATATATATATATATATATATATATATATATATATATATATATATATATGTGTGTGTGTGTGTGTGTGTGTTTATGTATGGTGATAATGATATGTCAAAAATAGTAAATATCCGGAGTGTTTTTCATTCTTCAACTGTTGTTGACTACAACCCGTCAATGCTATTTGAGGTTTTGCCGGGAAAGATGGAAGTCTATTTAAGATAGACGGTACTACGATTTTATACACCACAAGATGTACTGCGAATATTAACTATTCATCATACTTTTCCATCCATGATGGAATACTTATCCGCACAAAATAAATTGTGTATATATATATATATATATATATATATATATATATATATATATATATATATATATATATATATATCTGATATTTTTAGCTCCCGCTAAATTCGAGCCTATATATGTTTGGTCTTATTTCATCAATTTGAAAGAAAATGATGAATCGGGCTTTGCAAAGAAATACGGTATGCAAAGGAAATAAGCCGGGCTTCAGAAAAAGTGTTTACAGTGATACGGTATACATTAGAAACGATTCAGATTTTCATGAAATATTCATATAAAGTTATATAAAAATATCTACTTATTTTTTAACTATAGTACTGGGGTTCGTTAAAACTTCTAATATTCTAATGCACCATAAATGTGTTTCTTTTCGAGGGGGTTTCGCTTCCATCTACCTCGTATTATAAAAACTCTACTTGATAATAGTCTAAAGAATATACTTTGAGTATTCTATACGAAACTAAATATCATTGCTTACGAATATGAAATTTACGAATAATGAAACCATTGTTAAAGCTACTTTTGTGTTTGTAATTCGGAATATTTTTATATGTAATTTATTAACAGATTAAAATATATTTTATAATCACAATTTTTAAAACCATAGAATGTATTGAACTTAGTACTATATAAAAATATAGGTTTGTTATTTTCAGGGCTTTTTACATAAGGTAAAGGGCCCATATTTTTCACCGTTGCTAATATTATCTTCATCAGTTCCTCAGCTCCGCCGCTAGGTGCGCCTTTAGTTCGAACGTGGCTAAACAACGTCCTCTATAGTTAGTCATTAGTGAATTTTTCGATAAATTACCTCTCGTCGGTCACATTGAGCATAGATTTTTATTTTTTTGAAAAAATAAAGGTTTTGGTATCACCTACTTAATCATACTCTCTACGATTATTGTGAAGTTGTAATTTCTTTAACACTATTTAGTTTTCGTTTCCCTAAGTTTTTTAAATTTCGTCCCGGAATTGTTATGGACTGACGATTAAAGTTCAGATGGCCTTTCAACTTGCAATTTGAAATAACGGCCCACGCCCATTCTCAGAGGAGGAAAAATCAGCTTAGCGTATGTGGTTTCGACTCTTTTAAATCACCCAGAGGACCAAACTCACTGTGTTCGATCACCCCAACCTCGTTTCCAAGGTTTCAACCCTGAACATGTGGATAGTTGTTTCAAACTTGAACGCTGTTATTGCCCCCAACATTAAACTGCAAATTTGCAACCTCTTAATGTGGTATTTATGTTTCCATTTAAGACATTCTATGCCAAAACAATAGTTAATTGGCTGTCTACCCACTCTGGAGTTTATGAGTTTAAAAACAACTGGATCATTTCTTACAACTCAAAGGTGTTTGGTTCAAAAGATTTTTTCAAAGAATCCTGCCTCCTCTTAGCCATATAGACCAAATTATTTGGATCAACCTTCAACAAGCGAGCAAGTTCAACCTACTGTTACCAGGTAAGAGAAGTTCCGATTATACCGCCATCTACATCCGTACAAAGAGGGTCAGTTCCTCGCATCACAAGTACACCTCCCAAAGCAAAACTTCAAAAGTCTAAAACAAAAAAGGAGACACAAGTAAGAAATCTAGACTTCACACGAAAGTGTTAACAAATAGGACAGATCCACCACCAGAGTTGCTGCAGTCAGAATCTTGCATATTACTTAAGAAATTAAGGGTTTTGGTTTTAAAACAAATGATTATGTGGAAGAATTACTAAAGGAAACATAAAATAATAATAGGTTACCATTACTATATTCAATGATTTAAACAGGATGACGTAACAGAACCAATTTTATGAGATTTTCATTCAGAACAGGTCGATAAATAAATAATACAAACATAAAAATATGAGAAAACATTACATATTAAAAATCAAATAGGCATACAATACACATACACACACAAACACACACACACACACATACACACACACAAACACATGTAAACCTTAAAAATCTTGTTAAAAGTTGAACATGCTTCCAGCAGGGTTGCGTTGGATTTTTCAATTTTTCTGTGGTTGACCGTTGAAGAAGGTAATGTAGATAAGATCGCTTTTTTTAAACTCATCTAACATTTGCCAGTCGTGTATTGTATCCGCATTGTTCTTCTCAGAAAGAAAGATGTCCATACAACTCATCTTCTTTTCCACTTCGTTTCTGATTGTGGTTGTGTCATTATTCACCACGAATAATAATAATAATAGGAAGAAGAACAACAACAATTAATTTTTTTAATTTATCCGTAGAGTCTGATAACCACGGAGGAGTAAATCTGGGCTCTTCCGCGTCAGGAGTTTTCTGGTCGATGTTATGACCGTACTACCCACTAACCCACATCTCTTTTATCGTACCTTAAATAGGTGTCGAAGGTGCAACCCTGTAAAGTGTTACCTTTAAAACGGTTGGCTTGTATTCCGTCTCTTGCTTTTACGCTGTAAAGCACTCTAGTCATGTTCTTAATAATCGCCGTCCCGCGCCTGCATCCAGACCTAGCGATCTCTTCTATATTCTCTTTCCAATTACATAATTTTTTGGTCGTTTCTCAGTACTGTCTAGATATGGACATTTATTGAGTCCCGATTCACAACGATCTTGACCATCAGTTCCATGATGTTATCGGGAGTGAGTTGTCCGATCTGATCTTTCAGGTCTTGAATGTCCGGTCCTCATCTTGCGCAGTTGAAAACTAAAGGCTCTGCATCGGCTTGCGTGTAACCGCATCACAGCACATGGGATTTTCATCTTCATAATAAGAATTATGCTACCAACTATTGTTAGTAATAACATTATTGCGTCCATTTGGTTGTACTAAGTCAAAAAACTACTAGTGTACTAGTGAGTAAATCTACATATCTTCACTTTGTGAACCTTTCAAGATATCTGCCCAATTTTTTACACTCCCATCGATAAGAAGGATATCATCAGCAATATTGTGATCTAAGTGTAACATATTGTATTCTATTTTGAAAGATGAAGTACACAGAATAATAGAAAAGATAATATTTTACAGTTATTAGCATTTTAAAGCGTCGCTGAAAGCTTTTAGTATGGCATTGATTTTCAATACGATCAGGGTGGGGCAGACCTACTATCTTTCATAAATCAGATATTACTGTTTAAAAGTTCTTTTGTTACATGCTTTATATTTTATGGCATTTATTGAAATAAGTGATTCCTACAACGTATTCTCCAAAGTGCTCTAAATATTAGTAATGCATGAATAAACGTAACGCAAGAGATGCTATTAAGCTACAAATATAAACCAATTTAATCATTTTAACTTTCAATCACAACAGAAATGATTAAATTTCAAAAAGATAAACAACGGAATAATAATTGATTTACTTTTCATAACGATCGATTGATAATAAGTTGTAAATAGAAAATGCAAACTACTCAAAAAGACGCAATATCAAGTGGTTAAAATTTTAAAGATTTTAGTATGGACTTTGACGGACATTAGTTGCAGATGATTTGTTTTATCACATAGTTCATTTATACTGTAATACCGAATTGAAAAAATAGACAATAAAGTACCCTCGAATATGTTAATACAGCCATCTTTAGTAAAAATGAAAATATGTTTCTCTGTAATAAACTGAAATTACTTTTCTTAAAACAAAATATAGGTATTAGGATATTGTGCCAATATATGTTTTAAAATAGTTGTTTCAGTGTTGGGAAATGACAGATATTCGTAGCGAAAATCAGATGACAAATACTTGTACCCATCTAAGTTTTAGTAAACATTGCCTACCAGTATATAAATTGTGAATTATTTGGTTCATAGCATAGTGTTTGATGTTGAACTTTCTGTTTAGAATAGAGATAAAACGTTTAAGCGCTGTACAAATATTGAACATGTTAGTAATGTCAATTAATGACCAGTTAACCGTAATGTGAAGCGTTTTAAAGCAAACTATACTTAAACAAAACATGAGGGTATGTTTGAGCGATAGTCGATTAAACTTGTGAATTAATTAATAACCAAAACTTGTTTAAACGATGCCTTAATAGATAAGCAATACGACATCAGGCTTCCTTTGAAGAAGAACGTTTTTCAGTTTGTATGACTTATTTTCAATTTTGTCTCATAATAAAATATTTTCCTACGTCCCGTAATGTACCTCCCCTTCACTGATCCTCATATCTTTTAAGTTTAGGAATTATTCTTCAATAATTTTATATCCTTAGATAATTTGTTTTTAGTCTTAGGGGTTTGTAATTATTTTTTGTTGTGAGTTTATTGTTCAGTTTTATTGATGTTACTTCTAAGAATGGTTCTGTAACTAGTCTTAGTAAGGTAACATTATTCACACCGTTTCTGAAGTGTATTTCACAAATGTACAGGCTACTTGAAAAAAAAAACAAAAATTCAGCCAGTGTTGTCTGATGTTTCATAAAAATATTCCGCCGCATAGAAACTCCTCTATAGGTCCCAATAAAGAGGTCAATACTTCTTCTTTCAAATGAACCTCTGTTCTATTTTCTAATATTCCTGATCCTGTATTAATCCTTTTAAATCTCTCTCTCACTCTGTCTCTCTCTCCTTCCCTGGAGAGATGTTCCCTATGTCACTGAAAATGTGGATAGTTGTTTCAAATTTGAAAGCTGTTCTTGCACACCACATTCAACTGCAAAGTTGCAGGCCCTTGATGTGTTATTTGTTTCCATTTAAGACATTCCATGCCCAATCAAACTTACTTCAGGTAAGTTCAAGTTTTGGGGTAGCTGTGTTGTAGGTTTACTCCATTTTGATAAATATGGGGGTTGAAAGTCTAGACCTGCACATTCTTGATTTATTATTCCAAATAAACAATGCATACTTTAGTATGGTTATATAAATAAAAATATAACGTTGTATAACATTATTTCATATTTTTAAATATTTATTTTAAAGTTTTATAATCCATTGGTTTTAATAACCTTTAGAATTGATTTACAATTGTATTCTCTATTGTGTAGTTGAGTGGTTTTAATTTATTATATAGTGACTAAATTCGATTTGAATATTTCAATTTGTTTCATTTAGTTCTTTGTTTTTGTAAATTTTTTTTTCGGATTTAAGATTTATTACTATCTGAATAAATATTTATTATTACAAGCACCATATAATAATTTTGTAATAATTATCATATAATTTTTATAAGTGGTTCTCATACATAACTTACTTAATCGCCATTTTTTTGCCACTTTTTGCTAACGTGTTTCTTATATTCTCTTTTACAACAGCTATTTTCATAGTAATAACTCTGCAGAAATTGCGATTTTGCTCGAATTCAGTATACCTCACTAGTGAGACTTAGAATATATTTCATTCCAGGCAGCTCCAAAAAAGCAAATAAAATAAACTCAGCCGGTGCCATCTGATGTTTAATAAAAACAGTCCAACCGCATAGAATCACCTCTATCGGTCCCAACAAAATGGTCAATACTCATCCTGTCAAATCAATCTCTGATTTATTTTTTATTGTAACAAATTACTAACCACATTCTTTCTTTCTCTCTCTCTTTCTTTCTCTCTCTCTCTCTCTCTCTCTCTCTCTCTCTATATATATATATATATATATATATATATATATATATATATATATATATATATATATGTGTAACATATATATATATATATATATATATATATATATATATATATATGTGTGTGTGTAATATATATATATATATAATACGTTTTCTTGTTTAACAGTTTAAAACAACATAGTTTAGTAGTAGCAGACACATCCAATACGAAATCATTTCCTTGACATAAATCTTATATTTATACCTAATTTGTGTAAACCAGATGTTACTTAATTATACATTACTCTGATTAATTATAAATTGTAAATAGCAGTCTTTTCTTATATGTCAGTGAAGAATTCACAAAACATTTACTAGTAAATATGTAGAACACATATTGTTGAATAGAACGGTTTTGAATTGCTCTAAACAGTTCCAACAACACACGGTGATTGGATAACATGAAAACCATTTCCACTGGCTTTGTTGGGAACCCCATTGAACTGACAAAATCATATTTTTATTAATTTAAGTCAGTAAATTATTTAGAATTATATCAAAAACAATATATTTAGTTATTTAATGCTATTTACACATTATGTAACATATTATTGTAACTCCATTCATTTAGGTCGTTATGCTTCTACGGTTATTATATTTGCACATGTATTTATTTTATCATGAAATATCTTATTCTCACAAGAGCGGCATTTCTGGGCTTGCATATCTACTTAGTTACATTCGTGAAAAAAACATTCAAAAGTGAATAATGCATGAATTCAAATATAGTGTAAAATAAAGTGACGGAGTTTCATTCTAACCGCCAGGGTTGAATAATTCATAACACACATCAGTGAGAATCAATTTTCTTTTTCTTTCCTTTTATTTACTTTCATCGGAACCGAAATTTTAGAAATGATGTCGAATTATATTCCTAAAAACAAACTCATCAATGTCAACAAGATTGTAAACTGTTGTAACAAGTATAGTATTGAAAATATATATTTTTTTGTAATTATTTTAAAATATATATAATTTACGAGATATGTAGGTTAGAATTTAAGATTTAGTTTTAGAGTTTTATTTTTTACGTGTTCTCCATATCCAGGAAAATCTAGTCTGCTTTACCTCTGTAGAGTTTACAATATATTTTATCTTGCCTGCATTATGTTTACTTTCTACTATACATGATCACTTACTCATGTTTCTTATTATTATATACAACTTTATTTTTCTTGAATATTTTAGGTTAAATATAGCACTGACCCTTTTTTATAAAAATAATTGCGATATCGATTCTTCTTAAGCACACTCTGCGGACGAAGGTGGCCGTGTGCCGGCATAAATCCTAACCCTCTCCTACAGGAACGCAGCGAGCTGGAACAATAGACTGGCCCCACGAGGTTTCACCTTAATCCTCCAGCTTACAAATATCTTTATGATCCCGCATTCAATAATTACGAGCTGTTTCAATTTTTCTTCTACTTCCAAAGTTTATAATACCTAACCGTTAATGAACATACAGTATCAGGTTTTTAATGTAACGGTGAAACGTTTTTACCTTCAGTTGCTCGAATATTAGTTATTGTGTTAATTTAGTACTTTTATATTTTCAATTAATTGCATATTGAAACTTTTAATTTTGCAAGTATATTAACTATTTGCAATATTATTATTTACCTGCCCGGTTAAATTTACTTTTATGTATTTATTTCCAACTGCCCATAACAAATATTTAATTTATATATGTATATACACGATACGTATTCTGTCACGTTTAGAAAATACGATAAATAGTTAATATACGAAGTACATTACTTCATTTCAGAAGTGTATAAAACTCAGTTGAATGTGTATAATAATAAATACCCCTTTTATTTGTATATTTTTATGTATTTATATATATATATTACATCCGAAAATATCTGAAAAGGAAAACTGTGTGATTAATTTTTGTATGCCTCTCATTGCTTTTGCTTCCCTTCCGTAACTTGAACAAATACTGTTACGTAGGTAGGCTACAATAACAAGTTTGATACTACTGCGAAATTGTTCAGATAAATATTACAAAATTAAATTAAATTTGTTGTACTTTTAGTTTTCCAATAATTCCGAATATATGATCAAAAACACTAAATATCATATTTAAATTATAATAATATGATTAAAGAATTAGTACGGTATATCATTAAATATTACTTATTGCTACCTTATTTCTAATTCTATTTGTGCGTAACATAAAATCTAGATCTGTAATGGAATAACTACTATTTTCATTGTACAAAGGAAGAATATTGGTTTGTATTAATAATATAAGAAAAAATAGCTTGCCCATCTTTTATAGTGATAATTTATCTACTATATATTTGAAACGTTACAAAAGTTATTTTATTCTGTATAGTTAGTAGCTTATTGTAAATTTTATATTTTAAAACCTTTTCTTTAAATAAAAGTTACAATAAAGTAATAAATAGTTTTAAAAATATAGACAGGTTAACATTTTTTATCGATTTAAATACCATTGGTGCCTATATATAGGTTTTGTATATTTCTTAAAAATTGTACCCAAGAATAATGAATAAAAGTAAGCTGTTTGAAATTTTTAAATCTACGATTTTTAAAGTTAACTACAAAGAAATAAGTACGTTATAATTAATTAACAAGATTGCGTATATTAATCGATTAAAAAGCAATTAAACCGTGGATATTTTAGGGTTGGGATAGATTTTGATTTTTTTTATGGTAGAAAAATAAAATAAATACCTATGTATATGTCGTTTTATTGATTTACTATATTGTCTTAAATTGTTTTCCTCTATTAATTGTTTTTCTGTACATATTTTCTATTTTATATTTTTATTGGACTGTATAATTCACTTGCTATTAGTTATAGATAAATAATACACCTTTAACTTTCATAAATAGTTTTGACTGGTTACTTTTTAGGTTACTATATAGGTCTATATAAAAAAATTACTTTTACTGTTTACTGCTCATTTAACGTTACACCTCAAGTTACAAAACGTTAAATCATATCTCGCGAAATCCAAGAAGGAACAGAGATATTATATTTACGGGGCACTGAACGGAAACAAAACAAATGTAAATAGATTAGGTAAGCTGTTGGATAACATGTATTCTTTAACAACATTACATTTCAGTGCCCGGGGCAACACACTCCTGCCAACTGCAGCGGGCGTAAGTTAGAAACCTTCGTACAAAAAGAACAGTTTAGGCACATGTTATATGGTGTCCAACGTTTTTCTCCTTCATCTGCCGTTTTGATGTAAACTACATTCGGACAGTCTTTTCAACACAATTTCAAAAAGGGTATACAGCAACTGACTTTTTTCTAAATAATTATGGATAGGACTTTACTATTATTGTACTTGTGATATTTTTATCAAAATAAAAACCCATTCAAATTCATTCTGGTGGTTTATTTAATGAAAGCAAAGCATTTAGTACATTTCTGAGCAATAATATAAACTTAATAAATGCATGTGCTGCAAGTTCTCACGTCTGTCGCGATAATCTACCGTTCCAGAGTGATTATAAAGATTAAGTGTCATCTTTTATATGCGTTTTTAATTCCTTCTATTATACTTTGATTTAAAGTAGAATAGGAATGGGTCTGTGGTAGGGTAGGGATGCGATGTTGTCAGTTCGAACATATTGATAGTCAACCCGCTGCTTCCAGCGACTGACACTGCAGAACGAAGCAAGCTACACCACTAGTAATTCACTCCACTACAGTTACGATGACACTGAGCGACGAACGGAAGTTTAACATCGAATTGGCAACATGGTACACCCACGCAGCAAGATGTGAGTTTCCTATTAGCTCAGACGGCTGTAATCCCCACTCCCCCTGGTCAATTTCACATACGCAGAATCCTAATATGTTTCAAATCAAACTATAGCTCACAATCTACTTATATAAGTCTTGTAGAAATTTTCATTCGTTAATAAAATATGTTTATTCTTCCAATCAAGTTTAAATACATTTTTGTAAACCTATTGTGGGTGATAATTGATGTTAATACAACTTTTCAAAAATTTATTCAATAATAAAATTATAAAAATTCTAGGAGGCTAGGAGTATTTTCAAGATCAAAGTTTACCATTTTGGCGCTGAGCCAACTTTACCGTTAGGATACCGCTAGGAATCTAATTTTCAAAGAATGCACACAATTTTTTTTGTCACAATCTGGTTGCCGTCGAAGCCTCCATTGTACAACCTTAATTTATTGCCCAGATTACCACAAAGTATCATAGATAATTACCTACGATTAGAAATGAATTAAAAGAGTAAAATAAACAAACAAACTGGAACAACGGTAGAACCTATTTAAAGGTAAGCTAGCTTTACAAATAAACAATGCGAAAGGAAAGCGAAAAGAGACTACAACACTATGCAAGTGACGAAGAAAAAGCGTATAGATAGTACCAAAACAAAAATAATGGTCCAACACCATACATGGAAAGGGAAATGGAAAATAGCAAGGATATTCGTTTTCAATTTTTCCGTTTAATATTGTTATTTTGAGATATGTATATAAATATATAATATCAAGAGCACAGTGGTACAATATATTAAAATGAAAATATTGGAAAGAACCCCAATACCACAAAAATAACAAATAAAAAAAAGTTAGTTATTATTCAACCCTTATGTACTTTTCGATGACCATATCATCATCATCAGAGGGTCTTATTACAAAATTACAATCTAGCAAACAGGAGGTTACAAACTAGAGTGATGATCACTTAGTTATCACTCTAGTTTGTAACTTCTTGTTTGCTAGATTGTAATATTGTAATAAGACACTCTGGTGATGACATGGTCTTCAAAATGTACATAAGGGTTTAATCTTTATTAACTGGTTTTATTTGTTATTTTTAATATTTTTGTGGTGTTATGGTTCTTTTCATATTTGTTTATTATTTAGATCACTAGTGTGGTAAAAATATTCAGTATTATTTTCAAACTCTCTTAACGCAATTCAATTACTGAACGCATATCCTCAAAAACCTTTTCATAGATAATGAATTGACAGGAATCCAGAAATATTAAAAATTTCCGTACTCAACATCCATATAATACTTCAATGCTCGAAACTTGGTTTGGTGCTTATGTAAGATTTCAAACTTCTGTAGCGCATTTAAGAGGACTACCTAAGTCCGTACATGACAGATTCATTGTAACAGAGGATGGCTTTTTATGAATTCCAAAAATGTCTCTTACCCTCAATATTTCTCAGTAAAAAAGTCGTTTATGAAAATGTAAATTTAAAGTTGACTTTGAAGTATATAATCAATATCTCGAATGAGAAGCTACTTTATTGCTAAAATTGAAGATCACTGAACCCTTTAAATTTAGTATACATCAAGCATAAGAAAGTTATGTTGTCTACTTGTGTATATTTTAGAGGTATATTGTATTTTTAATGATGTAAAATTGCAATTAATTCGCAATGTTGTCTTGGGTGGTGAATCAGCGCCCAGTCCCTTAGGAACGTCAAAACCCAAATTCTCCACTAGGATGGCTGACTTACTGAGACCAGTAGAATTAAGTTAAATTAATCCAAGTGTGTATCATCGTGAATGTAGACTTCAACAAGATGTAACCGTAAGATTATTCAGCACCTTTACAGCACAGAACTTAAGAGGCTGTATCTGTAAACTCATTTTACCTGGTTTAGCTCGTGGCACGTACATTAGTTTCTAGGCATCTCCAGAAACGCCCAACTTAAATTACTTGTATTTATTAAAATGAAAATTTTCACGGTACAGAGTCCAAGTTGTAGTAGATAGTAAAACTAATGTTATTTACTATTAAATTAACGATTTTTGAACGTATTTACATTCTGTAAGATTGATTAAACGTTTTATAAAATGTGTCAGATGAAAATTTCATAATATTTTTACAATAACTTCTACTCGTTTCTATTGTTTCATAAATAAAACAAGTGCAACATGTGTCTTAACAAAGATGAGTTTAATACCTAGCTTATGTCTATAAATCGTTGAGTATATTTTTAATAATTTTACATTTTGAAAACTAGATATATAATCTTTTTGTAAGTGTCATATACTAGGCCTAGGCAGTTGCATGGTTTTGTCAGTTTTTATATTTTAAATAATTAAAAATAATACACTCACTGTTTTAATAATAAGGTTTTCAGATTATTTACACACAATTATATCAGAATAGTAAAAATTTAGTAGTATAGTTTAAGAACTCGCGTCTGTAATTTATATTTGAATAATATGTCAATAAATTACACATTATTGTTGAAAAAATAGTTTATAATAAACATAAACACTTTGTAATTTATATTAAACAAAATAATTCGACTATTACATATATATATATATATATATATATATATGTGTGTGTGTGTGTGTGTGTGTGTGTGTGTGTGTGTGTGTGTGTGTGTGTGTGTGTGTGTGTGTGTGTGTGTGTGTGTGTGTGTGTGTGTGTGTGTGTGTGTGTGTGTGTGTGTGTGTGTGTGTGTGTGTGTGTGTGTGTGTGTGTGTGTGTGTGTGTGTGTGTGTGTGTGTGTGTGTGTGTGTGTGTGTGTGTGTGTGTGTGTGTGTGTGTGTGTGTGTGTGTGTGTGTGTGTGTGTGTGTGTGTGTGTGTGTGTGTGTGTGTGTGTGTGTGTGTGTGTGTGTGTGTGTGTGTGTGTGTGTGTGTGTGTGTGTGTGTGTGTGTGTGTGTGTGTGTGTGTGTGTGTGTGTGTGTGTGTGTGTGTGTGTGTGTGTGTGTGTGTGTGTGTGTGTGTGTGTGTGTGTGTGTGTGTGTGTGTGTGTGTGTGTGTGTGTGTGTGTGTGTGTGTGTGTGTGTGTGTGTGTGTGTGTGTGTGTGTGTGTGTGTGTGTGTGTGTGTGTGTGTGTGTGTGTGTGTGTGTGTGTGTGTGTGTGTGTGTGTGTGTGTGTGTGTGTGTTGTAACGGTCTGACATTCCGTGACAAATAGGAAATAAATAATTTCCTGTTTTTAAGTAATAAAGTTGATTTTTAAATTAATCAAGTTTGGAGTTATAAGAATAATAAAGAGTGAAGAAGTAAATAAAACGATAAATAGAATAATTAAGCTAAATTAAAAGGTATTAGAAAATAAAGTTGTAATAACTAGCTAAATTTGACCATCGGGAGTGAGGCGAAAATTTTCTAAGTGCTTAAAAAAGCTATCTTAAGAACCAAACCACTTAGAACTTTCATCGACATTTTAGAAGAACCAGAATAAGCCAGAATAAACAGAATAAGCCTAGTGAAAACAAAATTTGAAAAACTTAAAAAACAAAAAAGTTACAGCAGTTTTAATAAAATAGACATTTTTCAGTGTTCCAAAAATGATAATCAAACTCTGCAAGCTAAAACAGATTCGTTGCCCGACTTGCCTGTACAAGGAATATATCCAAAGGTAGCAAGTATTGCAGGCTGGGTGAGGTGGGTTAAATTCACCGCTGTATATACTAGGTCTCTAGGACCTTAGAGACAGTCTGAAATAAATTTTTAATACGAGGTGCCGCGGAACGCTATGCTGGACCGCGAGTAGGACCGCCATCAGGCCAGATGGACCAAACCTCAACGCTTCCGACGTCTAGGACTACTAAGGGATGAAGGCTCCAGACTCAGCCTCCAGGACGCGGGAATGGAGAAAAACCACCACCGACGAACCAGGGATGGCGACTTCCGATGTCCAAGGATCAGGGAATCCAGACGAGGGACTCTAGGACCGGCAGGAACATCTTTGGCAAGTCATTTTCTCTATTCGATACCAATTACGTCAAATTTAGTCAGTTAATTTTATTAAATTCAAACAAATATTCAAGCTTAAACAATGACTTCACTCTTTATAAAATTTTAATAAATTTTATGCTTAATAAAATGAATTTATGTGATCATGAATATTTCAAATGATAAATACTAAACTTATGTTTTTACCATGAGCAAAGGGTTTTTGGCCATGAGCCATTTATTTTCAAGGAAATAAGAATTTTTTGGATATTATAAGTTTAAAAATTAAGTGTCATAAATACGAATTTACCAATTCAATATAGAACATAAATTTTTATTATGTTTAATTTGGGAAATAATTTTATGTTTATGTAAATGTAATTGACATATATGGAAATTATAAGATTTTAAAGTATGAAAAACAACAAGTTATTTAGTGAATTGTTTTGTTAATATAATTGTGTTTTATTTGAAAGGATAAATTTTCTTTTTTATTTAAATAAATAAAATTAAATATGTTATAAAAATCAACAGTTTTTGCATTTCATCCTGTGTCGAATAATCAATAAAAACTGTTTAGCTTTTTCCAACTAATATGAAAATGATTATTAAATCAGTAAACAAGTTAAATTAAATTTCATTAAATGATAATCGTTAAAACCTAATGTTTTTAAAGAGTTTCTCTCAACTAACTTCATTGAGCTAGCCTAAAGATTAGTTGGTTTTTTGTATAAAAGTCCAGAGATTTATCTACTGGCAGATTGTGTTTAAAAGGACACAGGAGCCTTTTAAAATAGGTAATTTAAACACGATCATATTTTGCACGTTCCCTTGCTGTCTCTGCAGATCATCATCAGGTGGTAAGACTCTGTGAATATTTTGTGTATTATTTTAAATGTGTTTCTTTCCAGCTGACTATTGAAATGACATGTGTGACTATATCTAGACCATACATAATTGATAAACCAATTTTGGGGAGTTTATACTGATTTTAAATAGTAGTCAGCGGGAATAGGCTTGTTTTGGGCATGGCCCTATGAGCGGGAAATATACACGTAACTCAGGGAGTTTAGCACGGTTTAACAAGCGGGGTGATTGGCAGATGTTTGGTTTGTTTATAAATAAGTTTTTTAAACAACAAATTTTGGTATTCTGCGAGAAAAGGGATATCAATAAATCAAAGTAGGGAGGGACGTTGCAGTGTGTGTGTGTGTGTGTGTGTGTGTGTGTGTGTCTGTGTGTCTGTGTGTGTGTGTGTGTTAAGTTCCTATTGATTTCCGAATAACTTAGTTATTTTGTTGCAGGCCTATAAATCTAAATATTTAAACCTATTCTTCTATGGCTGCCTCATGACTGCGATAGTTTTTGTAACTTTTCAATATAAAATTTTCTCCTCTTCATATGGATAATTGTACCATTTGATACAAACAAATGGTAACATATAGGCTTAGTTTGTATATGTTTACAGAGCTAAAATTTTAAACTTTAAAAACTAAGAATTGTGTTTAGCTGAATCAAGACTTTATTTTATACTTTGTATAACTACTCTTCCGTAAATAGTACTATATAGTATGATACTGCAAAATAAATTTAAAAGAAATTAAATTTGGTGTAACTCTTTATACTTTCAAGTGGTTTGGTTGGTTTATTTTCAAATAAATAAAACCGCAAATTTCTCAAACAAAAAAAAAAAAACGTTGACCAAAACTAACAAATGTCTATTTCGAATGAATTAAAGCATTGAAAATCTCGATTAAATCTGTATATTTTTTTGCATTTTTATTCAAGTTTTAGTTACGAAGTGAAATTTAATGTTATTTTAGATTTAACATTGAAGAAAAATATCCATTTTCAATAAATGTTTTTGGAATCAATTTTTAATTATAAATCATCACATTCTGTAAATTCTATTAATTTAATATAGGCCTAGTTTAAATTTAGGTTGGTCAAATGTCTTAATTATTAAAAAGGGCACACAATTCAAAATAATTCTTTCTTTTCTTCTCTCTCACTCCTATCCCTCTGTCTTTCTCTGTATCTTAGGTAATAAAAATATTATTGTTATATATTTAACAATAATAATATAACATATCTTATAATAAAATACACACATTTATAACTTTATACTCATATAATTAGATAACACAAAATTTAATAACGTAAATAGAAAACTTCCATATAAACTGTATAATGCATAAACATTTTCTCATATCTAACTAATTCAAGAGTACATTTCTCATTGCCAACGTGGCAATAAAGCTAGGGTGCGATAATGGGGAAAGTGCGTGAGGTTAACAATTCCGGTTCCTCTACGGTATAGCCTCTCTCTCAATCTGTTAATGATATAGGTTCCGGTCTGTTGATCATAACACGCTCTGTCTGTTTCTCGTTAATGCTGTTTCACTTACTGGAATTTATTTGGCCTACCAATAATAATAGTGCCTGAAGTAAGCGAAAAAATAGCCTCACGAAACTTGATGGAATTTTTATTGTGTTTATAAATACGTATATAACCGTACCTATAGTATCCAAAAACAGAATATATCACGAAATAAACATTGCAAATGGATTAAACATTCCAAAATTATTACCAAATTTCATACATTTGCCTAAACTGTTGTAGTTACACATGGAAAATGTATTCATAAAATGTTTTTATTTCGTTTTCATAATTATGAATGAACTCATTACTTTTATTATTTACTATTATTAGACCGTTTGTTAACATTGTTTTCCTACAATTTTTTAGTGTCTCCATGGGTTAATTAATCATTACTGGCCGTCAAAGATTTGTAAGCTTATGCGGATTAGACGAATTTGGTTCAGATACGATGGTGGGAGAAATAGTGGACTGATGAACACAATGTGGAAGGAAAATTTGAGAGCTGACTCAACGGAACGCATAAACGGAATACCGTTCCGTTACCGTTATCGATTATTTTTACACATGTGCTCATATATATATATATATATATATATATATATATATATATATATATATATATATATATCCAATAATTTATATATACATATATATATATATATATATATATATATATATATATATATATATATATATATATATACTCACCACGCACACACATCACTACTAGCCGTATTTTTTATAACCTAATGTCTTTATTATCTTCTTGAAAGGTTTTCCAGCATACACAAACACACAGAAAAATACTTGAAAACCAATTAAATTCTCATAGTTTCCTATAAATTTTAATACGTATTTAGTGTTTTCATTAAATGGATTAGCAGAGGTTAACAGCAGTAAACAAATTGTTGACATACAAACGGTAAAACCGTCACTTCAATACATTGCAAACTTTGACTTTTTTTAGTAATGAAACCTTAAGTTAGATTTCTTAATTGCGTTTACCATAGAAACAAATTAAGAAGAAATTATGAACATTTTCAGATCAAAACGTCAGTAAGCAATTTCTTTATATTAGGTGACACTTACCCACTCTGATACGTTATTGGTGTGTCACACCCCTTTAAATAGATACGAATTACTTTCGAACTCTAAGTTTCGTAAAAACATAATAATTCATTTTCGATCAAATACTTCATTTTAAAAGTAACTTTATTATTAACTTAAATCTTTTGTATTTATAATAAATATTGATAAAATTTTATATATTTTTAATGAATGATGGAAAACAAGCTATCACCACAGTTTCCTTCAACAAGCTTCAAACTGCCCAACGGTTGTGGCTTGAAATCAGACTAGGCTTGAAGTCGCCATGTTTTGTTAGTCACTCAATACTTACAGGAAGTAGTAGAATGCGGTGGAACCCTACACAGGAAGTGTGTTCCCCCGTTGGACATAAACCAACGTATAGCCAAAGCAATTTTTCTAATTTAACGAAGACGTTAGACTGTGGTTTGTTTTCAAAGGTTGCTTGTTTAAATTCTCTTCAATAATCAAACTGTAATATGTTTGCGAAGACATCTGTCTATATTAAATGAAAAAAGATGTTGGTTTTTTACAAATATTATTACATATATTTTAAATAGCAATGCTCTTTTTAGAGAAAAAGAGTTAAAGACAGAACCCAAAATAAATTTAATAGCATTTCCCTAAATTTTTAAAAAGGATTGATAACATTTCCTTATAAATACCACAGCATCTCTTAGGTTAAAAACTAATGCATACCAAAATTGCCACACTTTTTTTGTGGAGAAATTTTTTTAACTTATTATTTTTCAGATCACTTTGAGAAAATCTCCCTGTATTTAATAAAAAGATGCTGATTTTTTACAAATATTTTTACACATTATTTAAATACAAATGTTTTTTTTAAAGAAAGGGATTTAAAGATAGAACCCAAAATAAATTTAATTAAATTTCCCTAAGTATTTAAAAGGGTTTGACAACATTTTGTTATAAATACCACAGCATCTCCTTGTTGATTATTCTCTTTCTTGTAATAGGTTAAACACTCAGGCATACCGAAATTGTCACACTTTATTTGTAGAGACGTTTTTAATTTAGTTTTTTTTTCAGATCACTTCTTTTATCCAGTATTTTTTCACAAGATATACTGCAGCTTCTTATATTTCAATACAATAAAATATGGATTGTTTAATCTTTTATATATATATTTTTTTTTTAAATGATTAATTCAACTACAGGATACCATGTGTTTATGCGACGCTATTAGAAATTTTTTTTTGACACATATGTCACATATTGTAATAATGGCCAATGCCCCCCATTACAAAAAAAATTAATAACCATCTGTAATAAATACAGACCTAACTTCAAAATTACAAAAACCTACATTGATTTGTAATTATGAAAGTAAAAGTAACCAAGAAAGTAAAAGTAAGGTTTTATGATGTCATAGTTGCAAATAAAGGAACTGTAAAAGGACGAGGGTCAAAGTCCTGTGCAGACGAATGAAGTTTAATTGGCTGGATGAAGGCTGCTGACTCGTCTTTGTGAGCGCTGAATAAAGAACGCGATTACAACTTTCAAGTTGTGAAGTCATGTACATAGATTCTCCGATAAATGCTATGACCTGAAAAATAAGGACCTTTCAATAAACGACACATAAGTCAAATCAAATAAAAATTTATAAATTGTTATAGAAAATAACAGCGTGTTGAGAGAATATAGATTTTTTAAAATTGATTCTAGTTGAATTTAGCCTTTAAAAAATATACACTTACTTTTACACACTTGAACATCAATAACAAATTTCGCACCTGTTAATACAATCATAAAATTGTCAACATTTGCTATTGCATTTAAGTAATTTATTTTTAAAAAAATGAACAATACATAGAATGTAATGTCTATTAGTAAACCTTCTCATCTACAGGTTGTGAACATCTGTTGAAGTATGATTTTATGCAATTTATTTTGGACAATTTGTTTAACAGGTTGAATATATGGCCTAAATTCAACAACCTAAAAAAAATAATTCTTGTCAACTTATACCCGTGAAAACCGTGTATATGGTCAAAATACGGTCAGCCATAAATCCTCAGCTTAGAGCTGACAAGGTTAACGAGAACTTTCGTCAGGTTATTATTGTCAAATGATGCAATTGGTTATCAAGCGATTTCAGATGATGATTTATTTATATTAGTATAAGAAAAATTCACGCAAAAAAAAAATTATTACCACCAAAAGTGACTGATTCAGAAATATATTCAGTTTTATATTAACAATATATTTTTCAAAAAAAAAAATATTACAATATTTGCAATGAGATTATTATTTTTAATATAAGATTACTGTAAAGTAGACTGCAATGCTTATGTTTTTTGGTTAAAGATTTTAAGTATTTAACTCACCTTCCATTAACAACAGTTTACATGTTAACCAGCTGTTTTCAACATGTTTGTTAAACTTAATGATAGACTTGTTGTAAAAATGATAAGGTAAAACGTCTTGTACCTTACATTGTATTTTGAGGAACATCATATATTTCCGGAATTCATCTCATTTTTCCGATAAGATATTTATAGCAAAGAGATCAGATTTCTCAAGATAGTTATATTTTTTTATAATTTTTACCAAGTTAATTATTAGTCAATGGTACACTACGGTATGAATCATGTACTTTTGTATGTATTTATATTATCAAATATAAAATACTATAAATTATAGGGTACTAAAATTATTGCACCAAAAACATCGATGGTGAAATCTGTAACATAGTAAATGGTACTAAACAATATATTAATTTTGTCTTATGTAACTATAAATTGTAAGATATAGATAACAAGCTTTAGTACTTGTCTAAAGAAAAATAGCACCCACCAAGTGTGTCTCATAAGAGAACGGAACCACGATAAAGTGCACATTTGCCAACGACACGCAAAACCTCTATTACAAAGTTAGAGGGAAAAGAGACACCTGATTGCCGCTGTTAGAGTTGATGAGTTTTAAAGTTTAATCATTAACGGTCGGTTGTAACAGTATCACGTGTTTTATTGTCTGTGTAACGGGTCTTGGTACGGGCGTTTAGCACATGGTGAAACAGTCAATTAGCTATTATCAAAATATGCCAAAGTGTAAGACGTTGAAAATTATCCTACTTTCTAAAAATCTATGTTCATCTGTTGCCAGACTCATAGATACGTAATAAGTTCAATTATCTTACTACGGTTTGCCATTTATAATACGAATGTAAGACCATAAAACCTGTTGCCCTAATTTTAAATATAGTGGGCGCAACCTTCGGTTATATTTAAGTCGAAACCTGATGGCGTGTTTAGAGTACATGGATGGAATGAGTTGTGATAACAAGGCTACATAACATAATCTAGCCTAATTATACGTAAGGTTAGTAATATTTAATGCAGTCTAGTAAACAGCGTAGTTTGATTGTTGTTTCTGTAATGATAGTCATTTCATAGGTAATGGGTTTATTCTATGTGTGGTATATATTGGCAAATTGATCTGTACTGACAAATCTAAAAACTCGTCCTGAGTTGAAAATACAAAAGTTTTGTTCTGAGTTTAATTTGTACAAATAATTCTTAATCTTTAGTAAGAGCTCACACCAAGACCTCTAAACCTATATCGTAGTCTATTTTTTCTGAATGTAACAAAAGTTTTGGTTAAGCCAATAAAGATGAAACGAGTTGTTTAACTCTAATGAATATAGGATCTGAGATGTGTTTAATAACAGCATTCAATCTCTCATAAAATCGTCTCCCACATTATAAATAAGAGTGTAATTTGTATGAATCAAATATCGTTGTTTTGATTATAATTAAGATTTTGTACAAGCAACACATTACTGACATTTTTAAATACTAATATTTGTTGTTAATGAATGTCTAGTCAACTAAACAGTCTGACAGCTCTATGTAGACCATGTAACTATACATTTTACACTTATACATTATGTAGACTTCTCTCGAGTCTTTAAGATCAAATATGTCTTGTTATATGGTTTATTCAAAAATAAAAAGTATTTACGTTCACGATATAATGGGGGAAAAATACTCCATCTATTAACCGGTATGTACTACGCACATGTCATAGAAATAATTAATTGTATACATTATTCAACTAATTGTGATACAGTTGTAGTTGCGAGTTTCCAATTTCGTTTAGCCTCCTAAAAATAAAAACTTCCAATATGGTTCAAAACGTCAGAGAACAATTAAACTACACATGTATTTTACACATAAATTATAATAAAGAAAATAAATTTCACACAATAAATTGTGTGAAAAAACAAGCTAATTTTTCTTGTATTTACAGTAAAACATGTTACGAAATTGTTTTAAAAGTAGATTATTCTCGTGTATTTAGCATTGTGCTTTAATTACACTTTATTACAAATTATATTTGTTGCCTCAAGGAATATTTATTTCATAGTAGTAGGCCTACCTCATTAATTTTTGTAATATTATAAAACCTATATCACTACCTCAATGCCTAATAACTTATAAGGGGTCGTATCAGAAAGTTTCTGAACACTATTCGTCACATTTTTGGACAATTAGTAAGAGCTGGCTAGTAAACGGCCAACTAAACGATACCAAAAGTGAGTAGGCATTGTTACACTCTACCCACAATTTTTGTTTTCTAAACGCTCAGTCTGCGAATTTGTTGATGATTGATAAATGAAACTTGGTAAATCGCATACTTCAATTTAATAATCCGAAATAAGTTGTTGAACAAATGTGAGAACTCATTAACAATGACCGTCGTCAGTCGACTGCTGTTATAACGTCACAGCAAAAAACCAACATTTAACACTGATCTTGTTATTTGTGAATGTACGTACAATTGCGTACCTACTGCTCTTGGAATTACTTCTTGTACAATCATCTAGTGAACTTCTGCCAGCTTCAAATACATGAGATCTGTTCATACATTGGAATTCTCAAAGAGGTGTGAGAGTTTCAGAAAACTATTTACTAGGTTTAAAACAATACCGGAAGCAAGTCCATTGATAGTTAACATTCCTAGAAAAATCCGCAACTGAACATACAATTACATACAAAGTGTACACTGAATGTAACCTTACACAGCAGTGGAACTCTGTACACAAATCCATTATACCCATCCAAACTCGGAAACGCCCATAGGATTAAGCTACGCTTGCTACTACGCGCCCCCACACACACTGAGACGAGCTGACTTAACTACCTGTCACCGATGATTTTTCAAAGACAAGGTAATTAATTTACTCCTAAATATAATAGAAAAGATAAGAGTCATTAAATATCGATATATTAATTTACAATAAATATCTACACAAGTACGATGTGTTTAGCCTATATTTCCAAGGAACAATATGTACAGTCCAAATATTTCGGTACAAATTTACATAAACATAACAGTTAAAACATTTTGGTTAAGTAGACAAAAGCCTAATAGGTTACTCATGGAAAATGAGTAATAGGTTGCTCATGTAGGGAGGTCAACGAGTATGAGTGTGTGCGCGCGTCGAGTTGCGAGGGTTCCCTAATCCTCTGGGGCGCTTCCAAGTTTGGATAAAATATGGGTATTGCGTAATTGGCCGTTGGTGGGCCGGACTGTACATCCATGTTAAGAACCCAGTACTGCAACTTTCTGTTACTAATATATACTTGTATTCTACTGCTGGATATTCCTTCAATTCCATAACCCTTTATTTTTAAAACGCTTAACTGGAAATACTGTATTAACAGCTAGTTTCGTATTACTGCTTTTCTAAAAGTAAATCAAAATCTAAAGTATATATCAAAATCGAAATCATAAAGTGATGATTTCACTTGTTATCTTTCAAATAATTTGAAATTAAAAGACTAATGCGGAATGAGTATAATATTACAAAAAATGAGCCAGAGAATTTCGTGATAGTTTGCCAAGGGTTATTAGACTTGATTTATTTTACAGTCAGTATATTTTATACATATAACTTTGGCCTAGGTTTAATTTTCAGAAATATAATACAAGTTTAATAATTTGGAGTAAATATAAGGAATAAATGTTGTATAATAGGAGTGAATGCAGTGGTCTTAATTGGAGCTACTTTAGAGTTAGCGATATTGCAAATTATTGTTCTATAACATTCATGATAGAGAAATAAATGTCGTATAATAAGAGTGAACGCAGAGGTCTTAATTGGAGCTACTTTAGAGTTAGCGATATTGCAAATTATTGTTCTATAACATTCATGATAGAGAAATAAATGTCGTATAATAGGAGTGAATGCAGAGGTCTTAATTGGAGCTACTTTAGAGTTAGCGATGTTGCAAATTATTGTTCTATAACATTCATGATAGAGAAATAAATGTCGTATAATAGGAGTGAATGCAGTGGTCTTAATTGGAGCTACTTTAGAGTTAGCGATATTGCAAATTATTGTTCTATAACATTCATGATAGAGAAATAAATGTCGTATAATAGGAGTGAATGCAGTGGTCTTAATTGGAGCTACTTTGGAGTTAGCGATGTTGCAAATTATTGTTCTATAACATTCATGATAGAGAAATAAATGTCGTATAATAGGAGTGAATGCAGTGGTCTTAATTGGAGCTACTTTAGAGTTAGCGATGTTGCAAATTATTGTTCTATAACATTCATGATAGAGAAATAAATGTTGTATAATAGGAGTGAATGCAGTGGTTTTAATTGGAGCTACTTTAGAGTTAGCGATATTGCAAATTATTGTTCTATAACATTCATGATAGAGAAATAAATGTTGTATAATAGGAGTGAATGCAGTGGTTTTAATTGGAGCTACTTTAGAGTTAGCGATATTGCAAATTATTGTTCTATAACATTCATGATAGAGAATTAAATGTTTTTAGTTTTAAACCGACTTCAAAAATATAGGAGGCTTTGTACTCGATCCGTATGTTTTATTATGTTTGTTCCACGATAGTTTTGGAAGTATTGAACAGATCTAAGTGATTTTGGTTGCAAAAGGGAAAGCCTCAAAGTAGTCTCATTATAGTTACAACCCAATCCATCTGATTTGGAGACAATAATACATTTATTTTAAAATTTAATATTAGGTGAATTTATTATTTTTTTAAGGATTATAAAATAACTTTTGAGTAAAATAAACAATCATATATAGTATTCTACCATCTGTAAAAGTAGTATAAGAAACGTAATTATAATACGAAAGTTTTATTTTTATTTCTTGCTTGAGAAAACTGCTTAGAACGGGCCACATCGGATCCTAATCAAGGAATTTTTTCATGAAAGCGGATTTTTTTCAGTGGTCTTCCCATAACGATTTATAGCTTGGTATAACTCGAATGAGATAAGTGAAAATAAATACACTGAAAATACGATTTAGTTCATTTACCATAAATAAGACATTCAAACTTCACTAGATATAAAGAGATAAATTCAATTAATATAACTTTACTAATAATTTTTACTTTTTTTATTATGTTCTGTGCCAAATAGATTTTCCCTAATAATTATTAAAGATAGCATTATTCTATATTTACCTGAATTGATGAACTGAATTTCCAACATAAATTACTTGATGTATTTTTGTTACACAGCTATTGGTCTGGCGACTTGATGTTTTTTTTCGTATTGTTCTAGAGCGTGGCAATTATTTGAACAATGGTTAAGCAATATGGTTCGCAATATGGTTAAGAGAGATATTCATATCAGAAATTTGTATGGAGAAATACTGCATGGATATAATCAACGGCATGAAACGAATTTCGATTATAATTTAGGTAATATTTGGAGATCGTACCTCAAAAAAATTGTCAGTTACCACAATATTTGATATCCCGTGGTTAATTATACCTAAACATAAACCAAAAATTGCATGTGCTCATTATTATGAGAGTTTGTGACGCGATAATCGATCTTTGTTCTCGAAAAAGACAGTATACAATATCAGATTTTTGTCTGATAAAAAATATGACATTGCATATTATTCGTTCGGATATACAGATCACAAGAAAATCAACCTTCTTTGAATAGTTTGCACGGATTGTAGTTATTGTACTTGCTTGTAATGTAATAAATAATTTTTCCTTAAATCTTTTGTATTTTAAATTTAACAAATTTCTTATATCTATTACATAAGTGTATTAAAGAAATAATTGAATAACTTGTGTTTATATCATATATTGTTATGATCTATTTGCCAAGGTACTTCATGTAGGCTTCACCATGTAAAATCTTTTTTTGTCACGTTCAGTGTAAAATATGAGCCCAAGTACGAAATTCGGTCCCAATTTCAAAATTGTGTGTGTAATAAGCATATGATAAATTATGTTTTTGTTATTGAAAAAATATTTTTTATTTTTTAGTGAGTAAAAATTATAAATTCTAGTTCTTTTTTAAATTCCATTCTAAAAAAATAATATCATATATTTAATATTCAATATAAATACATATAAATAATTTGGAAATAATTAACAAACAAGAATTTACACCAATTCCCCAATATGTCCAACAACATAGCCTATTGGGCCCAATATGATTTATTGTTATTGAACTACAACTTCCAGGAAACAACTACATCCTTATTACTAATAATTGTTAATCATCTATTGTATTTCCTAATTTGGATTAATAAAATGTAAAATTTCTTTTTATTAACGTTTGTTCAACAAATAAATTGGTTTTTTGATGCTAGCTATTATTTCAAGAATAGCTATGAACGTGACAAGAGAACCCATGATACAAAAACCAGATTCAACGTAATAAATTTGGTTTATAAAAAGATTTCTGAATGTCATATTGTGATAGCTTTTAATAATTTGGAGCACGTCCAGTTGTAGCTTCTGTTAGGTTATTAAAGACGCATATTTCTGTAGCAGCGCTAAAAATAAACTACATCGCTAACTGTTGCCTTGCATAATTAGAATAAATGGTCCATGTTTTTAATTTTAACTATTTATCAAGTTAATTTATGGTTGAAATACAATTGATTGTGCTTCACGTTTTATATGATGGTCTTATGAAAATAAATTCTATATGGTAAATATTTAATATCGCCCTAATTAAGCTTAAGTAACATATGTTCGTTGATGGAAGTACATTGCGCCTTTGTTTTTAAAAATGTTTTCCTAGCAATAAAGAATAAATATTTTTCCTAGCAATAAAAAATAAATATTTTTCCTAGCAATAAAGAAAAAATATTTTTCCTAGCAATAAAGAATAAATATTTTTCCTACATCAAATAAATTAATTAAATACCTCTATCGCGAATAAATATAGGCCCTATTAACATTTTGCACGTGTATTAATACGAACGCGACAGGTTTACACCCTATTATTTTTTTTTTTTTTTTTTTTTTTTTTATACAAAATATGTTGAACCTAGGCCAACGTGTGTGAGCAAGAAAAATTGGTATCCAGGTTCCAAAGATCGTGAAGCATTGTAGCAAGGTGAAATTTCGCAGGTGTCTATCCAAACAATGTGTAGGAATGTGGAGCAAGTGGAATTTAGGTTTGGCGTTCAGTGTGTAAATATACTTGACTAAAAGATTAACAAATTTTATTAATATGGTAACGCTAATTGGAGGCACATAAAACATTTACAGAATATCACAAAGTTATAAATTAAATAAATTAATATAAAACTAGAAATAAAACATTGTTGTTAAAAAATACATTCAATTTAATGTAAACTTTAAAAGACAAGGAAAAAAGTTTCCTAAAAACTTGACCAGAGTAAAATATTTTCCATCACAGTTATAAGTCTGTAACAGACATAATTGTGATTTGTATTTATAAGATAAAACTGTTTTCATGTTTTCGCAATGTAAAGGCTTCACTCAGGGACAGTCCGTTTTAACTGACTTATGCGTTATAATAAAGTGTTTAAATTTGGTTGTTAAATATTTATTAAAATTATAGTTGTGTTGTTCTGAACTTTATTAAAACAAGCAAAACATGGTTTTAAATTGTGTGCGTGTATTAAACGTTGCACTTGTATTAAAAAATATTTGACTTTCGAAGTGTGTTACCTTAAATAGGTTGTTATAAAACCTACTTATTTAATTTTATAATAAGTTATAATTTGACCAAATTTATCTTGTATTTAATGAAGGTTTATTATAACTTAAATTTGTTATTATCAATTAAATTTATGGTAAAGTTTTATGGTAGGGTAAGAATAGGCTGGTTTTGGGTTTTAAAATAACTAAATATTTGGTAATCTTTTATTATTAAACATTTTTGGAATAAATTGTTAGTTAAATTCTCATATATCAAGTGGTTTAGAATTTAAACATTTAAAGAAAACAACTTACCTTGGGTGACCCAGTGTTCTTCTTGTATACTTGTTATCGAGAACACCGTGATGGGAAGTCGATATTCACCCAAGCATCTATAATGTTTCCAAAATGGTTTGTATTAGAAGTTAGTAAATAAAACATTTATTCTAATATATAAATAATGGAGTACTGACTACAAAACTATAAGTTTTAAAAAAAAGTGAGCCCGTTTGATGTAAGATTTTATTTTGCTCTGTTTGGACAGCACTGTAAAAGTTCCCTAGATATCAAGTTCTAAATACGGATACAGTTTTTGTAAAGTTAGATGAAACGTTACTAATAGGCAATATACCATATAATATGCTGTATTTTGTATGAAAGTATTATTGACGAAGAACATTCATTCTATCGACAATAACTACAATTAGAAGGCTCGATATGTATTAAAGCCCTAACTAAACCTTATGTAAGCCGACAAGTATTCAGAGTGCACCTTTTTAGAGGTGGTTTCAGCAACAACATTTACAACATTTATAAATGCTCTTACATCAATACACAAGGGTGATATCATATTTGTGAGGTATATTGTAAGATTAATTCTTTGAGAAAAAAATTTTTTTGACAATTATTAATTTTGTAAAACTCATACTTGGTAATTTAAAGTTCGTAAATTTTAATGAATTTTAATAGTAAAGTAATGGAGTGTACAAGTTTTATTTGAAATTAACGTAAATTTACGTACCTTACACTGAACGCCGAAGCTGTGATGTTGTTTCTAAAAATAAAAAGAAATAATGAATCTGATTAGTAAAGTAATGGAGTGTACAAGTTTTATTTGAAATTAACGTAAATTTACGTACCTTCCACTGAACGCGGAAGCTGTGATGTTGTTTCTAAAAATAAAAAGAAATAATTAATTTGATTAGTAGAGTAATGGAGTGTACAAGTTTATTTGAAATTAACGTAAATTTACGTACCTTCCACTGAACGCCGAAGCTGTGATGTTTTTTCTAAAAATAAAAAGAAATAATTATTTAATTAGTAAAGTAATGGAGTGTACAAGTTTTATTTGAAATTAACGTAAATTTACGTACCTTCCACTGAACGCCGAAGCTGTGATGTTGTTTCTAAAAATAAAAAGAAATAAATAATTTAATTAGTAAAGTAATGGAGTGTACAAGTTTTATTTGAAATTAACGTAAATTTACGTACCTTCCACTGAACGCCGAAGCTGAGATGTTGTTTCTAAAAATAAAACGAAATAATTAATTTGATTAGTAAAGTAATGGAGTGTACAAGTTTTATTTGAAATTAACGTAAATTTACGTACCTTCCACTGAACGCCGAAGCTGTGATGTTGTTTCTAAAAATAAAAAGAAATAATTAATTTGATTAGTAAAGTAATGGAGTGTACAAGTTTTATTTGAAATTAACGTAAATTTACGTACCTTCCACTGAAAGCCGAAGCTGTGATGTTGTTTCTAAAAATAAAAAGAAATAATTAATTTGATTAGTAGAGTAATGGAGTGTACAAGTTTTATTTGAAATTAACGTAAATTTACGTACCTTCCACTGAACGCCGAAGCTGTGATGTTGTTTCTAAAAATAAAAAGAAATAATTAATTTGATTAGTAAAGTAATGGAGTGTACAAGTTTTATTTGAAATTAACGTAAATTTACGTACCTTCCACTGAACGCCGAAGCTGTGATGTTGTTTCTAAAAATAAAAAGAAATAATTAATTTGATTAGTAAAGTAATGGAGTGTACAAGTTTTATTTGAAATTAACGTAAATTTACGTACCTCCCACTGAACGCCGAAGCTGTGATGTTGTTCCTAAAAATAAAAAGAAATAATTAATTTGATTAGTAAAGTAATGGAGTGTACAAGTTTATTTGAAATTAACGTAAATTTACGTACCTTCCACTGAACGCCGAAGCTGTGATGTTTTTTCTAAAAATAAAAAGAAATAATTATTTAATTAGTAAAGTAATGGAGTGTACAAGTTTTATTTGAAATTAACGTAAATTTACGTACCTTCCACTGAACGCCGAAGCTGTGATGTTGTTTCTAAAAATAAAAAGAAATAAATAATTTAATTAGTAAAGTAATGGAGTGTACAAGTTTTATTTGAAATTAACGTAAATTTACGTACCTTCCACTGAACGCCGAAGCTGTGATGTTGTTTCTAAAAATAAAACGAAATAATTAATTTGATTAGTAAAGTAATGGAGTGTACAAGTTTTATTTGAAATTAACGTAAATTTACGTACCTTCCACTGAACGCCGAAGCTGTGATGTTGTTTCTAAAAATAAAAAGAAATAATTAATTTGATTAGTAAAGTAATGGAGTGTACAAGTTTTATTTGAAATTAACGTAAATTTACGTACCTTCCACTGAACGCCGAAGCTGTGATGTTGTTTCTAAAAATAAAAAGAAATAATTAATTTGATTAGTAGAGTAATGGAGTGTACAAGTTTTATTTGAAATTAACGTAAATTTACGTACCTTCCACTGAACGCCGAAGCTGTGATGTTGTTTCTAAAAATAAAAAGAAATAATTAATTTGATTAGTAGAGTAATGGAGTGTACAAGTTTATTTGAAATTAACGTAAATTTACGTACCTTCCACTGAACGCCGAAGCTGTGATGTTTTTTCTAAAAATAAAAAGAAATAATTAATTTAATTAGTAAAGTAATGGAGTGTACAAGTTTTATTTGAAATTAACGTAAATTTACGTACCTTCCACTGAACGCCGAAGCTGTGATGTTGTTTCTAAAAATAAAAAGAAATAAATAATTTAATTAGTAAAGTAATGGAGTGTACAAGTTTTATTTGAAATTAACGTAAATTTACGTACCTTACACTGAACGCGGAAGCTGTGATGTTGTTTCTAAAAATAAAAAGAAATAATGAATCTGATTAGTAAAGTAATGGAGTGTACGAGTTTTATTTGAAATTAACGTAAATTTACGTACCTTCCACTGAACGCCGAAGCTGTGATGTTGTTTCTAAAAATAAAAAGAAATAATTAATTTGATTAGTAAAGTAATGGAGTGTACAAGTTTTATTTGAAATTAACGTAAATTTACGTACCTTCCACTGAACGCCGAAGCTGTGATGTTGTTTCTAAAAAGAAAAAGAAATAATTAATTTGATTAGTAGAGTAATGGAGTGTACAAGTTTTATTTGAAATTAACGTTAATTTACGTACCTTCCACTGAACGCCGAAGCTGTGATGTTTTTTCTAAAAATAAAAAGAAATAATTAATTTAATTAGTAAAGTAATGGAGTTTCCAAGTTTTATTTGAAATTAACGTAAATTTACGTACCTTCCACTGAACGCCGAAGCTGTGATGTTGTTTCTAAAAATAAAAAGAATTAATTAATTTAATAAATGAATAAAACATCTGTAACATTGTAAAACATATTCACCTTTCAATTAAACAACTGCTGCAAATGAAACCACTGCTGGCGAAATCTTTATTAATGATAACTAAATACATAAAAACCCACTAACCAAAATATAAAATTTTAATTTTACTAAAAATTCCTTAAAGTGCGTTTCTATTACATGGTAATCATGGTCAGAGTTTTAGATATGGGATAAAAAACGAGTTCAAAAGTCTAAAAACTTTGCCGAAAAGCGCCTGTTATGTTTTGAAAGCCGGCAAAGGAAATACAATAGATATTTTAGATTAACAACATTATGTTATTAGATAGGAAGAATTGTTATACGTAAAATTTAATTATTTTTTCATTAAATAAATTCATAAACATAACTAAGGAAGTGGTTAAGATTTGTAAATCGGTATTATAAGATAATGAGAGGTTTAAACAAACGGATTCTAGCCATGTCATACCAAGGTAATACTGCCCATTCGAAACTTTCCTGGTAAAATGATGAGGCCTTTAGTGTCAGGAATAAATTTTCCTAATAATTATTTACCTGAATGGTTGGTGAAACATTTCTCTAAATTTTATTTGCAAGGGGAACTTACATAATGAAAAAGCAGAGTGGAGTTCGTGAATAAAATTAAAGAAGAAACTTGAACAAATACGATGTTTTAGTGTCTGTTGACGTCTGTTACCGATTTCCCATTATTCCAAAACTACTACTGAAGATGATTACCAGTAATAGAACCTATATGAAGTAATTTTTAATAAAATGAAATACGTTTTTGTTCTGGTTAGTTGTTTTTTTTTAAATTTCTTGGAATTAGTTCACAGCGCTCAAAAAATGTGTTAATGGCATTAGAAATAGGTTAAATAAGATTGCGCCTATACTTGCACATAGGTGGGATACCAACAAATCAATGTTATTTATAAAAGTTGAAAAAATACCAAAAATGTTTTAAAAATACGGGGTAGATTAAAGAGATATGTGGAAGACCGAGGAGCCATAGCCTAGTATATATGTGTTACTTATACAAATTAGATAAGGGATTGCAAAGGCCAAAAACTAGCTATTTAACGATAAAAGCTTCAATAAAAGATGTAGTATAGATAATAGGCTATATGTTAAAGGTTTTGCAGACTTCAGGGCAGACGTTATATGTTATAGGACTTTAGGACAGATGATATACATGTTAAAGGTTTTACAGACTAATCTAAATCTAGTTTAACTTACTATGCATTCACTTATACGTTTGTTAGAAAAAGCAATGGGAAGCAGACATTGACAATATGTTATATAAAGAATAGAAACAACAAATTTACCTCTTTATGTAGAAAAATTCTCTGAATGTTCACTTTTACATCTACGGTGGTGTAAATAAATAAGTTTGGGTTCATTAACGGAAAAATACACAATATAAAAACGGATATAAATGTTCAATTATTGAAAGTTTGTGTTAATTTAGAAAACAAAAAAGTAGCCCTTTTTGACCTGAAAATGATTTTACTGTGTTTAAAACAGAGGTAAGAGAATTAAAAGGAGCTGCTGTATACAATAGAAACGTTATGGGTAAAATATTAGAAGTATAACCATAGTAAAAATTAAGGAAGAAGCTCGGCTATTTTTTCTAGTGTTAATGAATTATAAATATAAAAAATATTCTTCAAGTGACATATAATTTTAAATCCAAAACTGAAGATTGGGAAATAGAAAATGATTTTTCTCTTACATGTAGCGTGGCTGGTGCTGTTGTCTTTGTCATCGCTGGTCTTGCTTAGTCTAAAGTCTAATGTTCCATCTTCTTCGTGTAAATGTTCTTGAAATTAAACAGTAATTTAATAAGATTATAATGATTTCAGCGAGTTTATGAATTACAGATTTAAATTTCATCTTATTCACACACACACACACACACACACATACACACACACACACACACACACACACACACATACACACATACTCACACACACACTCACACACACACACACACACACACACACACACACACACACACACACACACACACACACACACACACACACACACACACACATACACACACACACACACACACACACACACACACTCACACACTACTGTCACCATCAAGGCATATTGCTAATAAAAACTAATAATGATTTTTTTTCAACGACATGAAACTAAGTCACACGTGAACTACATCTGGAGATCATCTCATACACATGGACAAGTCCAAATTAAAATTTACGATGGATAAAAGGCCAGAGATTAGGTAAAATTTAAACGCTAGCCTTGTATAATTGGACAAAATCAACACTGAAACCATGTCTAATATTAATCCTACTATGGGAATAACCCATCATATTAGTTTTTTGTTAAGCGTAAATTACATTTAGACCGGTCACTACCAAAATGCTTAGTCATAAACCTAAGATAGAGTGGGCAGAGGTGCGTGCAATGCGGTAGATATTGAAGGCATATTTCCAGTGTTCTAAACACATGAACGTCGATTTATGTCTATAACGATATGGGGAACATATATTGTTAACCTAATTAAGGTGAAAATGTCCGAACATAAAGTTAAAATAAACTGTATAAAAACCTACAAAGACACTTGAAGTTTTTGCACTAAGCGTCTTTCATCAGTATGAGGTGACCTGTTTCTATTATGTGGATAAAAAATATAAACACTTAATAAGATGGGTCAATGTCAAAGCTATGACTGTGTGTGTTTGTGTGTGTGTGTGTGTGTATGTGTTGTGAGTGTGATTGTTTGTGTGAGTATATGCACGTATGTACAGTTGTAAATTAGCTTTCATTACCTGACAATTCAAATAAAGGTTTTAATTAACTCAGTAAACTTGGTATATTTGAGATGACTTTGGCGCATCGTACCGTAGTTCATTTCGTTCCTTGTCATCGATATTTGTGGTATGTCACGTTTCAGCAGTTTATTTCCCATAGTATAATATTTACTGCACGTACTCCATGAACACCTGCCCATTTTCAATGATCGTGGTACATTTTAAAGTTACTCTTATGACTTTAAATGACCGAGCATATCAACGTTAAAGGATGTGGGTTGTACATGCATGTTGCCCATTTCACCGTCAAAACCGTCGACATCCATCACAAGCTCAGCGAAACGAAAGTTGTTTGACTTACCTCTCTTAGTTGACTGCATGTAAGAATAATGTTGAGTCATTTTTGTAAAATAACCAAGACGAATTAATGAAATTAAAAACTTACTTATAATTTTACAAATTTGAGCAGTAAATAACGAAAAGTAAAAATTTTAGTGTGTTTATACTCTTTCTTACTTAACACTACCAATATTTATACAAACCGCATTCTATAGATAACGCCTGTAAGAAAAGTCAAAAAACACTTTAAAATGGTAAATATTTAGATTGGTTTTGTGTTTGACTTTAATATGTTCAAGTTACAATTTATAAAATGGATAATATCGATAATAATCAATGAATATGTAAAATATTAGAACTTGCAGATGATACAATTCTGCATTTTAGCTACATATGCTTTGCGTCATGTTTATATTACATTTTCAGGTTCGCCTTTGCGATTTCCACTCTATCGATCGCCGTTTATTCTGCTCGCTCCAGTTTTGTAGGCAAGGTATTATGCTTCGGTTTTCAGGTTAGTGTTGCCATACATTTTCCTCCGCAAAGTAGGAGTCTGAACAAAGAACTGTGACTTAATAAAGGGTTGAAGAAATATGAGTTAATATTGAGGGGTAGAAATTTGGGATTGTGGGGGAACTTTATTTAATAAAAAAAGTTTTATGGGATTCAATTTCAGAGCTACCGTTGGAAAGTAGTATAAATAAGTGCCTTGCAGCAAACAATACGTTTAGGAAATATATACCGAGTGCTGTATAGACATGGTTTTATAAATTTCAGCGTATGCAATGGTTCCGTTTAGCCGACGAGGGGAAGAAAACGAATTTTTAATGTTTCAACAAACTTAAAATTTTGAAACCTTATGTTTATAGATAATTTTTATTTTAATAACCATAAAGACAATACTTTCTTTAAAATATCCTATTTATTTACTTAATGTAAAAAAAAATTATTTTATCTATACTATAAGCAACACACCTTCAAACACTTTCTTGTTTTACGAAAAGTTTTATAAAAATATATTGTCAACTTTTATTTGAAAGGTGGGAGCAGTAAATTACTTTGTACGCAATTATAGTTGAGTATTTCAGGAAACATAAAATTCGTGAATACCAATACGTACTTAAATTCCTAGACTTGATTTTAATTTTGTTTTGAAATACACAATATCAAGAGCACAGTGGTACAATATATTACAATGAAAATATTGGAAAGAACCCCAATACCACAAACATAATAAAAAATAACAAATAAAACAAGTTACTTAAGATTAAACCCTTGTGTACATTTCGATTACCATATCATCATCATCAGGGGGTCTTGTTAAAAAATTACAATCTAGCAAACAAGAAGTTACAAACTATAGTGATCTAGTTTGTAACTTCTTGTTTGCTAGATTGTAATTTTGTAAAAAAAAACCTCTGATGATGATGACATGGTCATCGAAATGTACAAAACGGTTTAATTTTAAGTAACTTGTTTTAATTGTTATTTTTGTGGTATTGGGGTTCTTTCCAATATTTTCATTGTTGTTTTGAATTGTTAGTGAAAATAGTTTACAACTTTTTATAGTTTACAACTTAATAATTCTTTATTAGGTCTCTTTTAAATATTTTTCATGCAACCTACAGCATCTAGAACATGTTTTAAAATCTTTTCTTGTCATTTGCGATATTTTTCTTAAACTGTATTCAGGTATATTCAGATATATAAATATAACTATTTATGCTTTCAGTTTGACTTATGTATTTAATTTTCGAGATATAGTCACTTGTAGTAGTTTTGATTCAGTTTATTTAAATGTGTTCTGAGTTGGTGAATTATTTCCAAGAATTAGTTTCTTTCTACTTAAAGTGTTCAATGTTTTATTTAACTTCAACTATATTGTTATACATGATCAGATAATCAGCTGGTTCTGTTAATTTATTTTACGTGACCTAACCTCCTTAATTGATACTTAAGTACATTTTTTGGAATATTGTATCTTTTCTCTTAAAGTTTATTCTTTTCTTAGGAGTTCTTGTACAAAATGTATCAATTTATATTGGAGCTTTGATGATTTACCATAATCAGAGAACCATAGTAATAAATAAATCTAATTCTTTTATACAATTTGCCATTGTGTTTCTTTTATATTTAAATTTAGTGACATTACGCTTTGACATACCTATATAGTTAAAGTAAATTTATAAAGAATTTACTGAAAGATAAGGTTTTATGGTGCACTAAACTATGATCAGCAGTGTCGAGATTTCTTACTGGAATGCGTTCTTAAATAACCTGTGTTTAAATAGATTTTCGTCTATGAACAACGCTCCCCACCGGGCAATATTTATTTATTCAAATTTTAAGTTGGGGAAGGCTTCAAATTTATTTAAGTTGGACAAAAAATATCCTAGCATTACCTTTGAATTTTTTGATAATTTTTATAGAGTAGATAAAATATTTCTTTCCTTGAAGAATGTAAAAGATATTTTTAATTTATAACTTGCAGTTTTGGTGTTGTACATCTTTAGGATTTGTATAAATTACACTTTTCTGTATTAACTTGGCAAAATAACTAAGTTACCTACTTCCTAAATCAGTAAGTAGTGTTTTCTATCCGCCAAGTTAATACGAAAAAGTGTCCTTTTAATTTATGCTCTATTTATTATTATGAATCCATAAAATGAAATAGTAGAATAAATATTAGTTGATATTGCGTTACCTTTCTGAATATATGGATCCTATGAGAGTTATAGCAAGTTCGTCTACTGTAACTGGTTAATGATGACTTGTTAAAGTTACTTGTAAAGACCACCTGACAAATTAACTTAATAAACCATGATACTTTGGACGGTTTTACTATATTTTATCCGTCATTTAAAGCATCGATAAAGTTTTGTTTTAATATTGAGAAACTCAATAGGCATATAGCTTTTTTAAAGTGGAGAATGTACATATGTTAAGCCTACATCAATCGTTACCAATATGTCAACAGCCCTGACCGAGTTATCTCCTATTCCGATAGTAATTATAAAAAGGAGTTAAACAATAATTTTAACAATAGAAACTTTGTCTTCTAAAGGAAAATTAGTAAATTTAAAAATTCTGTCAAGTTTCTATAGGCATTAGTTTCTCCTCTGGCAATCGTCAGGCAATGTCGGGACAATAAAACTACAACAATAACGCCTATGTTCTTGCTCTTGAAGCAGATGAGTAATATCCTCCAATTTGTCTAATTTCGAGACGGTCGTTGGGATTCCTTCAAGGATATGACTAATTCCGACACTTGAACTAACAAGTAGAATGTCCTTGTGTTAAGAAAAGTAAGCACTTCCTCAGCATCTGATATTTCTGTTAGAAAAATGAGAAAAAAACTTTATTTTTAAACATAAATCGATGATCGAATACAATTATTATTTTAAAAAAACGTACTTTTGTTTTTAATAAGTATGCTAGTAATGAATTTATGTTTGTATATTATAAAATATTTAGGGTTATGTTAATATAATTTTTCGTTTTTAGTTTATAGTGGTATTCTCTGTTACAATCAACTATAGACGAAAATTTTATCATTTTATAGAACGTGAATAAAAATTCTTTTATATTATGAATAGCATTAAAATGTTTCTTTAGCTCTCGGGAGGATTCCAGTTGCGAATTGAGCAACGCTTTCACAACCATTAAAGGTTGTCCTATTTTTTTTTATTTATAATAGATCATTATTTTGTTTTACCGAACAATCGTAAAATGAGAACATGTTCATTTATCGATATATTCTCTTTCATGTAATTGAGCAATATAATTGTATAATAAATCAAGATGTATTTGACTCATATATTTGTCAAATTGTAAATAAATATTGAATTTAGAAAAAAACAACACTCAACCCCTCCAACTGTTAAAGAATTGTAAAAATGTTTCTACAACGAAGTTGAAATCATCAGTGATCATTATACAACAATAAATAAAACGTATTGTGCTTGAGATCCAGCTAGAGTTTCTTGTTTTTACTGTGTAAAGATCTGTGATGAAAGAATTTTCTTACGAAACATGATTGATTATTAATGAATATAACCGTTTTGAGAACTAGATACTCGGTATACAAAAGTAGTTATTTGAGCCTTACACGCTAGGATTTGAAATGTAATAGAATATCAAAGTTGTCTAATTGTGAGGTAATTTTACTCATATTATTAACGATCTAAATACAAAATAAAAGGAATCATTCATATATTTTTATTTATTACCCGATAATAATATTTATGTTCATATTACGTCATACAGAGTTGAACGGTTTTGAAATGATTTATTACATTATTTTTAAAATTACATTTAGGTCATCTTTAAAATTGTGAAAGAATTTTATACTTTTAAGAGCAATATATTTGAGTTTGTTATAGCATCAGTGTAACAAACCATTAATTTAGTTTTTGAGTTGAGAAAAAAAAATAGTTTATTCTTTTTCTTATATAAGTAAACATATATTATACGTAAACATGAACATACATATGTGGACATAAACAATTTAAGGATTACAGGTTTATGTTTTCTGTAAAGTAAATTATTTGCGTATAATTAAATAATAAAAATATATACAACTCACAAATATACAATTTTTTATTTCAAACGCGTTTCGACGACTACTTTGTCGTCATCTTCAGTGAAAATACACAAATGAAATTAACTAAAAAATATGTATATATTAAACATAACCTATAAAGTTTTAGCAAAGGTAAAAACAAAGGTAAACTTTTGTTTTTACCTTTGCTAAAACTTTATAGGTTATGTTTAATATATACATATTTTTTAGTTAATTTCATTTGTGTATTTTCACTGAAGATGACGACAAAGTAGTCGTCGAAACGCGTTTGAAATAAAAAATTGTATATTTGTGAGTTGTATATATTTTTATTATTTAATTATAACTTTCACTCACAAGCCAGCTCGAATATTATTTATTTGCGTATAGTTTGCATCTTCTTTATAAATGAAGTCATATGTTTTATAAAAATTGATTGGTTTTTAAGTACCATGAAATAGCATTATCTTTCGTGTTTTATTTAACAAGTGCCCATAACCTAAACAGTCCCTAAAGGCGTCACAACTGCAAATGAAAATTAAAATATTGAAACCAAAAATTATTCTTTTTTATAACCGTAAATATTAAATGGCTGCTGTTCGAATCAATCTAAACGCTTACTAAGAAGAAATATACTAATTTCAGACATAATGTTTTAAATTTTTTTCATGAACTCATGTATATGGGGAGAATATATTTGTAAGGAGATAAAATTGGCAAAATATTTCACTATTATTATGTTTCTTGGTAAAAAAAACTACCGAAAAAGTTTTTTTTTTTTAATGTGTGTGTGTGTGCGCCCGCGCGCGTGTGTGTGTGTGTGCGTGCATTTGTGTGTGTGTTTGTGTGGGTGTGTGTGTGCGCGCGCGTGTGTGTGTGTGCGTGTGTGTGTGTGTGTGCGCGCGCGCGCGCGTGTGTGTGTGTGCGTGTGTGTGTTTTAACTATGTTATGTCGGATGAAACAATCAGACGTGAAAACCAGTCTGACTCCTGCTAAACACTTTATCGATACAATCTTGAAACACCACATCAAACAAAAGGATGCTTCTACAACCAAGGGAAAGTAAAGTAAGTGTTATGTCAGAATAAAGAACTTTATTGAAGTAATATTTTAATTTACTTACTATATTTATATGGTGTATTATAAATATATATTGCCTCGACTACTGTGCGGGTCCACAGATGACGGATAGTGAAGTTGGCTACAGATATGTAGGTTAGCTGCGAATAAGGATTCCAAAGAAGCAGTCCCGGACTAGAGGTGGCATCAACAGTTGCGGTCGTTTAATCATTGGTACGATCCTACGTTTTAAATACCACATAACCCGTTGACGATGTTGTAGCATGTTGCGCGATTTGAGAGGGGACCCCAACGACTAGAAGAGTGAACTCCAAAATAAAAGCTAGGGTGGCTTGGGTTTTTAGTTGCAGAGAGTACAACCAAGCTAGGGGATGGAAACCCTGATAAAAAAGGCCTGTCCCACCAGTTAGCGGTTGAAGGTAGGGCTAACAACCCTTCATCGAAAAAAAACTCTTGTTAAGAAACCACAAAATGTATTAATAAAGGATGGATTAAAAGGCAAAAGGAAACTGAACTCGGACGTGGATTTAGCAACATGAAATGTTCGGACAATGTTACAGCCTGGAAAAATGGCTGAAGTGGCTGAACAGCAAATTAAATTTAACATTGAGGCCGTACAGGAGATTAGATGGCGAGGGCAAAGTAGACTTGACAAGAAAGAATGTACCATATTGTAGTGTTGAGGAGCATTAACTGGACAAAGAGTAACAGGATTCACGCTTACAAAGAGACTATGCCCTAGTTAATCGCTATTCGAACCTAATAATGATAGAATATCCAAGCTGCGTTTGAGGGAAATATTTATAAATACAACTTTGATCTCTGCCTATTTACTAACTGAAGACAGTGATGAAGATGAAAAAATACGTTTCTACCAACAATTAGAAAGGGCTCTTCTAATTATTCCTAAATATGACACAAAAATTATACTTGGTGGTCTAAACGGCACAAACTGTTGCTGGAGCTTACTCACTTCATAATAAAATGACATAATGACAATGGTAAACACTTGTATGAATTTGCAAACAACATGATATTAAAAAGTATTTGCTTCCCGCCCAAAAAAATACACAATGGAACTTGGAAATCACCAAATGGCACATTAACCCAAATTGATCACGTACTCATTTCAAAACGCCATTTTTCCTCCATGACTGATGTCAGAACGGCCAGAGGCTCGAAAAGTAACTCAGAACACTTTCTGGTGAAAATAAAATATAGAGAGAGACTGACATACTTCCGGCAAGAGAAATAATATAAAAGAAGGCCCTAGAACCTAGTAAAATTTAAAGATCAGGACACAATAGAAGGATTTATAAAACTGGGCGATAGAAAAATGTTAGAAGATATAGAAACAAAAAGATATTGAAAATGAAGAAACCAGAATAGAAGTAATGTGGTCCTTGAGGAAACAGCAAATGATGTGATTGATGAGAAAATGAGGGGACGTGTTGAGGAATGGTTCGATAACTAGTGTCATGAGGCACTAAGAATGAAAAATGCATATAGATTGATAACATTTCAGCGCGTTTCAAGACAAAACACCTCAGATTACCAATTGAGCAAAAAGTGCAAACGTGAAAAGAAAAAAGCCTTTCTAAGAAAGCAAGTGAAGCAAATTGAGGAACTGAGAAGTACCATGAAATCCAGGATATTCTATGATGCTGTTAAATATATAAATATAGGTTTCCATCCTTAAACCGACGCATGCAAGTATAAAGATGGTAGCGTAGTGAAGAGGAAGGCGGAAGCTATTGGCAGATGGGCAGTACTTTGGTGATCTGTATAACGCGGGAACTGTATGAGGATGATATTGAGAGACAAGACATGGATGATTTCATGGAGTCGATTGAACCACAGAAAGCACTGGTAAGCACCTGGTCAAGACTCACTTTTAGCCGATTTTCTTAAACAATTTGGAGAAATTGTAGAGTCACAATTAATGGAGAACTAGTCTCATGTGTCCTATTTTTAAAAATGGTAACAAAATACATTGCAGTAATTATTGTAGAATATCTCTTCTCACGGTAGCATATAAAATGCTCAAAGTCTCTGCTGAAAATATCATAACAGATTATCAGTACGGATTCCGACAGGGAAGAGGAACTACCGAACAGATATTTGTTTTAAGACAGTTACTAGAGAGGTGTTGGGAATATAAAGTTAACTTTAATCTGTTTTTTGTTGACTATCGTCAGGCTTTTGACAGTGTCAACAGTGCAAAATTGCTCGAAACTCTAAAGAATTTCAACGTACCAAACAAGTTCATCAGACTAATCAACATGAGATTGTATGATAGTGATGGCTAAGTTACCATTGGCGGCGGTATGAGTCCCGAATCACCTATTATGACTGGCGTGAGACATTATGACCTGTCTTCTACTCTTTTCAACCTGGCCTTTATGGCTTTTTGAGGAGGATTAACGTTTTAGGGAATATCATGCACTGATGATGATGACATATGCTTGTTTTCCAGGAATATTCCATGGTAAGCAAGTCTCTCTGAAAGAGACTTTTAATATAATTAATATTGAAAGCAAAAAAATAGGTCTCTGCATAAATGAGGGAAAACTAAATATATTAGTACTAGCACTGAGTGTTGCAGTACGACTATAGATATCAATGGCTATTCTTTTGAAAAAGTAAAAAGCTTCACATATTTGGACACACAAAATTTAAAGATGAAAATAAAACAATAAACTGACCTAACTTATTAAAATATTAACAGCTACTATAGCTTAAACGTAATTCTTAATCTACGTAAATTCTTCCTGTTGGAAATCGATATTGCCTTGCATTTGATATAATTAAGACAGCGTTTTACGTACTTCAAAAGTTGAAAAATTCAAATTAAATTGTATTAAATTAAAATTGATATTAGATCCAAAAATAATACAATTTTAAAACGATATTTTCTTACACAAAAGTTACAACCAAATTGGTTCCCTTAAACATTCAAAGGAAACACATGCAAGGGTAGAACGGTAGCCTACTAAACTTGTTTACTTTATAGCAAACGTAAGTTCCATACAAGAGAAGCGGATAAACACCTTTATATGCCCTGAATACAGAGTAGGTTTACGCCAGTAATGCCTTCCTGTATTCCAGGGGCCTTGAATCTCCCACTCATAAGGTATCCTTTCCTGAGTCTATAACGAGATTGTGGATTTGGTTATCCGCTATAAAGAAACTTGTTTTGTGACTTAGGTATAGAAAAGAAGTGTTAATTCAGGCTATTTCTGGATGTCTCATCATTAAGATATATCTTCTAATGCCTCAACATTTGGCAAAAATAATACATAACAAGTTATATGAATTTTTTTATAAATCAGTCCCTACTTAAATCAAGAAAGAAATCTTGTTTTATAGTATTTGTATCTTATAATTACAATAAATTTAAATATGTATATACATATGTCAGAATAACAATAGTAAGTGCAAAATAAAAAGCGAATTTCTTTACAATTGTCCATTTTCCTATCTATGTATGGTGTTGGACTATTATTTTTATTTTACTATTTACAGGCCTAACCCTTGTGTTCCTTTATGCTTTCTTTTTAATATTCTCTGTTTGTGTAGCAAGGTTCGATCCCGTAAAACCAGTTTGTTTGTTTATTTTCACTTTTAACCCTACAGATATGATATATGATTATCCATGGTGACCATGGCAACAACTTGAGGTTGTGCAATGTAAGTTTTGACGACAAGCAGATAAGGACAAAAAAAATTTCAATTACATCTTTGAGAAGTTAATTTCTAGCTATGGGAAAGTTAGCGCAGTGCCAAAGCGCCAGACTTTGAATATAAAGATACTCAGTTCGAACCTGATCTAAACCTCACAAATTTTTAAAACTTAGTTATTGAATAAATCATTGAACAAATTGTATTAACAACAATTGTCATCCACTATAGGTTAAAAGAAATGTATTTGAACTTGATTAGATGAATAAAAAATTATTTTATTAAAACGTATTTGTATTTTTATAAAATACAAATGAAAATTTGTACAAGATATACATCAGGAGAATGTGAGCTAATAGAAAGAAATGAATAGAGGGAAGATCACTGCACATATTCAAAAAAATTGCAATTATTGATAATAATGCAGGGTATAATATCTTAGAAAACGTATTTGATCATGTTTTACAAAATCAAGGAATGATTCGAAAGGTAAATAGATGTATTATGACCGGACTTTTGTTTTTTATTTTATATACTGGGATATTTAGTTTCTGTGTTTTCAATAGTAGTTTCTGTGTCTTGTTCTAGCTTTCCATTTGTTCCAAAAGAAGTTCATTGACCTTTATTTAATTACCACGCAACTTTTTGAGTCATAAGGGAAACAATTAATTTTGTGTGTGCTAAAATCACTCGATTCTGTAACACTACATTTATTACAAACCCTCTAAGACAAATTACTTTAGGTCACATTGTTGCGATAAATGTCTTACATACAAACATCTTAGACGTTCTAGCTGTCAAACGCAGTACCTAGGCACGTGACATCTGGCCAGTCCTGAGCATTAATGAGCGCATTAGTGGGTGTCAGTTAAGAGCAGACGTGACGAGTATCTAATTAACTAAGCTTCGACCTCCATCATGACATTATCATGTTCTCTTCAATTACTTGATCAAACGAGCTTGCTCCTAAAACATGAATTTAATAATTAAATTAATCCATAGAATTGTAATACCTTGACCACCCATAATACTTTGTTTTAATTATTTATTGAATAATAGACACAAAAAACAATCGTTGTTGAAAACAATTTTGTGACATATTATATTTGTTTTACAATGTAAGTTTAATTACGGCCACTGTTACTACTTAGAATAAAACAATCAATAAAACAAACCCTTTACTTTTAAATTAACACCAACAGAAAATAATTGTCAGTTATCAATAATGATTTATTTAAATGTTAAAGTCATCATCATCAATGGGTTTACCTACACATATCTAACTTCGTTTGAATTTGTGATAGAACTGCAAAAGTGAACCATACTAGTTTTGATTTAGATTCGTTAAAACTAATTAAAATCACTTGACGTTAACTTTTGTTCATTGTGAATTAAGGGAGAAAGCAAAATAAGTAAGAAATTAAACCTAATATATTTTGTAGTTCATGTTTTTAAAAGAAAAGAAAAAGTTTTGATTTGTTGCTAAAGCTACTGTTGACATTGGTCGTAGAACATGCTAAATTTGTTAATTTTTTTACAGCAAAAAACTAAAAAAGTTGAAAACACAAAACTTTAGAAAATATAAATAATAATACGTCATTCAAGTTTTGACAACTTTTTTTTTATTGTAAAAGTTATCTGCACAAGTAATTGTTTAACATTAACTTACTAGCATTTGAAACATAACTTTTGTAATTTACACTCTACTAATTGCCAGAAACTCAATGTTATCTGCGAGGTGCTATTATTATCTCTAAACTAAGAAACCCGATGAAAGCCCTAATCTTCGATGTTTTTTGTCCTTACATATGTTAGTAAGTAATACATTGCATATAAGACTAATTGATTTTAAATTTACCAAACTATAAACAATATTTCAAGTTTGTCTAAAATATCTACGTGTCCTAATTGCACAAAGAACATCAAAATCAATAAACTGAATGTTCCGAAATTAAATATATCACTAAAATACATTACATTCAATTATTGTAGAACTATTTTACAATCTAGCAACAAAGTAGTAGGCTATGATAGTTTGGTTATAAAAAAATAACAAATTTGTTAAGGCTTACATCGATTGCAACAAGCGACTAAATATGTTAAGTATCCTAACATCTCTACGCGATGTTAGTTGATGGCCGCATTTACTTCACCAACCTTTTAATTGCTTGACCTCACCAACTGTTTAATTGCTTGACTTTACCAACCGTTTAGTTGTCACTAACCTATAATTATTGTTTATATTTTCTCTCTCTAGACTCTTTCTGTCGCGTGATATTATTATTCTGCAAATTCCTATTATTTTAAACAGCTCTTCATATATTATCAGAAACAAGTATTTTTATTTATCTGACATGGTCCACGTTTTGTTCTAATTTTAGTTTTAAAACCATTGTTGGTCTTATAATTTCTCATCTGCGACCTTCGCCCAATTATTCTTTTCTCCTTCTTCTATTTAAACTGCTATATAATATTTTGGCATTGCTAAGGGCCTAGGATTTTTTAAGATATCTGTTACATAATTTCCTTGACAACTAACGTTAATATTTGCATCATTCCCACCATCTTCATGAATGTCATTTATGTCTAAATTTGTCAAAACATTATCTAGCCAATATTTTTCCACATTTCATAAAGTAAATATAGCTGAAGATACGTGATATATTACAGTATCATATCTGCTCAGATTACAGCATATATTACATATTACAGCGTATATCATATATAATACAGTATTATATCTGTGCTTATTGTGTTCATTATTTATTAATTTGTCAATCTTAATCAATGGACTTCTGTGAATCTACGAATAACAACAAATATAGCCCTGCTTATTCGACACTAAGATCACCAACATATATTACTTTACATCTGAATAAGTGCAGTTTTCTATTTTGCAGTCCTATTAAACTTGTATCATTACTTTTTAACCACAATGTTGTTCATCCGATATTGTATCTAAATGTATCAACCCCACAATAAGTATTGAGAATTTGACGCACAACTTTGTTACTAAGAACATATTTGCTTGCTGTGACCAATATTTGTTGTCCGAGACTATTGTTTATCAATGCTTTCTCCTTATGAAAGTATATTCCGTAAATTTGTCTTCAATCCACCTGTGCAGCTTATAACGAAAATACATTCACTTGCTATAAATAATTGTTTGTTTTATCCTTGAGTAACATTGACACTTCTTTTATTGGCAATTTCAATAAAATAGTTTAATTTATTTTCAAAACCTTTTTTGTGTGTTTAGACAAGGTAGAATGGCTGTAATGCGCTAAAGTATTGTTCGACTATTTCCTCAGTAGAATTTAAAACAATCCACTAATATTTAAAAAAATAAATCAGTAACCTAGATCATGTCCTGGTGTACGAGTATAACATGTAGTTACATAAGATTACAAGTCAATCACTGCCTACAACAACTTTTATATCAGTCTTTACACCAGAAGAGTCTCCAAATTACGGAACGAATATTGTACCCTCTAAAAAATAAATATTCGTTTTGTTGTTGTTATTTATTAGGCACTAATAATTTATTACTGAACTATCTATCTTTATCTATATATAAATATATATATATATATATATATATATATATATATATACATATATATATATATATATATATATATATATATATATATATAATTTATATATATACATATATTTACATATATATATATATATATATATGTATGTATGTATGTATGTATGTATGTATGTGTGTGTGTGTGTGTGTGTGTATGTGTGTGTGTGTGTGTGTGTGTGTGTGTGTGTGTGTGTGTGTGTGTGTGTATGTGTGTGTGTGTGTGTGTATTTAAGAGGGAGATAATCATTTGTACTTCTATAAAGATACATTCAGCAAGAACCTTATTTGCTCATTCAGGAAACAAAGTTTCGGAGATAACTGACTGAAATTTTACTAATAAATTTTGAAACCCGGCTTAGAAAAATAAGATTCTTTCTGAATGTACTTCTACTTACGTGATGCGGGAATGTAAGATTACAGTGTCGCTACAACTATAGTTAGCATTGGAGTTTTTGGGAAATAATATGTAACATATACTACGTAGCAAGATAATGTCGTTTACCTGATAATACTGTTTTTCCCAGGCTTAACACTACAATCTATCCATTGTCATGTAAATTTAACAACTAAAAAACAAAAAATTGTCTCATTACCTACAAAAAATTATTAAATATTAACTTTATATTTCATTCTAAAACTATGTCACACTTAATTTAAGAAATAACGGTTTAATATGACGAGACAAATGATAGTAGTGATGGACATATTTTTCTATAATGTATTGCACAATTATACAAAACCGTCAAAATGTCCTGCATCTGACTATTGTGGTATAAAAAATGTATTATTTTAATCCTAATTTTAACGGATATATTATTCATCTCACAAGAAAACATAGAAATTAAATATGTTCAGAGACTAAACAATTTTGTTTCAACCATATTTTGCTTATTTCGACGTATTGGGTTTTAATTTATTTTGTGATAACAGATTTGTTAATATAAGAAGCTTTTAATTCAGATTAACTGCACGGGTGCAGAGTTCAAGGACTAGTTAATTTAGCCCCATTAGTTTGCATGAGCCTTAATTAGACGATCTATATCCATCAGAGAGTTTATCCTCTGATTACCTCGCTGTAACGTTTCGTTTGTCTTGGATTACGATCACCCGTTTTAAGGTCGTTGATTTCGATTTAATTTTATTAAAATGTAAGTAATGATACTTTAAGAATAAATAGAAACGAATTCGAAATAAAATGTCTTTACTGTAAGAATTTCTTTCAAATATTACTTCTATATACATCAAGGAGTTTTAGCTTTCGGTTATTTTACTGTTTTTAAAGTACGGTTTTAAAACCTTACTTAAAACAATAATATTCAAAATAAGATAAATATTGGAATTGAAGAAATATAAATAGAAATAAAATAGATTAATTAATTACATTCCACATATTTTATATATTTCTTAATATATCAAATATAGGAAACAAATTATTAATTATTAAAATTAATGTAATATTTAACTAATTAATTAGTAAATGTAGGAAGTTAACGATATTGAGAATATGTTCCTATTTAAGATATCACTACAATGTATCTTACATTGTGTTTGTATGAACAGTGTTTGATATTTTTAGCTCTATTTTTCTAGATTTCCATACGTGTCACAATTTGTTTGATTACTATGTTTTGTTGAAATTATTTTTTTAGATTCTGGTTTAATATTTCCATTTTACCTAGTTTGATACTCCGTGTTTGACCAAGGATTTCTGTTAGCTCCAATTTTGTTGGCTCCATATTTGTTAGCTCCAAGTTTAAAGTTAGGTTTTCAAATACAACTTTTACAATATATTTCTATTATTTCCTTATAGTTAGCTAAATAATCATTCTAAGTGTGATTCTAAATGTTTAACAACACATTAAATAGGTTTAAAATTTCCGTGAAGTAATATTCGTTCTAGAGATTTTCTGGAAATGTAACTAATAAACAGTATACAAATATTTGTAGTTTCATAAATGCTATGGAACATTTGTATACATTTACACTATATTATTTTCTTGGCAGTATTAACAATAATTTCCAATCATCTAACCATCACAGACAATAAATACACCTCGATAAACTTGTTTTTAACAACGAACATTTTTTGTCTTTGGGATAGGAATACTTGTGTTTTTCTTTCCCCTTAAGAATTTATTTTGAACTATAGACAAAGATATTGCAATTTTGAGTGTATTTTACAGTAATTGTATCTATTGATTCTAAATCTGGGCAAAATAATATAAACTTGTAGTAAAACGAGGCAAAGTATCACTGATGTAGGGATTAGGCACGAATGATTGGAACATTTGTAGTTCATTCATAAGCTGAAGAGGAGAAGGGGAAGAGATGCTATTTTAAGACACATATTGGCATGATGCCTACGACGCTATTTACAACTAGATATACGTTTGTATATATAAGATCCTCTTGATGTTGTCTTGTCGAAATTCGTAGTGTTTATACGAATCACAAGTAACTTAAACATTATATTTTTTTTTACAATTGCTCTAATTTCGTTACTGAAACATATTAAATCTTAATATAGAAGCCTTGCACCTTTTGAAAATTTAGGAATAAAACTAATATAATTGAAAATAAGAAATAAATAATATATTATGTAAAAGGTTTTTACAATAAACACTTATCAATTTGTTATAAGTTTTTAAAATCAAATTTTGTAGATACTATAATTTTTTATAGTAATTATAAATGTAATTTGAACAAACTGTGTATGTAACCTACTATTTTAAAAATAGGGAAAACCTCCAAACCCGGAGGCAGGCTCACCAACACAAACAAGTATGCTTCTTTCTATAGAAAATATATTATTTACGTACATATGAATAAGCTATTTTATCACTTACACTTTAACAATAGTCTTACTTATTTGGTTTGGCTAGCCACCTATCGGCGGTATAGTGGTTACACAATTATCACGTGTATTCTGTAGATGAAGCCTCTTGTACACTCTTCAAAAAAGCCTATACTTGTCATTGAAACAGAGTAAGCACTTTATCTACGAATGTAGATTCGTGTAATATTCAATCCCTATTATATACAGGTATACATAAACACACACACACACACACACACACGCACACACGCACACACACACACACACACACACACACACACACACACACATATATATATATATATATATATATATATATATATATATATATATATATACTTAAGTTTCAATATGTAATTTTAATAAATTTTAGACACAAATAAATGACAATGTTAAATTACCAATCGCAAAGCAATAAGATTGCCTTTTAGATTGCAAAGTAATATTGTTCCTTTAGAGAAAATTATTACAAAAATAATTTATGTTTACATACAAAGTTGTGGTTAAAAGATGTATTTATTTAAATTGAAAATTACATCACAGTTCCTTCAATTTCTCATAAAATATTTTTTTTTTTTTTATATTATTATTTCAATTTAATATGCCTACATTTGTTCGGTAGATGAGAAGCATGGAAAATGACAACATATATTAGAGTGAACGCGAAGAGCTTATACATCTTTCTATGAGCCCTTTAAGGGAGAATTCTTTTAGGGAACCTGCACAGGTAATTATTCAGTAAGGTATTAAAAGACTGTAACCTCCCTGTCTAAAAGTCACTGTACCGTAGGTATAAGTTTAGTATAATATTAGACCAATGAGAAGAGTCTGCGCAAGAAATCTAAAGTTTACTCCGCCACTTTAAATGATCCTTGTCCACATAACTCAGCTTATTCCTCCCGCATAACGAAACATCCGAAATGTGTTTTTCCTTGAAAACCAATCTTTTAGGTAAAATAAATAATAATTACAACAAAATTAATTCTCTAATCACACAAGCAGGATATCACCCTTACATTATTGAAGTATATTTTGAAGAAAACAAAATTGCTAAGGTAATAGTTCTAAAACACTAACTGAGACAAAATTAATTGAAAACTATATTTACAAATACTTGGTTTTGTGTGCTTAAACACTAATTACTTTATAAAATGTTTAAAATTTAAATGAAAAGTAGAATAGGAACATAAAATCTTACCAGAAATAATGAGGAAATATTATAATTTGAATATAATAAGTTTCATTTTTGTCGAGATTAATTCACCATTTTTAAATAAAACTTTAAAATTATGAAGAAAAATAATTTAAAGAAATTTAAGAAGCAGAAAAAACGATAACAAATTTAGTACCAATTTAAACTGAATAAAAATAATTTCAAAACGTTGACATACAAATCATTTCGTGCTAAATCCTCTCTACGTGTACTGGCATGCATGTGTGTGTGTGTGTGTGTGTGTGTGTGTGTGTGTGTGTGTGTGTGTGTCTGTGTGTGTGTGTGTGTGTGTGTGTGTGTGTGTGTGTGTGTGTGTGTGTGTGTGTGTGTGTGTGTGTGTGTGTGTGTGTGTGTGTGTGTGTGTGTGTGTGTGTGTGTGTGTGTGTGTGTGTGTGTGTGTGTGTGTGTGTGTGTGTGTGTGTGTGTGTGAGTGTGTTTGTGATTATGGGCTCATGTTAGTGCACATAATTGCATGTTAGTGTTGTAAAATTATTTGTACGTTGTGTAATTCATAGCAGATTACATTGTTAAATATTCTGTCACACGGTTCACTAGCAGAAGACACGGGCATTATGAATGCATGCAACAACAACAACGACAATGTAAAGTGAGGACAGGAAGGGATGGGGAACGTTTGACGAGATGATATAAAGTTAAATTGCAAAATGTCACCACAGTCAATGTTTTACGTGATCCTCTGTTTTGCTATATAGGCTCTGCCGTGACGGCTTCAACTTGTGATTGTAAATGTAAAAATTCCGACGAAACCGTTTTAGGTTTCGTAATATAAAACTAATATCAAAATATTTTACTCCAAAATTATAAATGCAATTTTTTCAAACACTCCGCTATTGTTTGACAATGTTAGTTTGATATGTTTTAGTAAAATGTAATTTTGTAAACATGTTTTGCAGAGATGTAGTTTACATGTTCAAAATTATTTTACTTGTTATCATCGGCTCTCTGGTTATCGGTCTATATACTATCGGTTGTATAGGATTTGTAATAAAGATCAAATGTCATGTTGAATTGTTTATTTTTACATAAAACAAAACAAACAAACAAAAGAGTTAAAAAGGTAAAAGACTGTTATTCAAGTTCAATAAAAAAAATACCATGCGCTCTTATTAGGCAGAAATTTATAACATTTATTAATTGTTACGTGCGTCCACAATATTATCATTACTATTCAAAATAATACGACCTTCAATTTTATTATACTTACTCTGAGGTTGATTTACATATTAAGTAGACAAATAGCAAACGATAGTAGAAACACAATTTTATCAAGTCTTACTGCTTTATTGTTTTGTGCTTGTATTAAGTTCTTCATATTATAACTTAAATAATATTTTTCAATTATCTAAACAATAATAATACAATTTTTAGGGAAAAAATAAGGATCGTGCTATTATTTATAAATATTTTTAGTTAAATATAGTTGAACCAACTAGTTCACGCTTTTACCTTTATGTAGAGTTCTTCGTGATATTTATAATTGTTAATGTTCAAATTAGATAACAAGTCGCAATTTAATAATGCAATGCTTATCGAATAATTTTATTCGGGTACATTAATAAAGAAATGTAAATATTTGCATAGCCTATATGTAACTTTAAAAATTTTACTTTTTTTGTTCCAAATTAGGGACGATAGGAGGAATTTAAATTTTTTGTAGTAATACTAAAATATATTTCACCTACTTAATAATATACACAAATATTCTAAAATATATATGCTATTTCGTTTTACTCCTAGAATTTTTATCGCTTAAAAATATTCTTATGCAATGAGTTCAGTTATCTTGAACTGTTTAAGATTCTTATTCTAGTTATTATTTTTAAAAAAACATAAAACTCAAATCATTATTTGAATTAAGGTAGTAGGATATTTAAAATTTGGTTTATACAATGATAAATTCATAAGAAGGCCTCATGTGAATATTACACGTTGTTCTACTAAATTCAGATTTCTGAAGCATCCTGAGTTCATGAGTTGTTTAAATACCGACAAAATTTCTCTGAATCTCTCTAAAGTTTTCTAGTATTGTATCTAATGTTAGCTTCTACAGCGACGCCATTTTGTACGACGCTTAGGATGTATATAGGATGTAGGCCTATATACAGGTGCATACGATTTTACATAATTATACTAAGTATAATATGAAAAGGAAGGAATATAAAATTTGTCTCTGTTCAATTAAGTAGGAATTTACTTAATTTTGTTTATATTACTAGTTAATTATGTATTTAGCAAATTAAATAGATAAAAAATTGTTATTATTGAAGATTTTTTTACATAGGTCTCAGATTTATGCCTACTCAATGTATCTGCGTATTCACAATGTGAAGTGATGCGAATCAATAGGTTTTCTGATATTATAGAGCATAAAAGTGTTGAAGAGAAAAGCGAGATGAAGAGAAAAAATAGGTTTAATTAATTTGAAAAACGTTTCCATTTTTCAAACGGAATAAATAATAAAATACTTTTTCCTAACATATTTAAATTTATTACCCCATACAGAAGTAGAATTCCTTACGGATATACCTAAACCTGTGTAATTTTATAGTTTAAAAAAAAGTGGAGTGTATGAAATAGATTGATAAAAAATATTAAGTGAATTGTAACTATAGCTAATCTTTAGTAATATCCAATGTCTTCGCATCAGGTTTTAGTATTGGACTTTAAAAGTATTTTCATATTTGTTAAAATTGACAAACTTTTAGGTCAATCGGTATGGGGTTACTTAGTGGATTATTTGAGGGATGGGCTTGAGGCTCAAACCCACGCCAAAATACGGAAAAGTAAATATTTTTAAACTATAAAATAATATAAGTGTAAGACAAATTTAAGATTTTCGATGGGCCGTCCTTGCCTAATTAGAATTTATTTACTAATTGGTAAAATATGTTTACAAACCCATATTAATCGTTACAGTACCATACTATAATCAATAATAAATACGCCAGCCCACAATATAATAAATAGTTTTTACAATAAACAAAAATGAAGCACCTGCAATATCGCTGTGCATGTTTATCATGTAATTTTTTAAAGTAAAAGCTACAAGCAATGTACTAATAATACTAAAAATGTAAAATGTTTTAGTAAATGTTAAATTAAGCTCAATAATGTTTGTGCAATGTCACAGAGTAGGCATATAATTGAGGAAGTAATACTAACTGAGAAAGGCTTATTTGAGAGAAAAATTAGAAGACCTTGTATTTTGTCTTAGGAAACTCGCCCAAAGTATAACCTCTTTTGTATGCTTAAAAGATCTGTTAAACGTGTGTTATTTTTAAAAAAGTTTGTTTAAATATTTTACGATTTTTAAAATAAATTTCTTGTCAGGATTTCCCTACATAAAAAACGTTATTCGTTTCTAATATTAAATACATTTCTATTTTTGCAATTTTTCTGAGTGTTTTGTATATTTCGGCGTAATCTCTATCCCTGTATGTCGATAAAAGCTAAATATCTCAAAACTTGAGTTATCTTTTGTTTAATTGCCACTTATCATATGCTACTAGAATACGTTCTGCTTAAATGGTCTGTGTTTATTTTTAACAACAATTTGGTAAAGTAGAATGCACAAACATATTTGGTAAATAATATTTTACTTTCGTCAAACTCGTGGTCTATGACATTTTGTATTACCGCACATCACTTTATGTGTACTTAACAATATGATTTAGTCTTTTCACGTATAAAATCATTGCAGCATAGAACAAAACTAACAGGACTCTATTTTATCAACTTTGTTGTTTTAAAAACACTTCCCTTTTTAATTTAATTAACTTTTTCAAATTTTACCGTTATTAGTTAATATTACCTCGATATAATGCTAATTACAATTTGTTTTATACGTTAAATATATTCATTTAGTTATCGTATTTCAAGTGAGTAATTGTACACACACACACACACACACACACACTAACACACACACACACACATACACACACACACACACACACACACACACACACACACACACACACACACACACACACACACACACACACACACACACACACACATACACACACACACACACACACACACACACACACACACACACACACACACACACACACACACACTAACACAGTTCCTTATTTGTATTTCCTCAAATAAAACTTGATTTTTTTATTGAAAAATAATTTTTTTATATGCTATTTAAAATATAGTGCTTTTTATACGTTTTTTTGGTTATATAAATTTTGGAATCTTGTGCAAAACACGTTTTCAAAGATAAACTTCACCCTTCTTTATTTTTCCCTCCTAGTAACGTGTATTACTTTGCTCATGCCCAAGGTTTAGTCAGAATGAAAGATCGTTTTCTATGTAACGGTGAAAAATGAAATCCTTTGAGTTGCATGGCAAAAAATGACTGCCCCCTAAAAATCATAGTTGTCTTCGTTTAATTCTACTAGGAACGAATATTCCATGAAGGTTATATAGAATCCAGCTTTTCTGAACTACCCCATCCGTGTTAAAGTGGGTCCATTCAGCGACAGGGTAATTGTTAGCCATTTATAATGCAGTTGACCTTAGACACACCACGGTGTATCGGTTTTACGTCGAGTGATCCCATACAGAACCAGGTTTACATAATGCGTCTACCAGGGAATTGTGGGCAACAAAAGGCTGTTACTCACCCTCAGAAGCTGTTACTTCTCCTATATATCCGTTGCTCTCTGTGGTGGTGTATTTTAGTTCTTAAGCCGGTCATTCCATTGTGTTACCTTTTCTAGAACTTTCTGACCCTGGATAACCTTTCGAAAACAAAATATGTTTTTTTTAATATATTTTTATAACACTTATTATTTATGTTTATATTGATTTAGAGCTTATGGTTTTTATTCCAGCAGTTTATTTTATATATCATTTCTGTATATTGTTTCTAAAAGAACTAAGTTTAATAGGCAATGAATCAATAAATTATTTTAAAAAAACATTTACTTAGTTGTTAATTAACAATAACATGAACAGTTTTTGTTGTTATTTGTTGACGTTTATTAGTTTCACAATAAATTTTAAAAAACACTCTACTCTTTTGTAACCAATAAACTGGTAGCTTCTTTGTTATGTTAGCTGTCTGTGTCATAACAGAACACTTCATTAGAGTCAGTTTACTGAACATGGAGCGCTTTGAAAAATCTGTAATATTGGGAAATGTAATATTTTTTTTTAAATTGTCTCTTATACTAATTAATTCTTTTTTTTAATAATAACAACACAGGTTCTATTTTATTGATTACACAGGTTCTAGATAGTTTGCAATGTTGTAGGTAAACCTTAGGCGGTCTATAGGTTTTATTAATTTAATTTCAATATTAATTGCTTTTAGGTAAAAACTTATTGAAATACAAGTTTACCTTAAACTGAATACAATGATGTCATTGTTTTACGACACTCTTTCAAAGTTTTTAAATTCTCATATTGCTTAAAAATCTCATATTGCATTAAAAATGTGTCTAAAAGGTTGAAACATGCATAGAGCTAAAAATATATCCCGTCTTGCATTTCTCGTTATGAATGAATATCTCCGAGGCTAAAATTAGAATCTTTATAGGATTCCAGAGAGACGATGCGTTCTACGTCATCACAAAAAACTTGCAAATTGTTACCACAATTTTTATACTTAATAACTTTGTTTTCTATGGCGTTGTTACTTTTGTGGTTGAATCAAATTAAGTATTATCGAATTTATTGTTATTATAATTTTGTTTCCATCTTTCTGAAAAAAAATATTTTACCTTCACTAACTAGGATCAATTTTGTTCTGAAAAACTAACTTTAACTCGGTATTTTTTTATATTAGCTTATGAAAAGTGGACAGACGGCAACCCTCTGGGAACCAAAAATACCCTGTAACAAATTAATAATGTTCTGTATAAAACGTACACTGCACTCATTTCAAAATTTACATTTACACGTATTTCAGTATAATTAATTATCATCGGTGAAAACACGTAGTGAATTCCAACTATTTGCATTTTATCATTTATATTTAAAAAGAGAACAAAGAACAGTTGGAGTTTTAGTTTATTACGAGTCTGCAGTCAGGTAATGGGCCGGTAATTAATTGTATTACACCGGTCCGAATCGAAATCATTTACAAATAAAAGCCAATTCTACAAACTCGTGTGATCAGATCAACCAAAATTGCTGCAGTAAAATGTAATTTGACGATAGCGAAATCACCCAATGTTAGTAAGCAGCTGGTTGCAGGATATGTTTCGGAGAAGAGTATAGAAGGATTGAATGGACGCATAATCCTTGTTAATTCAAGACGGGCTGCTCAAACTATGCTAAAAATGTGGCATTGTTTTGACCAAAATGACACCTTACACAAAAGAAACAAACTTCCCTTTTAAATAAATGCAATCATGTAGACACTTGATTACTAACGACCAAGCCCGGGAATATATTTCTAAAGGATTTTGGTCGGTTACGGCAATTTTAGGAACTAAATATAGAGAAGTAAGTTTATAAATGATATAGCATAACGAATACAGGTTAGGAGACAATTCTCTAATACTAGCAAAAATTAAATTCCGTGTCATATGAAGGAACACTGAAGAATAATAAAAACTCGGTCTTTAGAATAAATACCTTATTCTGAATCAATAAACAGTTGAAATTAAGAAGTTTGGAGCTCGTATTGAGAGCTAAAGCGATGAGTATAGGCTATTCCTACACTGATGTTGTTGATTTCGAGCATTTTACTTTTGAAAGTGAAAAACACTTGGTGACAGTATACGCCTGAACAGATTTTTATCCTTGTAGAGAATATATACTTCGAATTTTTTAGTAACTCTTTGGACTTAAATAATTACAGCTCACTATTGAAATAGTTAGGCTTTCGTAGAGTAACCATTTGTATAATTTCATGAAGAAAAGTAATCTGCATTGTTAAGAAATGGTATAAAAAATGTTTATGAAAATAAAAACGACAAGTTCATACTTTAAAGGAACTTATTAGTTTCCTTCACATTTGAGTATGTTGAAAAAATGGGAAATTTAAAATAAATAGAAATAATTTAGAAACAGTGCCTTATTAGAAGCTACAGATAAAAAAAGGAAAGTTGAATACGAATCATATCAATACAAAGAATAATATGATATATATATTATATAATATATATATAATAAAAATATAATTTCACGTTCAGCAATTATCTGTAATCAGCAATAGGTGTAGGCACCTACTCTAATCCATGACTAATACCACTTTAATATTTAATGGTGTAAGGTTTGTATCACAATAAGTTTTAAAAATTTTTTAAAGACAAAACTTACTTATAAAATGGCAATTTTGTTGGTTTTGGTATGAACGTATACAATAACTTACAAACTGTGTTGTACTGTATATTGAAATTGAACTAATATATTTAATGTACGAATTATTATACAAATTATTATTCAAAAGTCTTTAATAAATGATTATATATACCAATGACAAGAAAAAACTTTGTATTGTATAATTGGCAAACATCTTTGTAACATATAGAAACTAAGTTGACTTCTCATTTGTGTAATTCCAAAAATCCCATGTCTTCATCTCCCTTAATATAATTATTCTTGGGGAATTTCTGAGTAAAATCTGTGTTATTATTTTCATCTACGATAATTTTATTATTGATTTTTCCTGAAACTAATTATTTGCGTCCGTCTTGCATGTGATTGAGCGAAAATATTATATGGAATATTTAGAATGTTTGCTCTAATCCATGGATTTGTATAGTACTCCATAAAAAAATTTATTGTATAAGATATTGCACTTCTATTGAATGCGTCATACGATAGGTTACAAAAAATAGTTTTAAGTAGGCTACTTATGTCAATTTTATATAAAAACGTTTTATAATCAATTTTCTAATTATCTAGTTATCACTGGTTATTTCTTTAATCATACTTTTATATAAGTCTTTCTTTATTAAATTTATTATTTGGTTTTGTTTATTACCAGACGTAACCTATATAAACCAATAATTACATTTTACATGAAAAAGGCGTTATAGTAAAATTAATTTTGAAATCAAACAAAAAATTTTATTCATCTGAAACATAAATATTTTAAACATTTTGGAAGAAATGTTTCTTTACTTTAAACGCCAAAACCTCTATTAACATTTTCAGACAATTGTTTTCGAGCCTATATTAGGCCTGTTATTTGTCTAGAACGTAATAAATTTGTCATAAATATTTTTTTTTACAAATCTTCAAAGGATTTAAATTTAAAATGTTATATACATTTTTGAGAGACAATGTTCTTGACCGTTGACCTCGCTGCAGTCATTTCTTTACCAAAATTAATTAAACAAGAAGCTTTCTCACCTTAAATGTCAACAAAAATATTTCAACTAAGAAATGAATTTAGCCCGTTAATGAGTTTTCTCTGAGCGAGGTTTTCTTCTGTAGAAAGGTTTTTCAACTACGCAAGGACATTATTAATTGAATACATTGCAGCTACTACAAAAACTTTTATTAAATAAAAATAGACTTTTCTACATCACAAATATCAAGTTTATATTATATATGTTTTTAATTAAGATATTTGGTGCCTAAATAAATTATAATTATTCATTTGTAGCATATTTGTATGGGAGCATCTAACATGGGGCATTTATATGGGAAAATGGAACAAATTTTAATTTACGAATGACAAACAGTATTTTCTGTAACTATAAATTAATGTCAGAACTTGCATCTGTGTAATTCTGCTGCTGTTGAAAAGATGGTTCAAGAGAAATTTATTTTTACAGATTTAGTTTAAAATTAAATTGGAATTGTTTAAATCCGCAATACAAATACCTGTTAAGTTCCATCGCGTTATTCTAAATTAAACCTATTAGTCAGTAGCCCTAGCATATTATCGTGCAAAGAGAGAAAATAATATAATACCGTTTGATGTAGACTAGCATGTAAGCCAAAAATACTCATAATATAATCCGCTGGTGTTTACAAACTTAGAGTTTGTGCCCCAGTTTTTACATAGAGCATAAATTTTTACATAGTTTCATTTTATAAACGCTACCAAGAACGCATAAATGCACGCAGAATCAAACTTCGCCGAACATCTAATATCCACAAACAATAGCTACAAAAACATACAATCTAACCTACAAATTATTCATAAACAGAACAAAAATAAACAACGATACACAATCGAACAATATCAGATATACAAATATTTCAAACTACACCCTGCACACATAGTCAACAACCAATTAAATTATAACTAGCATATACTTCTTGACATTATAACCCCAATACTCACCAATACCCACCCTAATATATCACTCCCACCTTAACCTACAAAAAACCAAGAGGCTAGTTACAGTCTGAGTTGACAATTGGAGACATTTTCCGAAAAGGCTGTCAACATTATAAAAGTAAGTTCTACTATTTAATTTTATAGTTAAGGCAAGTGCAACATATTTACAAGTGTTTTAGTCAAAAATATTCGTTAACTTAATAGCTTACTGAAGTATATTTCAGAGCGCACATATAGTATGGATACACATATACAAATGTTTCAAAGCATTTTTGAGTAAACAGGAAAAGGATAATTTCCTAGATTTAAAATCCCAATAAATTTATCTTGCTAAAAAAATTACCTCCATTTAAAATCCAGTTACGATTGGTGTTTAAGGAGTAATAAAACTGTTTATTAACTTGACAAGAGGCATTAAGGAGAGCGAGAGGTGCTATGAGGACTAGATAAATGTAAAACACATATGAAAAATCGTGCAAATATAATGTTATGTTATATCGTTGTTTTTATTAAAAAATTTAAAATAATTCATTTATTGATTATATGAAATTAAAATAATATATAAAAGAAGAAGAATAAATTCCTTAGGTAGACGAAAATAGTAAAACTTGGTACTGACCAATTAATAATCAAAACACTTTAATACAAATATTTCCTCCCTTCACAACGAACATGAAACCTTACAAAGTCAAAGATTCTTTACAATACAGAGCACTACTCTTAGCCTACTAGATCAGTAGATTGTTATAAATCATCCGGTCAAGATAGGTTGGAGGAATAATGAGGGGCGATCGATGTGTAAAGTTGAAGATGTACATAATGCAATAACGTGCCACAGGACTAAGGCCACCACATTCAGGAGGCATTGCTTACCTTAGGTTTGAAAAGCTTACCTTTTCCAGGTAAGAAATAAAGAGTTGTTTATCCCATAACACATAGACTAGCTGAATATTACATCTATAATGCCAGAAGCAATATTGAAATATAGATAGCGATGTGCTATATAAAGAAACTATACGTAGAAAGTTTATAAAGTTTCGAATGTGTTGTAAAATGTATTACTGCATTTTGCAATACTGGTGACGTCTGGGTAATCTTTTCTATTTTAGTTCCACATATACTACTGAAACATTTTCTGAGAAGAACCAAGTTACATTTACTTCAGTCTATTTATCAAATGATTTCAGCAATCGTGAAAATGAATGGCATCAATCAACAAGTAAGTTTTTTTTAAAATGGTTAGACAAAACTTTTGTTGTGAATATGTATTTAGTAAACACAAAAAACAAGACCACACTTATGGGATTGTTTATTCTCTTGGGAACACATTTTTAAAACATTTTTCAATATTATTTTAACAAATAATAATGTTGATGATATTAATCGTACATTAAAAGTTGGGTAATTTTAATCCTGCATGTAGTTTACTCTATGTATTGACCTTTACGAAGATATTCTATTGACCTTTAAGAGGATATTCTATTGACCTTTACGAGGATATTCTATTGACCTTTACGAGGATATTCTATTGACCTTTACGAGGATATTCTATTGACCTTTACGAGGACCTTTATGAGGACCAAATGTGATTGTTAGAAATTTTACTTTTAAATGGCAATAATGAACTGCCATTGAAATATGTAATTTTCTTTATAGAAAATTCTATTAAATAATTGCATAAAACATATTAAAAAAAGATATGAAAATGCGATTGAAATAAATAGCTTTTATATATATATAATATATATACAAATTGAAAACGCTACACATTTTTCAACTAATTTCAAAACTATTTTCTTAGTTTGACAGCTTTTCAGTAGATTTAATTTCCTTATTTCTAGAAATTAAACTTCCCATGTTTTAATCAAATTAAAATATTACAATTATTATGAAGTGTTTTGCGTCGAGTTTTGAAAAGCACGTGCATTTTATTAACAATCAGTATAATTATAATTATTTTTTTATCACCCCTTACGCGAATAAACGAAAGACTGGTATTATCAAAATGGAAATGTTGAAAAATAAAATCATATACATTTCTTAAATATGTTTTATTGTTCTTAAATATATTGATTGCCAGTTATTTTACTCTTTACAATTTATTTATAGAAATGTCTCTACAAAATACACAGTATTTGCCCTTAGTAAGTTATTCTTATATACATAAATTTTCAACACACATATAAACACAGCAAGTTTTTTTTGTAAAAATATATTACTTTAAAAACATGAAAGTCTTAAACAATATAACAACAATGTTACCGGAACATCGACACTGCTAAAGGAAGTAAAAGCAATACTCGAGCCCAAGCTTGCCTGCCACCTGAAAAATACACCAGTATAATGCCATTGTTTATGTTTAAATTTTAAAAAATGGTTTATATTATTATTTTATATATGTTTTTAATAATTTAACATTGAATATTTTAAATAATAATAATTCATTGTGTACAAAAATTATTTAAATTATTCCAGAAAGTATTTATGCTTCATAAGATTGAACTTATATTTCTGAAATTTGAATGTTGTTAACACATTACTACAAACATATGATTCCAAATCATCCTATGTAATACTAAGGAAATTGGTTATATTTCCAGCTTTTTTAGTGATTTTTCCAGGCACTGTTTACTCGAAGAGTAGATACACAACATCCAACATTCTTATTAATGTTTCTTCTTTTATTATATTAAACTTATCAGTTGCTTACTTCATACGATCTCACTGAAGTCCTGAATTACCTTATTTATACATATTATAAAATAAAATTTACACGTAAGTAACATACATCTCTAAAACCTAACAGGTATATAAGAACATTTTGTCACTGTTGGATAGTTTCTCGGCATAGTGAATAATTTAAAATAACTAAAAATATCCACTAAAATAATAAACTACAATCCGAGACATAAATAATATGTACTTTATAGTTTGAAAAAGAACTATTATGAGATATTTAAAGAACAGATAGAGTATGTTTGTAAAGTCCACTCCACAAAATCGGGCGGATTACTTGTTTAGCTCTGGCATGTATGGAACTGGCCTCACGAGGTACAGTTGAAGGTCGCTTACCCCAGAGCACTAATTGGCAACCCTGCGCGACTAGTTCGAGCGTCTGTCGTCTGCCTGTGACTAGCCTCTTACCCATGTGGTAGTACAGCATTTTTAGCCACCCGCCTCATATCGTGCAGTGAATTTTATCTTTTGATAGTATTGTGTTAATAACTACTATGCTAAAATTTGTTGCCTCCAACACCATACATCCAGGACAAAATAAGTATTTCAGTAATTACTATCATAAGAACTATGCAACATATTTAAAATCCTGCAAAACTTGAATTTATACGGATATTTAGGTTCTAAATAGTACTGTATCAGATCCTTTAGCATTAAAAGATTTACCAGGTGTTAGATTTATAACCATCCAACACTATCCATATTTGTAAGGAGATATTACAATTTTTTAAAATTTTCAATGTTGAGAAGTCATTTTTTTACTTTTCGGCTGTTTATAGACTTTACGATAAAATTTAGAAATCTTAGTTGTAGCGATTTTATAGTAACATATAATCGCATTTAAAATGAATTTGCAAATATAAAATTTATTTTTTAAAGTTTTCACAAGCTATTGAAGCATTTTATTTATCTTAGTATCTCTGTTGCCATGCTAAATATTTATATATATTATAATATTTAATTATAAAAAAGAGACACATTAAAAGATCTTATCTATTAACATAGGCTCATAAAGTTGTAAATATTTTTATTTAATTTAATTCGTTGATTTCAATTTAATTTACTTTGATTGATTTTTATAACTAATTCTACAATAACGAAGCTCAGTATAGTTAAATACGTTTAATTTTAGATACTACTAGATGTGTATCAGTTTGGTTAATTTATTTTTTATGATTTATATCCAGATTTGATTTTATTATTATTGTTTTGATATTGAGTTAAGTTTATTAGTATCTAAGATAACTGGCTGTCAAGGCCAACGCTGATTGGAAAGAGGACTTTGGTAAATGAGGGTTTGGTCTTATCTACAAATCATTAACTCGCAATAATAAAATGTTTTTGTATTTTCACAATAGTCGTACCTTCTAATGTTAATGAGTTGGTCATCGAAATATTCATAATAGTTTAATTTAAAGTGTTAGAAATTAATTATTATTCTAATAATAATGTCTTGAATTCTAGTCTCGAGTGTATGGTTAATTGTATACATGTTAATATTGCCACCAGGCTCATTAAGTTTTAGACCTTAATATACTAATAAAATATCTTTTCTTTATTATTAATGAAATAAGAACCTTGAAATTTCAAAATGTTAGGAAGGAAACCCATTATCTACAGATAGCAGCCAATGGTGTCTTGCCTTATATTAGAGGAGCACCTAAATTCCGTTTAAGCATATAATCTAATTCAGCCAAGCACCATACCTCTGTTTGCATCTCTGTTACCCATGACTGACGCTAGTCTCGGCTTTTCCTCCTCCACCACCACCCGAGTTTGCTTCCAATGCACTTGGTATATATCGGCCGTGCACATAATGGAAAGCTTCCCACCTTGGAAACTGCTCGGATCCACTTCAAACTCTAAGCCTGCGCTAGTAAGTACCTTTGCGCCCACTCCGCTCGCGAGGGGCATGCGTTTTATGTAACTCGGTTTTATCTGAGGAAAACAATTGTCGGTTTACAACTGATAAAACCAGCTGTAACAAAACTAATACATCATATGGTCAAATATTCAATAATAATGGTCCCACATATATTTTATTTTGAAATAAATAATAGAAACGACCCTCGTGTTTTTATTATTTACAAAATCCCATTCTGTAAAACTGTGTAAAGTAATTATTGATTTTAAGGAATTTTGCAATTTATTAATTGCAATTACGGAAATAATATTTCTAATAAATTTCACCTCCTCTTATATTTATTTTTTATTTCTTCATGACATTATTTGTTTACACCAGTAAAAAAGGATTGACCATTTCTTTAAAAATATTGTTTTGGTTAAATTATTTTACAAACTAACGTATCTATAAAAACTGCTCTAAGGTCTAAAAAAATATGAAATATAAATACAATTTATCACGCACTCTTTTACTTATTAGTCAAGGATATCCAGTGTAAAATATTTTACAACTAGGCATTAGCGTAATAAATAAAGCATATTCGTAAATCATTACTTTATTCAAAATTAGAAAACATTATATAATAAACCTTTACACTTTTTGTAAAAGCTATTTAAGAACATAATTTCAAAAATTGAGATTAACAAATTTACGAAAGTTGTTTACATAGTGTTTTTCTTTTGGTGTAGAATACCATTAAGTTACGTAGTAGGAGAAATACTATTGACAAATAGTTTGGATTTTGTAATTCTTATTTAATTTCTCCTATTATATGTTTCAGTAATTGAATGATTATATTTATTGCGATACAATAAAATGTTTATAAAACGTAAATACATCCAATTCAGTTCTTACCTTTTGGCTGTTGATAGTCCACGTAATGTTGGCCGGTGGAATTGAAGCAGGTCCTGTACAGTTTCCTCTGATTGTTTCTCCGACAGCGTATCTCCGCTTTTCTATAAATATAGTCGGCTCTTCCTCAAGCTCATCTAATAGCAAAATAACATATCTATGGATAAGAAAATATCTATTATAAAATGATTCCTAAAGTTACAGGAGAAATACTCAATATACTCACATTGCAAAGAGTTTCCTCGAGTGTTTTATTCATATGCAAAGTTAAAAATTAAATAATTTTTTTAATAAATATTCTTCGAAACGTTTTAAAAAAATTTTGAATTATTATATTTTTTAAAATGATTCTTATCTTATTTAGGAGAATTATTTTGTCATAATTGTACATTTTTCAGTATAAAGACTTACGTATCACGTGCATATGGGCCGAGACCACTTGCGTGTGGAAACTGGGGGCGTCCGCGGAAACCTCACACCTGTATTTCCCAGAGAGTTCCTTCTGCACGTCCTGTAAGACAACTCGGTCCGCCCCTGATGCGTTTATCTGAGACAAATAAAGTGTTTTATTGATTTATGATGATTTATTTTAAATAAATTTCTTGTTCAAAATGTTTGTATATAATTATTTCGTATCAGTCATGGAAACAATATTTATTTTGTTGATAATCCAGTTAAACTGGTAACGTAAACCCGTAATATTTCTATAACATTTTAAAATTACTTATTGCAGTTATATTTTGAAATATAAATGTAAGCAAAATGCAAAGTACAATATTCAACTAAGAATATTCTATTGTAAGTTTGATTTTCTGAAAGTATAAATAATAAAAATGTTTAGAAATATCATTAAATTTGTTTGTACATATATATTACTTGGTCAAAGGGAAATCAAAACTACAGACACAATAATTTGGAATATCTAATCTATGTAACGTGAAATATTTACAAATATAAATATATCTGGTTTTACTGACTTTCAACAAGACATCCAGCCTTTTTTACAGGGAGCTAGTCCACACTATTCGTTGTCTAAACAAATATTTTATTCCCCTACTGATCAACATAATGCATATGAATAATGGTATTGATTCCACTGAGGCCATACGTTCTTTACTGTAGCAAATTACTTTATACTGATAGTATTCCGTTATCATTAATAAGGAAATATCGCCCAGCTTTAAAGAATAAAAATTCCTTTTAAGTTCATATTTTTAAAATATACGGTTGGTTTTACCTCTTAGTGCTACACGTTGTGGTAGAAATAAAAGAAAGTAAACAGTTTTTAATTCCTGAGTTTAAAATACAGCACGAGCTAATGTCAGTAATGAATCCATGTAAAACAAACATTAGTTTCAAATCATATTAAAAGTAACTCTAAATGAGCACGTTTGCAGACGACGAGTAAACCAAGAGCATAATGAAGGACTCTGATTAAAAAATATTTTTCGCAAATAAGCTAATAAAAAATGGTAAATTAATAAAATATAGTTTGTAGTTTCATATTTTACCAAGCCTATTTTATTGTTTTTCCTAATCAATTTAAATTTAGAACTATCGTTCTTTTTAGGCATTTTAAGTTATAAAGTGAAATTATTTTACAACAAAGTATTCGCAGTGATAGGCTAGAATAAACTATCTAAAATTTGTTTTTAATTAAACATTTTACAGAAAAAATTTGATTAACTAAAGCCTTGAAATTACATCAACTTTATATATATATATATATATATATATATATATATATATATATATATATATATATATATATATATATATATATGGTGATATCAATATTTGATGGTTAACTCGCATAAATTTCATGTGAGATTCTTGTTTAATTACATATAGTACAATAAAACAGTGTTGCAAAAGTATATATATATATATATATATATATATATATATATATATATATTCAGTGTATTTCTTTAAAAAACAATAAATAAACCTCCTAATAACAGATAAAATAAAGTCAGTTAACTAACATCAACGTTAATTCCTGGCAATGGGAAGACTCTGGTATGTGGCAGTTCCTTAGGAACATATCTAAAAAACTCCTGTCTTCCTTTATACCATTTCACTGTATACAGAGGATCACCTTCAAGGTCGTAGTGACAGAAGAGGGTGGCGGTTTTCCCAGGCGCTACGGCTAGAGGTGCTTGGATCTCTACGTCTTTTAAGCCACAGACGCCTGTAACATTTCAACATTATAGAAAATGTTATGTTTTGTATAAACATTATAGAAAATGTTTTTAAAATGAAAATGATTATATTTTATGTCTAGAACATTTTTTTTATATTGACAAATATGTATATAAATGCTCTCTATTACAATACTAGCTTATAATAATTTTACTTTATGGCTTCATTGGCTTATTGAAGTTCTTTCCCTCTTTAAAATTAAAAGTTTTATTTTAAGATTCAGCTCATAATGTGTAAAGTTTGTTGTTGATAACATAAATTAAATATATACATTATTTAAGATGTAACAAACATCAATTTCAGAGAAAAAATAATAATCTATAAATGTGGGTGTGTCGATAGAAACATTACCTAAAGAATTCAAGCCTCTGTGAATTGTGAATAGAATAATAATAAACTGTAATGAATCACAGAATATTAAACTAATCCACCACATCATCCAATAAAGAGACTAAACATATAGCCAAAAAAGGAGGCCAAAATATACATTAGAATATATACTGTAATGAATTCTTCCGCTAATCGCTTCTCTAGCCCTGTGACCTGGGCAGTCTTTACTCTTCTCCTGTAGTATACTCTTTGTACTTGTCGTTTTATCTTGCCTTGAGCGATAGGAGTCTTTTTTATGCGCGTAATGTAACCTGTTCAGTTCCGGCGACAATCCTGCTTTCCCGACTGTATTCGCCGTAGTGATAAAGTAGCTTTCATTACATACACTAATGTTTTCACCTACTGCCGTCTCAAGTCTTGTTCAAGCTGGAAAAGTAGCTTAGAGACATTTGAAGACATTTTCAAGACTTTGGGGCATTTGAGATAAAACTCTGAATGGACTAACTTGCATTTTGCATCTTACCCAACGAGCAGTCTTTGAAGAGTAGTTCATCTGGAAGCTGCTTATAAACTGGGAAAATGTGGATGTATACTTTTTCATTTATTTGTGTTTTCGTGGATGCAGAATGTTTTCAAGTTCTAGTTTAATATGCAAATCTTTGTTATAAACACCAACCGTCACAAAAATATGATGTATTAGTTTAAGTGTTTGATGTATTTACCATAATTTACTAACAAGAAATTAAATTATTCAAATATGTTCAATCATATTGTATATAAAATACATAATGGAATGAAATAATTCAATTCCGCCTACGATACGGTGTAGCGGACCCTATTGGTGCATAAGCTAAGACAACAACATCTCTCCGGAAATATACTGAGATGGATTAAACATTTCCTACCCCAGGGATTCATCCGAGTGAAAATCCGATGCGCTGTCTCAGCATATCAACAAATTAAACACGGGCTTCCGCTAGGTGCAGTGTTGAGCTGTTTGCTGTTTAATTTAATGATCAACGACCTCCAGAACACCATTCAAACCACCATTGGAGTTTCTTTCCTTTTCTACGCAAACTATGTAGTCATGTGGGACACGAGAAGTAATAAGAAAGGACTTAAAGAAGTAATGAATACATTAGGACAATGTAGAAAAATTGTGCCCCTAAAACAAAATGGTTGTGAACGCAGGATCAACGTTTCACCCTAGCCTACCAAACATCATGATGTTAGTCTGAATTACAGCGGCACTAGACTTGGCAGAACTTTCCAAAAAAATACTTAAAACTCATACTTGATTCAAAATAACATGACACCAGCAAATAGCCCGAACAAACAATAAAGCACGTAGCAATTTGTTAAAAATACTGACTTCTACCAAATGGGGAGCTACGCAAGATGTCCTCATAACAGCATATAAGACTTATGTAAGGTCCACGATGAAGTAAGCCACTGAAGTCACAGCATTGTCCAACAAATCAAATCACTCAAAAATGGACGTGATACAAAATAACGCACTGCGCACCACCACATAGCACCTGTAGTGCACCTGGGCTTTCTAGACACCTGTAGAAGGCATACAACTTCAAGCAGCCATAGAACCCCTGGCACCTCGTAGAGAATAACTGCAGCTCAAATTTTGGGAAAGAGCAAGAATAATGGACCACAGTCACTGAAAAGACTATAGACTACCGGAAGCACGACTGAAAACTTACACAACACCACTTCACGAAGCGAAAAGGCATCGTGAGAAGTATAACATAGCCCCTTCCACAGCAGATCCATTAAACCTTTACGACAAGGCTCTCCAGCTACCCACAGGACATCTTACATTACAGTACATTCATGGGACGAAGGGAGGGAACCACCCTACAGAACTGACGCAAGCCTCATTATAAACCTTGAGTAAGCAATACCCAACAGAAGAATGGTGACATATTTACGCCGACGTATCCGTCTCAGAATAAGGTGTGAGGTCTGGTTACTACTTGCGACCTATCCGAGGGAGACGCTGCAGAGGGTGCCACTGCCAGCCACTTTGATGGAGAGGGGAAGCCAGTTAATGAGGCTGCAACGAAGCAGCTCGTTTTGGACAAACACCCCCCCCCTCATAGACTCGCAGGTCTGAAATTATCTCACTCCCTAACAATACGCAAACCGATTGCAGCAAATGGACAGTGGCCCTAAAGGGGATATCCAGCCATGTTGATATAGTCGTGAACGAGAGGGCGGACCTTCTAGCAAAACGAGGAGCAAGTCTACTACAACCAACACAAAACCATCCCCTAAGCTTAGCAAAAACCCAAAATTTAAAATGCTATAAGGACCTACGTAAAGACCAATATGAGAACAAAGGCCACATGAAAGGCAAGAGGGGTCGAAGACCGATTCCCAGGGACCTTTCAAAACAGGAAGCAGTAGCCGAATTTCGCCTTCTCACCAGACACGACTACCTGCAGGGACATCTACATCGATACTGCAGGTACATCGCTGCATACTTGCCATCGCCACTGATGAAATATCCCTAATTTGCAGTACGAAAAGAATACTAGTTCGTCCTAATTCAAGATGAAAAAAACAACATTGTCTTGTCTCTACTGGGAATCGAGGAGCCACATGACTGAGAAACTAGCGGTGTCCATAAAAAAACCAAATAAAATAATTTTAAACAAATTTCTAAATTTGTGTGATAATGATGTTTTATTCACAAATTTTAGTTTTGAACCTTCCTACATGTTTTCTTTGTGTTTGTTTTTTCGCAAACAAAAAACGATATCAGTCAATTAAAAACGAGTATAATTAATTTTTTTCTGCGTTATACTTTAATTTCGTTGTAATAATTTCGCAATGTTCCAAACCTTTAACTCCCAATTCAAACGTGCAATTTTATTCCTCTTGTTAAAATGTATATGCATTATTTTACAATAATATTTCCTTCATCTATTGTAATCACAATTTCTTCATTGTGCTCAAAATGTTTAACAGTGCAACACTTCTCTTCATTATAGTTTTCTAATTACATATTTATATTAGAAAAATAGTGTTTACTTATTTTTTACTCAAATATATATTTGAACCGTAATTCGTATCTATAGTTTAACGAGATTAGCAGTGAATAAAGTCCTGATTTATTTTCCGGGTTAAATCCGTTAATAAAGAAACGATCCGTTATCCGTTCTATTTACGCTTTTATTCCAATCTCTCTCTCTCTCTCTCTCTCTCTCTCTCTCTCTCTTTCTCTCTCTCTCTCTCTCTTAACGTTTGTTATTTCCTAGTGAAGGACATTTCTGTTGCAGGGAGCAATAAAGTTGAGCATTTGTCTGTTTAACGGAAAAAATCGTAGTTGGTGTATTATAGCCATCCTACTGTCACTCAACTCCTAATTTTAAGAAAATAAAATACAATTCAAACGAGTTTAATAGAGAAGCCTAACCGTAAAAATTGAAGGTAAATAAATTGAATAAACATTAAACACTTTATAGATATAATATTTTAGACTTCAGTTTTTAAACAAAGCATTTAACATTAGCCACCAGTGGTTTCATACAGCTGGCACTGTACTCATAGTTTTTTTCCTTTATTAAATTGAGGTTGCAACCTTTTTATTGATTATGAATAAATAACAGACTTTTAAAACAAAGTAAAACATTTGTTATAATGAATTTATGAAAACTTTGTTAACTACATATTTAATTTTATTTATAGACTAGTTTCTGGAACCTTTGCCAAAACTGATTTCCTGTGGAAGAACGTGTTTAGCTTGAATCCACAATCATAAAAATATCTGTAAAATTTATCTGACATAGTTTGGAATTCTAATTTAAACTTTTTTATTTATGAGTATATACAATATTTTCTTCATGAATTGAGGCGAGTTTTTTCCTCAATGTTGTTATACAAAACAGCTACGTTGATATTAAAAAGATCAAATTGAACCGGTACGATAAGTATTTAAAGTTCTAAATAAAATAAAACATATATAGAAACAAAGTATTTGTGTGAGCTTTATAAAATACACGAAAAGAGCTTCAGATAAAGTTGGCGATTCCTTTGCATTCCAATTACTGTACGTATAGATTTATAAACTTTAATAATTAAACAGAATAGCTACAAGAGAGACTAATACAAAACTGGATAATAAAACAAACTGATTATAAACACTAGCATGCATCTTAAATACAGTACAACATACAAATACAATATGGGCAACATTTGCATGTATGTACATAGATATACCTAGATATACAAGAGTAAAAAATTAATCAAATGAACCCAAAAATGGCACGTAAACTTCCATATAGTAATGATTTAAATATACATACTTAAGACTATAAATCTTATTTAAACTGATCGTTGACAATTGAGTGGTTTTATTGAAATAATCAACATCGTAAGTGATTTAATATTTAAAGTAGGCTAAAACCTATTACAAATAGTGTGGGATTGTCACAACAATAAACGTGTAAAGAATTGCCGACGATATTAGGCCTACTTACTCGAGATAACGAAAATTTTAAAAGAGACATAAATAAAAATTATAACAACAACTGAAAACAAAGAAAAATCAAAACAAATATTCCTGTGTCCCCCAGGACACTGGCACGTATTGATATAAATTAAATTACAAAAACATTAAACAAGACACTTCAATTAAATACAGGTGTAGTGTAAGGATAGCACTAGTTAAAACGAGTTCATGGCTTTAGGTTTCATAGCAAGAAAATATTTCCATTCAAATAACAGACAAAATATGCAATGCATGAAGAAAAAGCGAAATAATAAGAGCAAAGAAGGGAAATAATGTGCTAAGTAATTTTATAAAGAAGATCAGAGAATTTAAAGAAGAGGAGATAAGGACGAAAACGCTAGAGAAACCCTCCAGAAGAACCACGATGAATTTAACGTTCACAGAAGAGTAAAAGAAATGACTAGGAGAAATAATACTCATATAATTAATTAGACTATTAAATTAGACAAGAGACATGAGACCTTTGTCAGGGAGAACAGGCAAGAAATAATCGCAGCTGATATAAAATTGGCAAAAATGCAATGGAGATAGGTTAAGCCTTTGATCTGGTCATGGCAACTCTATAAAATGCCTGTTGGCTTAAATAGGAATTGCTTATATTATTCAAGAAAACTGGGGCAACACTCTCCATGAATGAGTAAAGGGCAAATAATATAAGTTATGCATATGACGGCGTTATATTTGCCGATAATTTGGAAAGTTTGAAACAGCTAATAAATCGCATTACAAAGTTGAAGATATGGTCTTGACATCGATGTGAAAAAACAAGAATAAATTAGATCATTTACGAAGATCATATGAACAAACAAATTTAGCAGGCACCCGTGCAGCGTGTTAATAAACTTACAGATTTTTTTTTAGAACAGTCCATTAGCAATGGAAACACTCACAAGAAACAAGGAGTCGAATTGAGAAGCCAAGAACAGTTCATCGGATTGAGGGGTCTGTTCAAAAACCAAGATTTAACAATAAGACCCAAGATACGACCAAAGACTGCTATATATTCTTGGTACTACATGTTTTTACGGGTGGAGTCGTGGACTTTGATAGAATAGTGGAGTAATCTGTTGGCATTTTTCAAGATATGGCTGTACCGCAGAGTAGTGAGAATTTAATGAACGGAATGTCTCACTAGTGTTGAAGATCTCAGGAGAATGGAAAAGATAAAGATGTAGTAAATGCTGTTAGTATTAAAAAAAACTAAAGAACCTGGGCATATAGCCTAATTGTAAACGAAGATAGGTACTTTTTAATACAAGCTATATTACAATGAAGAATGCACGAAAGAAGAAGAGTTGGACGGAGAAGAATAACATACCGAAACATTTAGGAACGTGGCTTAGCGTGACTACTAATGGCCACTCCTCGCGGCTGTAATAAAGTAAACATAGCCTTTTTGATAGCCAACATCCGAGACGGATGAAAACAGAAGTGTTCTTTCAAAAACCAAGCACTGATATAATCAAAAACATCGCATTGAATGTAACAGACACTTTGTTAGCAGAATTTGTTTAACTCCGTTAACAAAACATTCATTCTGAGGGTTAGCAGACACTCAAAGAAGAATTCGTTGAACTGTTTATACAGGGTCCGGCAATAAAACCTCCTGTATTTGAGGAAACCATTGTGTGAGTCAAAGTGGTAGTACTGATGTGGTGGGGGTATTGTTTCAAAGCGGTGTACATGCCATTTTCAGTGTGCATCATGGCTTGGCTTAGTGATCATCGTGGGTTTGTTGTAGAGACGTTTTTTAGTAACGGTGGTGCTACTGAGTGAGCGTTTCGTATTCGATTCGAACTTCGTGTTTGATCGTGTTCCTGATAGGAAACTATGCAACTGTGGGTGTCAAAACTTTATACAAACAAGCTCAGCACTAAAAAGAAAACCTACTGGCCGAACTTGAACTACAACAGTGCCGGAAAATGTGGTGCGTGTGAGATCCTCCAAGGCGCTCAGCCCTTAATCATTCAGATGCCCTGGGATTATCCATTAGGAATGTAAGAAGAATTCTTCAAATATGCACACATTCAAATTGATGGTTTCCCAGCAATTAAGTGAGAACGATTTTGAAACTCGCAGAGCTGTGTGTGAGGAAATTATTCTGAACATTCTCCCTGGTGCTTTGTTTATTTCTTCGGATGAAGCCCACTTCCACTTATCAGCTACTGTAAACAAACAGAATTTTCTTTGGGGACACTTAAAGGCTGAAGTTTACAAACATCGCCCCACAAATCTGCAAACACTTAAAGAGGATATCACCCAGGAAGAGGCCGCCATTGCAAGAGAAATGTCACAAAAACTATGAAGAACATCCGTGAATGGAGGATGTCATTAGGCCGATATAGGTTTTAAAACGAATTATTGTAAAATGGCAGAATATTCAGTGTTCACCAATAAATGTACGTTTTCTGTATCTGTCTTATTTTGTTTGTAACTACCTTTTAAAATTAGGGAGTTGTTATTGCCGGACCCAGTACTTCAATCCCTGTGACCAGTATTAAGTACATTGTGTGTGCAGAGTCGGACTTAGGGCTTAGCAATTAGTCGATCAAGATTTCTTTCGACAACCTTGTAAGGATAATAGGTTTACCATTATTAAAAAAAACATCCAATTTCAAACATTTGTATTTAGTTTCAAACTTTGTTTTAAAAATGTTATACTTAGTTGGAAAACTTCAACCACAACAAATTATTAGACACAATTATAACTTTTATTACGGAGCCTATAGATATTGTTTTTCCTCACGCCTGAGAGAAAGTAGATGTATTGCACTCACAGGTCATGAGAAACATAGTATACGCTACTCGGGAGGTAAAGTAAAGAAGGCTGAAGTTTATCTCTGAAACGTGTTTTTTGCATAAGAATTTAAAATGTTTAAAGTCACAAAAAACGTATACAAACCACAATTTTTTACATAACTTATAAACAAACGTATTTTTCAATAAAAAATAAAATTTTGCCTGTGGAAATAATATATTTGGAACTTTTTACATACCTAGGCTTTATCATAAATTACATTTTCTTTTAATATTTTTTGTAACATAAAAATATTGTTTGTAACATAACGATATTTTTAATTAATTACGTTATGTGTGTGTGTTTGTGTGTTTGTGTGTTTGTGTGTGTGTGTGTGTGTGTGTGTGTGTGTGTGTATGCTTGCGCATATTAATATTTATATTTTATTATTAGTCTGTTTGATGCTAAGAGGCTAAGTTCCTATCCAGGCAAATAGGCTATATTTGGAAACGGTAAAAACTATTATATTTACTTTAAATCGAAATACTACTAAAATAACATGATATTCCGCTATTTTATAAGACATTAAATAGGACACACTTTGTTAATAATATGTGAAGTTATAAAGTTTACTAAACAGAAATGCATTTATTGGCATGAATCCAAAGCGGCTACGTTTAGGGGTTTGGGGGTTTGGGCCCGCACGCAACCTGCGCTAATTAGTCCCCAACCCCCTGTTCCATCTTATCGCTACCTCGTCACTGACATGTGTTTCACAGTGGCTGAGCACTTCAAGCCGTTATAATAGCTGTTGTGAATTCAGCATTTATAAGCAGGCGATAACCTGTCACTGATAAACAGCGATAACAAATGACTGATAAGCATATCCGCTGATATGTAACCGCTGACTAGATCTGGACACAAACTGGCTGAATAATAATGCCGTTTACATTGGTTATATACAATTTTAAAATTCTGGTCAAGACAAAATATATTCGGTTGTAAGGTTTAATTTTGAAAATATTTACAAATACAAATTTTTTATGCATTTTGGAGTTTGTATACTACGATAGTACAGGAAGTTAATCAGTGAGCTTCGGGTGAGTAAATTAAATTGAGCTATTTACAAACATCGTAAATAAGTTTTTGAATATGAGATAAATTTTTAAACTACTACTAGTATATTGCTCCTATTCAATTACCACTTGATGCTTAACAAAGTATAAAACTTATCTTGAAATATGCTGTTCATTGATAGCGACTATTATTCGGTTGTATCCTCATCCTGTATAGAGTGTAAAACTATTGATGTAAGTTCGAATATAAACTAAAAATATAATATGGTTCCATGGTTTTTGTTCTTGTAAATGTGTAAAATGGAAATTTAGAGTAAAATTGACCATAAAAAATGTATAATTAGGAGTTTTAAAATTGATGATGATTAAAACATTTTAACCATTAAGCTATTTTGTATGGTATTTACTTTCTTGAAAAATCTCTATCGTAATTTTACTTCTTCTAGCTTTTATTAAAACCTACTAGAAAAGACATCAAAATGATAAATGCCGGTACTAGAAATTCCTTTTCTTCGTAGGGTTGTAAACATTATTACAGATTGTTAATATTTAACGTTTCTCACGGGATGAGAGTGCATATAAATATCCTCAAACTCTATCAATATTTGTAAATGAATAAAGTAAAGTATTGTAAAAGCGAAATATCAAAGCAGTTATTTTAAAAAGATGTTTTTAAACAGCAGTGTAAGAATTGAGCATGTCAAGAAATCGTGAGAAAAAAACAAAAAAAACTAAAACGAAAAACTGAATAATATTTGCAAACTGATAATATAATAAAAGAATATAATGTATGTGTACATAATAAAATAAAAATCTAATCCTCCATTAACAGTGTACAGCTTGAGCGTACGACGTAAAATCCGGTCGGGTGAAGCTACTGAATGAATAAAAACCGAACAATATGAAAAGTGCATTTGATCTCGTACATACCAGTAAGTTCGGCTAATTTGACTCCTTTCACACTTTACGTTTTGGCGGTACATAAACATGGAAAACGTACGGCAACAGTATGGCGACTTTGATAACAGTGGCTTACGTGGAAAATTTGTACTATTAATTTTTTAACCGTTGGATATTGTCCTCCATCCGGGTTTTCCATTCCGCACCTTTAGAAAGTAATTAAAGCGCCTTCACATATTGTCGACTCTCTTGTTTACGATGTTTAACTTATTTCATTTCGGTATTACATAATTACTTTAGAGTTAATGTGTTATTGTGAATAATTTCTTTTTGAAATAGCCTATCAGAAATAATTACTTTCTTACGTTCATTGTTTACAAAACATTTTTTTATTTAACAGAAGTACAGAAACATTTTTTCTTAAATCATAACAAGATTTTTATTCCTCAGTATTAACCCTGCATATACATCGCAATATAAGGGTAAAAAGCTCTATTAATATTAGATTAAGAACTAAAATATTTTTCGTTTACGGTTGAAATAGGATTCAGAGAGTTATTCAGGTTTTATCCTCCTTACTTATACATTTGGGAGCAATTATTTTAAAATAATTTTCGTTGCCTACTTTATTTTAAATGACATAAAAAACATATTTGTAATGAAATAATTCTACGAACTAAATTTCTTAACGTTTAACGCCACACTAATTTTTAAATCTTTTGGTTATTAACTCATCGTTTTAAAGAAATTTTTTAAAATTTATTCTCCAAATGTCCAACAATGGATTTTGTATATTTTATTTTATAAATACGTATAAAGAAATATGCATGGTAAAAGCATCCAAAACAAGGATGCAATTAATCATAACTTTTTTCAGAAGTATAAAAGACAAAACAACTATATTTATAAGAAACATTAAAATTCAAGTAAGTTACTTTTGTAAATAGCTCCTTTAACCTCATTTTGCAGCAATTTAACTACTTTCATCTACGTATTTACTGTATATGCATCCTCACCATAATAAATTTGTAAACGGATGCACAGAACGACATTTTTCTTAAGGCGTTGAACATTTCGCTCAACTCTTTCTACAAAACAACAATAGTATATTTACGATTGATATCTTCCAGACGTAAAATTGGAGAATAAAAATCCCTTCATTCAACTTGAAATTTCCTGAATTTTTCTAAGTCTTTACCTAATCAAAGCTATATACATTAATTGATATTTTATACAGAGCCAGTAAACTCAGACCAGAAGAACACGGTCGTGTGAGAGTTTAAACATAAACACAGTCAGCAACGATTCGGCGCCATGGAACAGGAAAACCCCCATGTGGTCCTGCGCCCCTAATGCCGTATGTCGTATGCCGTATTGAGGTTTTATGTCAGTACCTTAAACCTGCATATATTTACAAATTAACCCCTATCTTTCGTAAACGATAGTATTCATTCTGGGAGATCCCTCTAAAACCAAAAATAAATTGTGAATGTATTTAAGCTTCAGGAATAATTTCATCGAAAAGCAAAGTTTTCAAAAGAAAGATTGTTCATACAGACTACAAAGGATGATTAGATGAATCCATATCAACAGGAACTTAGACTCCTACACTTTAGTGCTGCTATGCTCTCATAGCTCTTGCTAGTGATGAGTATTGCTTCAAGTGATTCAAGGATCACTTTTTTGATGCACTATGGCAACGGTCGAACATATTCATTATGTTTAATTTAAACCTAAATTTGAAATACAGTGATCCCTCGCTATTCACGAGGATTTCGTTCCCCGAACTTACTGCGATTACTGAAATCAACTGTATATGTAAATGGGATAGCTACGTTCCACATAAAAAAAAGTTAAATAATTACAGCTATACTGCTCTGTATACTTATAATACATTATATTATATTTACGTACTAGATAAAATAGACGTGACGTCTCCAAAACTAGCAGACACCTTCCAATGCGACACCTGTTTAATAACTAACGGGAAAAACAAAATCCGACCTAGTTACACCCGCCGGTTATATTATCCGACTTAGTTACACCCGCCGGTTATATTATCGATGTTTGGATTTTGAAAACTAATAAATTAACAGTTAGTAAACAGAAGTGATGCTAAACGCGTTTATGGAGTTGGATGCGGGCGCCGGATTGACTCATGGTTGATTGTCATCGACGATAACGCCACTTGTAACCTTTTAAGTAGAAGGCCTAGTAGTGTATAGTATAAGGGATTTTTGGAGAATAATCAGATTTCTTTGTGATACGTAACTATAGTACTGTACTAAATAAATAAGACGAGAATGAATTATCCTAAAACCTATTTTTGTCTTGAGCACAGTAACTGTTCTCGTCATTTTTTTATACATATCGGGATATCCTGTTTTGCCAGCAGCGAATACCGAACGCGCGAAGACCTATGATCTGCCATACTATTTGCAAGAAACACAATATAAACGGCATTACTTATGCAGAACTTTAATGAGAATAATATCTGTCATTCATATCTGTAGTCATCGGCATTATATTTAAACTTGCTAAATGAGCGATTGGACTAAATCTGAGATTCTATTTGTCGTTGTCTGCTTAGTTTAACTTGGATAAGGAATCTGTTTGTGCAGAACGTTCAACTTTAGTTTAACAAACCGATCGTCGACGAACTACTTAGTTCTAGAGGCGGATTGTTTCAATAATTATACAACTAAGTTAAACCACTCCTTATATTTCTCACTGATATTGATGATTAGAGATGCTGAGTTGGTCATTTTAATTTGCTTCTGGTTTCTACTGCTTTCCGATTATTACTTGCTTTCCAGCTGTTAAAATCTAAAGTCTTGTTTATTTATAATTTAATTCATTTTTAAATGCGATTGATTTCCTAAAAATTCAAAAGGGAACATAACTTAATTTACAGCAAAAATTTAAATTAATATTTTGAACAATTATTTTCGCATACTTACTTTACAATATTTTAGAATAAATTAACTTGTTTTTAATCTAGAATTTTTACCCAAAGAATAATACTTGTTTAGTAAGAAGCTTGTTGTTTTGTAAACGTAGTAATGGAAGTGATTGGGTAAGTTAGGTTAATATTTAATTTAACAAGTTTTCTAAAACAATAAGGTCAATCAAAATGTAGTGAAATCAATCTTTGTACTTCATTTTACAATTACAAAATAAACCAAATGGAGGATGGGTCACAAAAGGTTGCGTGTTGGATACTTTTGGTTTACGAAATTGATCACATAGAAAGCCAGTGTGGTATAGACCTATATTACACTCCTAATAACCCATCACGTACCACTAGGATACGCCACTTGCTTTTGACACCCTACAGATTGGTTCTATCCACTATATAGGATAGGGGGTCTGTTTCCTCCTCAAATCTCTCTAGCGATATCGATCAATACGTCAATCATTTGTCACTAATATTGTCATGAGAATGCTTTTACTATAATATAATACAATTGAGCATATTTTAAATATACATACTATAATTCTAATAAAAATTTCATTCGTTGGAATATTTTTTAAACAAACGCTATTCTAAGCTTCCGACAGACTAAATTATTAACATCATCAACAGTTTCTTATTACCTGTAATGCTAAAAATAAAGGTTGACGACAGTTTAGAGCAAAGTTGTTTTTAAAACTACTTTTGTGTCTAAAATATTTTAGTAATAAATATAAAATAGCAAAATATTCCAAATTATTTATAAATATATTTATATTTTCAAAACTGGTGTTTTCCATAGTTTGATTAAAAATTTTGTTCTTGAATTGAATGTTCCACGATTAAAAAGGATCAAAGCAGATGTATACAGAACTAGATGTATAGAAGAAGAGAGGGAACAGAGATATATAAAAACTGTATAACATTCCATATTTATTTGAAATTGACCCAACTGAGATTGTATTTTACAAATGAAAGTTATCTCAAAATAAGGATATGATTTGTGTTCCGTTGTTATAAATTATACTAGAAACAGGTGCAATGACTGAGTCTAAACAATACGGCTTTCTCAAAGTTATGACCGGTAATAAAATTACGGGCGCCCTCAGTTGTAACCGATATAAAATTTGTTGCCGATATTTTATGATTAAAACTTGATGAAACAGAATCAGTAGCTGAGCAAAGTTTGTGAGGAAATTCTATAAAAACGATTTATTGGTTAAAGTCAGGCCCAGAGTTGTGGGCAAATAAAACGAACAACTTTCTTTAACCATGGTAGAAATATATTTTACCAGACATGGTAATGCAATATACTGCGGTGTGTCTGTGTGTGTGTGTGTGTGTGTGTGTGTGTGTGTGTGTGTGTGTATGTGTGTGAGTCAGTCAGTGTTAGTGCTTCTTCTTAAAGTGCGTTTTTTCAATCTCATGCAAAATTGTAAAGATAATTAATATTATTTGTACGACTTGTAGACACTAACTACAATATGTTTATTCAAACAAGAGAATCACGAATGTAATTTTCATGATTGTTATTTGATGTTCTATTCTTAATTTTTATAACTTTCGTCTGAAAATTAGTTACATAGCTACAAGTGCATAGTTTGTACTTGTAAATGAAACTATTAAAAACGGAATTTTTCAATAGAAATGGGTGGAATGATTGATGTTCGGATACTGTAAATCCCATGTTTGTTTTTTTATTCTAATAGCAGCATTGTGAGATGAAGTGAACCTAAGAGCCGGTGTCACAAATTCAGGAAAGTACTTTACTGGAACGGGTGGATATTACTTTGTGATCACGATCAAGTTGAGTATGCATCAGATAGTGCCTATGCATTCGTGGCTTCGTACTATCTCGCCCTCACTCAAATGGGTTTGTATCCCTACCTTAACTCTATATTTACAACATTTTCCATTCTTCAAAAAGCGATAATAGTCTAATTAATGATCACAATAAAACTACAAATCAATGGAAAAGGTTTTAAAATAATATAGCTTATGATAGTTTATTAAAAGATTAGGCTACTATAAATGACATGACAATAAAATAATTTATATGATATACCTAAATATACCTAGTATATATATAAATATCGCAATATGTATTCTTGTGTAATAATAAGAAATATATATTATAAATAAATATATATGTATTTGTATTTTGACTTATATATATAATACGTTTTCTCGTTTAATAATTAAAAACAACATAGGTTATTCAAATACAAGAATATTTATTAATTTATATTCAAAGCTTTTCGTTGGTAAACAGTACCAACATCATCAGGAATGAAAATTACAATCTTTCATGAATTGTAATTTTCATTCCTGATGATGTTGGTGCGGTTTACCAACGAAAAGATTTGAATATAAATTAATAAATATTCTTGTATTTGAATAAACTATGTTGTTTTAAATATATCGTATATATATATATATATATATATATATATATATGTGTGTGTGTGTGTGTGTGTGTGTGTATACACATACTAAATATATATTACAATTAATTTGGCAATAAAAATAGATAATTTTAATCCGTTCATATTTTAGAACTTTACCTATAGTGTTTTATTACAGTTTTTTAGATAGTAACATCTTAAAAAAGATATAATGTACGAATTAATTTTTAAATGTGATATTATACCAATAAACATTTTTAACATCTATGTTCTTGTATACGGTAAATAATCGAAAATATTATATAAAGGGTCAAAAACTTTCAATCAATTCATTGTCTTCACTCACAAAATCTAGTTAACCTATTGAGTGACATAGGATTATAAAATATTTATAATATGAAACATACTACATGAAAACGTTAGCAAAATATATAAATATATATAATTTTGGGTATTCTCGTTTTGTTTGACCTGCAGTGTCTTTGTGTTGTATTAATGTTTGGAAGGTAACTTTCTATTACAAACTTTCGGAAGGATTGCGCATTTTCTTGAGTGTAGTGGTGTGTCAAGACGATGTACATTTTTTTAGTTGTGTTGATGGTGTTTTTGTAGTGTGTATTGCTTTCTATGAGTATTGTTTTTTGTAAAATATGTTATCGATCAGGCATTTTTACACTTTTTTTTAATTTATTTTATTTGGTACCAAATAAATTGATAAATACTTAGTTATTAAAAAGCCTCTAAGATGTACAAATCAAATAACTGCAAGTCTTATTAAATTACGTTTATAAATTGTTTCCGGCATAAACCTGGAGTCATATCTGAGATATTTCATAATATATACATATTGAAACACTGCCTAAAAAGTATTGTTTGAATTGAACCCTTTACAGCAAGTGTGAACCGGTTCAAACTAAGACTATAGTGCTATTTCCTTTACAGTTAGACGGTTTACCCACTGACTAAACCATGTGAAATAATGTTACTGTTGTACACATAAGTGTAAGGCTGTAGTTTCATTTGATATTTGAAAACAAAGAGTTAAGAACTATCAATTAAATGAGTAGATAACCAGGAACAGCCTGTAGAAAACCAGGATTAATCTTATTGTTACGGGGTTGCATTTCACATTTTACATTTAGCTGTTTTGAAGGGGAATAAAGTAATTTAAAGATATATATCTTTAGGAATTGAAATTTTTCAATGTTAATATTTATTCTAACTTGAAATACTTTGCTGAAACTGTTGGTCCGAAATTCAAATGAGAATTGAAATTTGTGAAATAATGTAACTGATGAGAGGTACTTAATTGCAGGAGCAAATTGTGATAAAGAATTCCAGTAAAATCTGCTTATTACGCTTCACTTTAAAACGATTTCCCGCTTAATACAATTTTTTTCTCAGACCCTAAAAATTTACATAAAAAACATACTAATTTTAAATCTCGCTTAATACGCTCTTTTTAACACAACTATTTTCTCGATTACTGGCGAAAAATTTACCGCTTCGCAATAAATTATAAGTTAAAAAGGGTTACCGTAGTTTTATGCAGTTCAGCAGTTACGATATTGTATAACACATCAACGGATATGAAAAATAAGTTTATTACGGAACGGATTCTAATAAGAAAAAGATAGAACTTTGATAAAGACTGTCTAAAATCATTCAGCAGGATGTTAATTTAAATGATGAAGATCCACGAGTTTACACGGCATAGCATGACGTCAGCACTTTTCTGTTTGTTTGTAATACAATGTCTTGATTTCTTTACTGTAGGTGTACAAGTAAGTTACAGTATACGATCTATCATGAATCTCTTTCCTTCTTAATTCTTTTCACCTTTATTCACTTTTCCTACATCCTTTAAACAAGGACATCATACAAAACGCCAAGTTAGTAGATTCTACTCAGTCACATTGGAGATATTATACAGGAAGTACGTACTTCTATGTGGCATAGGATCATTTATTAGTACAGTGTGTAGTTGTTATCAGTTATAGAGTGGTGCATTTTTAGTATTATGAGATGAGCGGGATAAAAAGAAATGCTTTATCAGTTGATGATTAATTGAAATTTTAAAAGGTTACGATGAAAATTAATACCTGAGAAATCGAGGCCGATCTAAACATTCCAAGCTCAACATTAAAGACAATTTAAAACAATAGAAAAGTGTTAGAAGGACAGGCGGTGCATGGTGAGACGACAAGAAAGAAAAAAAAGACCGGGAAGTATGAAGAATTGACAAAGGTCTGTTACAATGGTTTCATCAAGCTCATACCTGACATCTGCCTATGGATGGGACATCCCTAACCAAAAAAGCCCAAGAAATCGCGAAGGACCTCAAATCGATGATTTTCTGGGTCCAGTAGATGGATTCGGCGATTCAAAATAAGATATGACCTTGTATATTGTCAGATCAGTAGAGAACCAGAGTCAGTAAATAAAGAATATGTTGCTTCGTGTTACCACTGTTGCTGAAGGATTTCTCCCCGTTTGTTGTTATTAAGGTTGACGAGTTTTAACTTTTGCAGATAAATTGCTTATTTATAAGAAGGGCAAATGCCTTTGTGGAAAACTTAATAAAGAGATACTTTCAGTACTAGTGTGCGAGGGAAAGTCGAAGTCACCGCGATGGTTAAAGAGCATTCGCTCATTTCCATAGGATTACGCTGCTCAGCGTCGTGCATGTATTACAGGAGAATATTCGGTTTTATAAGAGCTCAATAAGATATTTCACATAAAGAATCGATGGGTTCTTCTACTTATCGATAACTGTCCAGCACATCCGAAAAATATTTATTAACCAACATAAAAATGGTTGGTTCTATCCCTGAATGGCCCAAGCCAGCATTAACCTATTAACTAGGAGTTGATAAAAGTTGTAAAGCACCATTACTGTAAGCGACCAGTGCAAAGATACATATATGTCATTTGACAAGGTGATTATCAACATCCTGTAAACATTTTTGATGCTATAACTACGTAGCTTCGCCATGGAATAAAGTCCGTCCTGGGGGCATTAAAAACTGTTTCATAAAAGAGGGTATCAAATAGACTTACTGTGAAATTCAATTGGAGTGTACTGACAACAATGTTGAGGAAGTCATATTTGATAACTTTTTCGACTACGTATCTGTCGATGATAATAACCAGCATCGCCTTCTTTTTAAGACTGTTTTTTATAAATATAGACAAACACATCCAAAACTCCTCTTTTATCGATGTTCTAATAACCATTACAAGACATTTATTCCTTTGAAATTACGGTTGTCAAAAGATTTATTTGTCAAATTCATAAATTTTGATAATTTCTTCTATATTTGAAAATGTGTAAATGAATTAAAGTAATAAAAATTTAAGACGATTACGAACAATGGAAAAATAAATGTATTAAATTATATTTATATTAGGTCCTAATTATAGTTCTCAGGTTTACTTTCAATAATATTTTCCGGTTTAATACCACTGTATATACATTGAGATAAAGGTTTGTGTGTTTATTCAGTGGATATAAAATTTTAACCAATGTCGGACATTGAAAATACGCTTAGGAGCAATAATTGTTTATGTTGTAAATGAGGTGATTTTGACATTAGAGTGCATTAATCCACCCATAGTGTAATCTGGACATAAAATTATTCCACCAGACTTTGATTTATAACGCTTCTGAGAGAATTAAAGACGATTTAGTTTTTTTTGTGACAGTGGTAACCAGGAGATTAGTTAATTTATCACGCATTTATTAGATAATTTAATTAGTATATCACACAATTTATTTGAAACAAAATTTTGTTATAAAATATACCGAAATGATACAGAGAGTTCTAAAAATAAAAGATGGGAAACAAAGAACAAATGCAATTATATTGTTTGAAACATCAATTACATTTCTAGTTGTTGGGATTAAATTTAAAATCAGGAATACTAATAACCAGTAGTAAAAAGAAGTTGTCTTTCTACTGATACGGGTGTCGTTTAACTTATTTCAATCTATCAGTTTAATAACATTGATAAAATTATCAATAATTATTTGATAAAAAGTTCATTAAATTTAGTACGTTATGATTAGAGTCTAGTGATAATGTATTGTTCATCACAAGGTTATTTGATATATATATAAGAGAGAAGTTTGAAAGCATTAATACGAGATATTTTGATCACAATATCTGAGCTTGTACAAACAACAAATAAATCGCAAAGTACAAATTCATTTTAAATATTTATTTTTAAATTTTAATGAATATTTAATGAATTTGGAGGCAGCTGAAATTTATTCAACTGGGATGGAAGAAGGCAAACATTTTTCTACCCCCGCGCTGTATTTACTTAGGGTTGGGGTAGTAATTGATTGAATGAATAATGTAGTCAAAGGGTAGCATCCCTTGTCTGAGAAGATATTTTACTCTTACAGAAAAAGTTAATATTTCACTCACTCGTAATTGCGCGTCCTTGCGTGCTTATTGTACTTACTCCTTTCTGTATACATTATTTGATCAACAATTCTTCAATCTAAGTCCATTGATAATCTAGTCCTTAAAATATATTAAGTCTCCTTAAAGTTTTAAGATTGACTTAGATGCTGGGTTTTATTAGTTTTTGAATCTATTATCATTGTTTGACTTTTAGGAAAACGTTATAGCAATTTTTGTACACTTCGTAAAATTTCAGAAAAAATACCCTAAAAACCAAAAAACTCATCTTTATTTTTGAATACAAAATTTTAGCAGGATTTAGAAAAAGTATTATTATAATGAAAGATTATAAGTGATCGAATGTTTTCAGTGTCTATGACGTCACATTGTGGTCTTAAAAAAAATTATCTTCATCTCAACCTTTTCTGAAAAGGTATTCTTGCTACGGTAGTATGTGTAGTAGCCTCTTCAGCTGTGAATATATTTTGGATAAAATATACCGAATTCTACCTACAAAATACTTAAATATTTAAAAAAATGTCAAGTGCAGAGGATGTACCTGCGGAGGAAACCGTAACAAAGAAAACTTCTAAGATTGTATAGATAGTTTCAAAAACACCAAAAATTAATGGCGTTTAGAGACGTGATAATAGAAAAAGGGGGAGGCGAAAGGACTTTATAATATCTAGACCTATCTCAATGCAGCCCCATTGCATGCAGACAATACGATTTTACACTGTCTGATAATATCTAGAGATCATCCCGAATTTAAATCTGTTAATTTTATATAATTAACCTCGTGCAAGTTAGACACAATTCTGTCTACTTTTTCAGACAAAGGCAACAAGCGTATGTCTATGCTCTTGATTGTAACTGTGAATCATGTTTTCTTCGTATTTTTGAGGGGATAAAACTTTCCTAATAATAATTCTTTTTTCCTTGAAAACACACTCACACACACAGACGCCCAAGCACTGTCTTCCAATTTTAAAAATAAAATATAAATTTCATTTAAGTATTTTTTTAAATATAATTTTAATCAAGTCATGCGAAGACTGTGCTATGTTGATCAGATATAATGATTTAGTAGACACACTTATAGAAATATTAAAAAATAAATATAGAAATTATAAATTTCATATATGATACAGGAAGGATATGTAATATCGTATAGGAAGGGGCAAAAGACATATAAGGGCGGAATACGTAAAAACATTAGGTAGGCCGTGGCAACAAACACACACACATGCACGCACATAACATAATTATTTATATTAACATATTTATGAAATATACATAAACACTGATTTGTTACCTTTTCTGGCTTAATGTTGTAACTCTTTCAGGCTCAGGATGAATTGAGGCTAGGGATTTTGTATATGCTAAAACATTCCAGATGTTCAAGACTCTTAGGCTCTTAATTTTATTTATAAAAAAAACTTTCACAAAAAATTTCAATTAAAAATGGTATTTTTAAAATGATTTAAATCATAAACAATACACTATATCGACCTATACACTTTGCATGAAATTTAAATTAACAATTGTGGTGTACGAGTTTTATAAGTCATGGTAGTCTGAAAGCTGATTTTTTTGGATCGTTATTTACTTTTAAACCATAAATACATAATTGAAAAAGTATCTTCTATTATTTCCAACAAAAAATATATTGTTTTCAAATTAAACTAAAATCATTTGTTAAAGATTGTTGTTATATGGCGTCTTTAAAATATGCTAAAGGTCAACAATTTAATAAATATCTATTACATTTATTATTACATTTCATTACACATTTTCTAAAATATTTAATCTAAGGCTACTAACATGAAGCTTATATATATATATATATATATATATATATATATATATATATATATATATACGTGTGTGTGTATGTGTGTTTGTGTGTGTGTGTGTGTGTGTGTGTGTATGTGTGTGTGTGTGTGTGTGTGTGTGTGTGTGTGTGTGTGTGTGTGTGTGTGTGTGTGTGTGTGTGTGTGTGTGTGTGTGTGTGTGTATGTGTATGTGTGTGTGTGTGTGTGTGTGTGTGTGTGTGTGTGTGTGTGTGTGTGTGTGTGTGTGTGTGTGTGTGTGTGTGTATGTGTGTGTGTGTGTGTGTGTGTGTGTGTGTGTGTGTGTGTGTGTGTGTGTGTGTGTGTGTGTATGTGTGTGTGTGTGTGTGTGTGTGTGTGTGTGTGTGTGTAGTGCAATAATCAAAATATACAAGAAAATACTTGAATATTTTATTGAATTATACAGTTTAAGTTGGTTTCGTC